>RCWM02000258.1:567500-1170000 GCA_003667255.2 Euschistus heros | reverse complement strand
ATAAATTAGCATAGCTGATCAAATGTAGTGCCATCGGCAAAGAGATTAATATAATTATCGATCAGAGAGTGAATAATCGCTGTTGCATCTCTAATTAATATTTCTCATTAATTGAAATGTAAATAGTAGAAACCAAACGTCTCCATATTATTTTTCTGTTAACAGTAAAATATTTCCTGTAAGGCTTTTGCGAACAAGGAAAAATCGTATTATGTATGTTCTAAATTTATTACAAAAAATGAAATTTTACGTATATATATAACAAACATAATTAAACTTAATACAGAGCAGTAATACATTGGAATCAAAAAAGGTAACTTTCCAGACTTTCCATCACATTCTATACGAATACCATATTTTTGAAAACAATAGAGTAACGCTCATAAAAAGCATAATATTAAAAGAAGACGGTTGACCGTTTCCATAGAAGGATATTTTAAAACGTATCTCAAGGATATGAAAAAGTTTATTATAGAAAGTTTACAATGACTGGCAGATAAAGTAAATGAATCTAAATGCCGCAAATCCAGTCCTCTTATATATTTCAATGGTTTCCACTACCTAAAGATGATAAACTTCGGTATTTAGGTTTATACTTAGACAAAAGACTTACATGGAACCCTCATGCCCGACTCAAAAGGCAATAATTTAACAGACGCTTCAGCCATTTGTATACACCGCTAAATAGAGCATCTCATCTTTCCATTGAAAACAAACTTTTCATATACAAAACCATAATTAAACCTATTTGGACTTGAACTACAATTTTTTTTTTTAAGTAGATAAATTCAGAAAACATGTCGATTGTAAAAAAAAAAAAAAAATGTAAGATTTTCTGAGAAAAAGATTTTCGGTGCCTACCTTGCATATCGTACTTCTGTTTTCCTATCTATATATATATAAATTAAAAAAAATAATACTATATAAAATGAAATAGTAAAATTTAAAAAAAATAATAGTGATAATAAAAAATAAATCAACCTTAAATTAAAAGTTAAAAATACAGTAAGACTTTATTTACAATATACACTCATCCCACAACCAGACAGGTCCCTTCAATCATGGACGGACAAGCCAGCCACAGAGAGGTCCCAGCTCTTCCCCGTCAGCTGCGTCACTGGTTTAAAAAACCCAATGGAGGCTGAGTGAGCGCTCTATGGTACATTCGCTCAGGCAATGAGTGAAGAAACATGCCATTGCCTGAACTCCAAAATAGATACATTTTACCACTACCGTTTTAGTATGCGAGGGGGGTTATCAGGGTGTGAGGAACTGGAAAATGGTTGAGGTCGAGGATTAGGATGAAAGGTAAGGTTGCGATGGAATTTCGAAAATTTAAGAGGTATAAGATCGAGGATGTATGGTATATTGAGATCATTGTGTAGGGTTTTGTTGGAGACATAGTAAGGAGCATTTACTTTAGTTCAAGTCAAAATAGGTTTAATTATGTTTTTGTATATGAGAAGTTTGTTTTCAATAGAAAGATGAGATGTTCTATTTAGTGGTCTATACAAATGGCTGAAGCGTCTGTTAAATTATTGCCTTTTGAGTCGGGCATGAGGGTTCCATGTAAGTCTTTTGTCTAAGTAGAAACCTAAATACCGAAGTTTATCATCTTTAGGTAGTGGAAACCATTGAAATATATAAGAGGACTGGATTTGCGGCATTTAGATTCATTTACTTTATCTGCCAGTCATTGTAAACTTTCTATAATAAACTTTTTCATATCCTTGAGATATGTTTTAAAATATCCTTCTATGGAAACGGTCAACCGTCTTCTTTTAATATTATGCTTTTTATGAGAGTTATTCTATTGTTTTCAAAAATATGGTATTCGTATAAAATGTGATGGAAAGTCTGGAAAGTTACCTTTTTTGATTCCAATGTATTACTGCTCTGTATTAAGTTTAATTATGTTTGTTATATATATATACGTAAAATTTCATTTTTTGTAATAAATTTAGAACATACATAATATGATTTTTCCTTGTTCGCAAAAGCCTTACAGGAAATATTTTACTGTTAACAGAAAAATAATATGCAGAACATTTATTACTTTAGTCCTAAAATTGGAAACATAAGAAATTATATTGCTAAGGTAGACTTGAACCTATGTTGCAAAGAATCCTTTGCAGGAATGCTCTTGTTGCTAACTTGTTGAGAACACCGAAATGAACTAAGGAGCCCAAGACACTGCGTAACTTTTTACTTTGCTTAACTTGTTACTTTTCCTTCTTCTGACGAGATCTCTTTGCCTTTAGAAGCTACCAAAACTACTCCAATCCCGTGGTAGTAATTTAGGTCTAATAAAAAAAAAGCTAATATTGTTTGTAAATTACCAAAGTGTTAACAATGTCAGAACTCTTACTTAAAGGTTTTAAATTCAGGAACCGATTTTTTTTTTGGGGGGGGGATTTATGAATTTACCAATTTTACGAAACTTTTATTAAAAGACTAGCTTCTTATGTAAAACATTATTCTTTAGTTATAAAACATACAAGCATTCAAAACATCGACCATTGCTGTAGAGCAATGATATAGAGATTATATATATATTTTATTCATGGAAAACTAAATAAATATTCTGCCTACAGCCGAAATCGAACTCAAGCTCAGGAGCTAAGAATTCAATGCCTTGATAATTTATAATCTTCTCTGAGAAAACTAAAGGAATACCTTTTTACAAATTATGGTTAAACATTGAAGAGTTGTATTTATGATATCCAAAGAAAGGTGTGGTTATATAATAACTGAATCAGCTGAATTTAAAACAGAAGATTATTTGAGAGTAATATAGAAACAGCAATTTTTTTTTTTTTGTTTTTTGTTTTGTAATTTCATATATTAATAATTACAACTGTATATAAACGCAAAACAATTAAAATTTGTGGAAAATTAAAATAACTTATCATATTATTGTTATTGCAAAATATTCTTACCCATTTGTAGCACTTAAATACAATTTTTACGTTATAATGTCACCAAGCCATCTTTTTTTGAGACCCATTAGAGGGTTTTAGAGGATCGTCGGGAGACTTTTGGATTGGAATGGTTATAGATCTTATCATTGCAGGATTACTATCTGGTGCAATATTTGTTTTATATTTTAATATTATATTATAGTGTATATATACCCTAATAATATTTAAAACGTTTGTCAGATACAATGGTATAACTATATAACCCTTCTGTACCAAGTTTTAACTAAATCATCTTCATAATTCTAGGAAGGTTTAAAATAGTAAATTTTATCAAAATAATAATTTAAATTTACAATGTTGAGTGCTAGAAACGAGGTTTGCCACACTTTCATGTTCTTTTATGGTTAGAAATAAAAATCCAACCAGATAAAATCAATTAGATAATTTTTGCATAATTGATATTGTGTGTACAAATATGATTCAAGGTCCTTTAGTTGTTAAGACTCACAATGCAGTCCATTATCAGCAATAATTTCTCTATAATCTCTGTCCATCTAAATTACCTCATATTGTAAAATTGAAAATTGAGGTTCAAAACTTTACGTAATCTTAAAATACCTGATTAGTGCAATAGTACCAGGTTAAAAGTTATTGCTATGCTTGAAAATACCATTAAGTCTATAATTCTAAATTGCATGCTACAATAAAAAATGTTTTCTGGGTAAAAAATGTTAATGCCGTGACGGGTGATGCTAACTACATATTATATAGTTATTTGTTATACCTCTAACAATATATAATTAAAAAAATACAAAGTTTCATTTGAGAATTTTTTTCTAAATATTATCATTAAAATTCATTTTGTAAGTTTAAGAAAGAGAAAAAAAAAATACAAAGAAAAGATGAATTTTCTTGAGAAAAAGTTATGAGAAGTGAAAAACAAACTTCAGAAACACAAAAAAAAACTTCTTAATTATTATTGTTTTCTTTTATTCCTTATTCAAAGATAATAAAGTGAAAACAAGGACGTAATGAAGTGGACTGTACAGAGACCATAAAAGTGAACAAAAGGACAGGGCAAAGGGAAGGAAGGATCAAAGACTAAGAGGGGGTGAGCCGAGTTATAGTGGAAGGGGCAACTGTGTTCAACTATTGCGACACGGCTCTACAAGATTTAATATTTATTAATCTCAGTTTTTTTTTTTTTTTTTTTTTTATAGTTGTTATGTAATTTATACAGTAGGTATAATTAGTAGGAAACATAATTAGTATAACTTATTTAATTGCTTAAAACCGAAATAATACTTATAAGAATATTTCATTCATAACTTATTTAAAGATATTTACAATTATATGAATAATTGTATGAAAAGAGATTAAATTTATTTGTAAAGCAACAACCGATTAGTAATACTTAAGTAAAAGTTCTTTATCAGATGATCCTGTAGCCATTCACTTTTCAGACACTTCGTACATCCTAAGTGAATCACTCAGTTTGAAATCATCCAGATTGTTTATCCTTGTTTATATGTTTTCAGTTAGTTCAGTGTTCCTTATTTTCGTAGCAGTAGGTGCAAGGACATCTGACGCGATATCTCGTTCGAGTTGAAATTCAAGATTTATACGCAGAGGCATATACATGGAACTTGTACATGACCTGCAGAAAATTTTATTTACAACAAGCCGTGGTCAATAAATTTGGTGGGTGAAACCATGGTTCTTTAATAAGAAAAAATCTGGGTTCATCTTCAACGGTTTTAACCCTTTAACCGGCCCATGAATTTTGTGGCACAATCAGGTCAATCGGTCTATTTGACCTTCAAGTCTAAAAAACAGTTATTTTTGTATGATTACGATGGAACTGCAACTTGATTTTCTTCACAGGTTTACTATAATTGTATCTGTGATCAATATTCAAGGGAAACATCATCTTCACTTATTTAAATTTTTTCTTTTTTTTTTTAAATTTAAACAACTACCTAACATACTTTTGACAAAATTATTTTTTCTTTATAAGTCTTTCGAATGTGCTGCAATTCTTCATGTTAAAAGTTGTAAACAGAAGAGGCATTCAAACCAAATTCGAAAAAAAAAACCCAGCAAAACGAATACACCTAGAAAACTAAATTTTATTTATTTTTTTTTTTAAATAACAATTTATTGAAATTTATAACTGTACAAAATTTATATATCAAGTAAATGTGCTGTTAACTAATTACAATAACGTGACAAAACTTGAAAAGAACTACTCATCAGTAGCTTTTTAATCAAAATTCTACACTAGAAGGTCTCTGGGCCATCTTCTTTTGAGACGCCTTGGAGAATTATCAGCAATGGTGTGGGAAGCAAGTTGAGAATAGGGGATTTGAGTGGTTATGGAGCTTACTATGAAAGGATTGATATCTTGTTTGGGCTACATCTGCAACATATGGAACATTGAGATCTTTATGGATAAGTTTATTAGTGACAAAGTAAGGTACATTGAGGATTTTTCGAAGGATTTCGGATTGTAAGGATTAAATAAGAGATGAATTGGATAGTTTAGTGGAGCTCCAAAGCTCAACTTAGTACTTCCAGATAGGTAATCACAGCCATGTAAATAATTCTTTTGTAATTAATTGGGAGCTTTGGTTTGCCTAGTCAATGTTGAAGTAGTCTGTAATTTATAAGTAACGTTTCAGTTTGTACCGTAGGCCTATATCAGGCCTACCGGTCATTTTGACTCTTATTCGTTGTCGAGGCCGACACTTCAGTATTTGGTCCAGTCCGGGTCGGATATTGTTAAGAAAAAATAATTGTATGGTCCTCCGGTTAGTTAAAACATTTAAGGTTAGTCTAGATATTTAAATATAATGTCACATGTTTAAATTTAATATTGTAATCAGGAACAATGCCTAATTCTTCTTGCCATCTGCAGGCAGCGTTTTGTTTATTGCCATAAGGAATTATGTCTAATTCGAGTTTTTATTTATAAAATTGTACCATTTGTTGTTTATTATAAGCTATATTTTGCAAAATTAAATTTATTGGTATGTATTATTTCAATTATTAATATCTTCTTTTCTTTATTAAGGTTATCATATGTTATTCATTGCAAATGTTTACAGATTTTATAAGGATTTTGAAACATTATCATTTATTAACTGTTGTTTGTAACTTACATTCCGCCCACCTCTCGTCATTCCTTCCTTATGTTTTAGATTTTCTGGCCAGCCCCATTTAGAATCCATTGTTTAGTTGCAGTAAATATCAATTCTGGAATGGATTTTACTAGTTCAATTAATCTTCTTAGGAGGGATCTCCATCAGCGGTTGGGGAAGTTAATAAGATCACTGCTCTAGGTCCCTCTGGTCTCTATGATGAAAGTAAGCTTGGATTATTTAAACAGACATTCTCTCAGGTTAGGCCACATTTTCGCTCATTTATGGCTAAATGGGATGAGATTTTAGAGTTTGTCCTTGTCAATAATTGTCCATCTGTATTCCCAAATAAATTTGATGAGGAACTTAAGGAAGCAATAAAGCGAACCTACTATGAAGGTTGCGCGATTAATGAAGATTTCGTGAACCCCACTCCTAAGATATCTCTTGCCCATACAGCTCCATTAGCTATTGGATCTGGTTGTAATTCAAGCCTATTAGAGAAAGAGCCACCTCCCATTGTTTCATCTCCAACATTTGAAAGAAGGGCTCATAGCCCCGATGACGCTAGTAAAATAAGTCCTACTGGACTCATATCAGATGAATGTTTCAATGACACACCTAGTATTTGCCACAAAGATAAGCCATTTCAAGAACACAATCCTAATATAAATCCTCATCGGATTCCGCTTTGCTCAGAAAATAATTTTCTGTCTCCTAATGGTTTAAACAGCAATGCCTCAGAGGCTAAATATATTGAAAGTATCCCTGTTTCAAAGCGCCTAGGTGCGCCTCAACTACTCGATGAATCGAGTAACACCTCGTTAGATGCCTCAGTGGCAAATCATTTAGATAGCCTCCAATGCCTTAAGCGCCCAGCTGCGCCCACACTATTTTGTAAATCCAGCGACATTTCGTTGGACGCCTCACTGGCAAATCATTTAGATAGCCTCCAGTGTCTTAAGCGCCCAGCTGCGCCAGGACCGCCTAATCTCCTTAGCACCACAGTGGAAGAAACTGTTACCCCAAATGATTTGACTTTGCGCCGCAATCCTCACCAGGAGGTCCCCAGTCAGTCCCCAGTCAGTTACCTTAATAAAATTTGGTTCCATGAACCACCACATCCTGAATCTAAGCGCTCTGTTGCGCAAGAACAACCAAAGTCGATGGACATTACGTTGGGCAGAAAATTTGTTTTTTATGGCTTGCAACTGAAGAACGCCTTCAAGAGGTCTCCAGTTGGCCATCTTTTTAAATCAAAATGGCCTCATTACTCACATGTTCCTATATCTAAGTGCCCAGCTGCACTAGATCTTTATAATAACAGTAGAATTTCATCAATTAACCCCCTTTATTATGTTTGTCAATGGCGAAACTCCTCCAAGAGGACCCTAGTCATCCACCGCCTTATTCAAAATTGGCCTCATCGGTCTCGCGAACAAATATTTGAGCGCCCAGCTGCGCTAGACTTCCAGAAAAGCAGTGGCAATTTATTGATAGTTGCCTTTTCCAACAGCAGACCAAAACCGCTGTTTGCCTTCAGGAGGCCCGCAGTTTTTACTATCATTGGTCCTAACTGGCTGCATCAGCCTTATAACAAAGAGATTCCTCGTCCGATAGAATCAGGTTCTCAGAAATCGGACGGCATTCCTATGGAGAATGATTGTTCTCATCGGGATAGTCAGCATCGTGCCTCCATAGTGATTGTTCTCATCGGGATAGTCAGCATCGTGCCTCCATAGTGAACTCTGTTTATTATAGGATTCCTCCGGATTCCACCGAACCCTACAAGAAGCATTACAGGTTATAAGAATGCTAATATACTTCCTTCGGGTAGGAGGTGCCGAGTTATTGACTTGGAGGTGTATCTGCTATTTTGTATTCTGTTACGACCTGGCAGGTATTAGGAAAATGCTCTCTTTATTTCTTGATGAATGCCTCATGGTTTGTGAGAGACCCTACTTTGCTGATTCACATGTTGAAACCAGTTTCGCAGATGCAATAATTGCTAATTGAACAGTTGTTTTCGTGGTAGGGGTATGTGCAAGATAATATTTTTGTTTTTTGGTTCAAAAACAAGTCTATACCCAATCATTACAGGTTACTTCTTCAATCCTTTACTCCTCAAACCGATGCCTGCTTTCATGTAAAGTTTTCATAAAACTTTGGTGGGCGGTATGTCAAGGCCGACACTTTAGTATTTGGTACAGATTTGGACTTAGTACTTAATTTTTTTTATTAATATATTGATCACATGGCGTCCTAAAGGTTTAACCTGAAACTGTACGCGGCTCCTAGTCTTATAACTTCGTTGATCTTCGCGCAACTACGTGAGTCACGTGATGTGTTGCGAGGCCTGGAGTGTCAGTGTGTGCCACAAGACAGTCAAGGGAAGAGTATACCTCCAATGAAATAAGGTTATGGCAGACGAGAACGCTCTCTCACTACATGGTTTGCACTCGGAGCGCAAGACCCGACATTTCCAGCTTTGATAGTAAGGGACTATATAGCTTCGTTACTTACTACGAGCCTCTGAACGGTATTTACTACTATATATTTGGACGCAAGGTTAAGCCATAGTTAGGCCATACTCTATTGAACTTTATTTTGATTATGTATTAATGGTTATTTGGTTATAAGAAGAAAAATTGAATTGCATGTAACGTTAAATTATTATTATGTTATAATTGTTAAATATTGTCATTATATTATAAGATTTACTTGTTTATAAAATAAGAAAGGTAGGCTGCATGTTATTTGAATTGATTTTGTTAATAATGAAATATAGTTCCAGGAAAATTGTTTATTGGGTTATACTATATTAAACTACCAGCTTCATAAAAAAGTGGACTGTTTCGGCTGAGTTCATCAAGAACATCTAGCCGCCGCTACACTCGTACTTGTTAATCCCTGATAAGTTTTCCATGTCATTCATTGACTGAATGTGGATGTCAAAGCTTGTCAAGTGTTCAAGCCTTTTCCCACTCCTGCTCTACTACTTTGTTTCACCACTGCCGGTCATAATGACTGGTGAGCCGGTTAAAGGGTTAGGAGAATAGGCAGAGGAAGATCATGAGGAATACATAAATCATTTATGAATGACGAATTAAAAGCAATTTGTACTCAAAACACGCACTAATGGAGAGAGTCGACTGGTCGAGTGTGAACTAATGAACGGAGCTAGAGAAATGGACAAATCATTTGTTTATATTTTTCACTGAGCCTTCACTCTGGATGGATCATCGGTTCGAGGAACGACTATTTCATTAAAAGTTGTTAGGGTGTCAGCTTGTTTCATAGTTCATTTTTAGTCTACATTTTGGATAAAAAAAAAGAAAAAAAAAGAAAGAAGACCAACTTTTAGCTCACCCAGCCTATTAAAAGTGTCCTTATATTTTAGGGAAAGAATCTGGTGTTTGATTGTGATTGTGACCAATGCTTCTACTTTGATAAACGTTGGCCTTGTTTGTGGTGCAACTTTGTTTTTATTAATGTCGACATTAAATAAAGTAATTTATTAGGAATAATTAAACATATCTTGCTATTTGCTTAACAATTGTCAGCTGACAGGTATAAGCAATCTTGAAGTCTGATTAGCAATACCGCAATGAGATCGACAACAGCTAACTGACTAGAAGTAGATGTCTGCAGCAGTTTCTGTTTGAAGCAGATTTGAACCTAACAGACTATACTGAGATTGGTAATTTAAGTTCAACATTACCTGACAAGTATTAGAAACGGTAACCTGTTGATTAAACAATAATAGTAATGCACTGGTACATCATTGTTTGTAGAAACTGTATCGGAGCAGAAGGGGAAATTAATTATTTTTTAAAACAAAATAAACCAAAAGTGAATACAAAAAAATCACCATTCTTAAAAAACATTGTAATATAGTTTATGCTATATAGGGTGATTGGCAATGCTTCTCAAATTAATAAGTGTGTTCTTCAACTAAATAAATTACTAAAATTAGGGCAGCAATGTAACGTAACAATAACGCTATGTAATCAAGTATTAGGTTGTCTACGCAGCTTATATATGAGGCGCGGGATTCCAAAATTAGCTAAGTCCAATTTTTATAATTATCTACTAGACTATCTTTAGTAGGAAGGTATTCTAAAAAAAGTAGTTAAGTCACATTGAAAACGGCCGTTCAAAGAATAATTCCCCTTCCTATTAATGTCTGACCTTTATCGACCAGCTGTGAAATATTTTAAAAAATGGACTTAGCTGGTTTTGGAGTTCTACGCTTCATATTTAACTCTTACATTCTGAAATATACATAACATATTCTCTTTTCCTAAAAATAATCTTCTTTGTTAAAAAAGTGTTCCTCCAGTTCTACACACCGCTATAATCATTCTCGCAGGTTAAAATGGCATGAGCTATTGTAAAATTCGCCATAGAATCATGGAAATGATCAGGTTCTCCATTCATGCCCTGAGTGACTATACTCACCTTCCACTGGGCTTTTACACCTGTGACGCTGCTGAGAGAGAAGCTCTGGGATCACTTTGGTCCTGGCTTGCCCATTGCATAAGTTGAGGGACATGCTTGTTTAGGGAATCCCTAGGCTTTTTATTTTAACTAGAGTGTGATTTCATTTTTAGCTTTCAATTTAATTTAAATTACTTAATTTTTAGATTATGTTTTCATTATTTATTTATTTTACCTTATATATTGTGTTGTTCTTTATATTATTAACACATTGTATAGTTCTTTTTTATCTTCATTTTCATTTATTTCTTTTAGAACATATTGTGTAAATGGAATCATAAAGCTTCTCATATAACTTATTGCACACATTTGAGTAATACTAACTCAATAAATGTTTTTGAGTAATAAAATAAAATTACTATGAGCTTTAATTAAATTACTATACATGGGTAATTAATTAAAAATTTATAGACTTGTTTTCTTTTTTAATTAATTTTCCCATTTTCTTACTAGATTTATATCTATACTGTTATATAAAAGGACAAGCCATTTTTCGTTTGTGATCACTAACCGCAAAAACTAATGAACCAATCTTAAACAAATTTTAACCACATCATCTTCATATTTCAAGAAAGGTTTAGAATTAATAAAATCTAAATATTTTCAATTATTTTACCATAAAAGAAGCGATCAATATGTAGTGAACAGTGGAATGTTGTAATTGGTCGATATGTAGCGAGCACTATGTTATATAGAGCGACACATTTATGATAACATGTATTTATTTTCAATTCAATTGTTATTAAAAAAAGCTATAAATATATGGAGCAACATGTGGATCCCAGTGCAGTTTAATAATCCACCGATATGTGGCCATTCTGCAACAGATTTTACAATGTTAAAACTATTAAACACAACCGTAACAATTTTGAACCACAACATCTTTATGGTTCTTGAAAGGTTTAGAATAATAAATTGTACTATAATAATAATTAAAATGTATAGTCTTGAGTGCGAGAAAGGAGGTTTGCTAAAGTGTCATATACTTTTATGGTTAGAAATCAAAACCCTACCAGATGGATCGATAAAATAATTTCTTCCAGATTGGATGTCTAATTATGCTTTCGCACTTCAAACACCTAATTGATGCAATTTTAATCAGGTTAAAATTAATGCCATTCTTGAAAATATCATTGAAGAAATAATGCTAAATTCTACACTTTAATTCACGATTTTTATCGATAAACAAATGAAATTCAATTATTAGTTAAAATAATTAAAGTTCTTTATTTATGAAAGCGGGTGAAGCCACGACGGTGTATGCTACATTCTATAAAGTTTTAAATATAATTAAATACAAAAATATGTTGCTATTTAATTTTAATTTCTTTAAAAACCAATTCATCTCGTATCCAATCCTTACAATCCAAAATCCTTCGAAAAATCCTCGATGATCCTACCTTATTAACAAATAAACTTATCCATAAAGATCTTGATGTTCCATTTACCTGATTTAGCACAAACCAGATACCTATCCTTCCATAGTAAGCTCCATAACCACTCCAATCCACTAGTCTCCCAAACTCGCTTCCTCCTCCATCCCTGATAATCCTCCGAGACGTCTGAAAAGAAGATGGCCTAAACACTTTTTAGTGTAGATTTTATTGAAGTGCTACTAGTGAGTAGTTCTTCACAACTTATTTACATGCCATTGTATTCACTGTCAACACATTTACTTGTTGTATATTATTTTGTACAGTTGTAAATATCAATAAATTAAAAAAAAAAAAAAAAATTCTTTACCTAAATTTTTTTTATCCTTTTAGAATATCTAACTTTTATACTTGAGATTATTTTTTCCCCATTATTAGTCTTTTTGTTCCACGATGTGACGAACAACGAAATAATTTTTAACACCGTTGCCCAAACTGTCATTACCTTTTCTCTTGTTTAATTAACATATTTCCTTTTTTACCGACCCCTGCCTCTACTAATGCTCAATACGATCAATCATTTAGCCCAACCTTTCGCAGAAAACGCGCCTATATTTATTTTATTGACTCGAAGAGACAAATAGGTTCGGGTGCGAGTGCTCTCGGTGACCCAGTTTAAATGGACAACTGCGGTAGAGCTGCATTATAGAATGCTTTGTCGATACAATGCTCAGTCACCACTGTAATATTTAAATATTCAATGATTTTAATGTTTTTATGTTTGGAATTCTATGAAATTTAATACTCTATTTCTCTATTTATACTTTGGGATAAAATTGAAAATTGTAAAAATTCTAAAATAAATATGTCTTTCCTGGAGCTGATGGAACAATACTTTAAAATACATATATAGCTTAGTCCCAATTGTTAGACCGTAGCTGAACGTTTCAATATATCTTTTATTTGTTTTTTAACCCATTCATTGAAATGTACAACCGTAGAAAATATATAAATAAAGTAAATGTGTAACACCGATTACATGTCAAATCTTAAAAAGAACTACTCATCAGTAGCTCTTCAATAAAAAGTCTACACTAGAAGATCTCTTCTAGGTCATCTTCATGTCAGGTGCCTCAAAAAATTGTCAAGAATAGAATGGGAAGCAAATTGAGAGACTAGTGGATTTGAATGGTTATGGAGTTTATTATGAAAGGGTAGGTATCTGATTTGAGCTAAATCAGAAACATTAAACATTAAGATATTTCGAAAGATTTTGGATTGTAGGGATTGGATGGTTTAATGGAGCCCCAAAGCTCAAATCCGTACCTCCAAATAGGTCTAATCACTCTCATGTAAATCAGTCTTTTAATTAATCTTTAATTAATTGGAAGTTTTGATTTTTTGTCTGGTAAATGCTTAAGCAGTCTGTAACGATGGGCAGTTTGTCATTTTAGTCTGTATGTGGATTCCAAGTAAGACGTTTGTCCATGTGGGGTCCTAGGTAGCGGATCTTTTCAGCAAGGATTAGTGAAATATCATTAAAGGATACTGCAGGGCAGGAAGTCGTAGGTTTTCGACGAAGGGTAAAGGTTATTTGGTGTGATTTGTTTGGATTAATTTTGATTCTCCATTTTTGACTCCATTCTTTAAGGTTTAGTATTTTATTATACTGGAGAGTTATCAGGAATGGAGTGGGGAGCAAGTTGGGAGACTTGTGGAGTAGAATGGGTGTGGAGGTTATCAAAAAAGAGAGAGATTGAGAGAGAGAGAGGGTGAGGAAACGGTGTAAATATGGGTGCCCTCTTTTGTATTTTATTTAAAGTTACTTTTAACTTTAAAAAAATCTAGATTTTTGTCTTTCATTAACAACTATAACAAATTTCTTAAATACGAGAAGGCAAAACACTGGTTAACATAAATTATCTAATTTCAAAATCGACGATTTACAAAAAGGACCCTATTTTAAAAAGGTCACCATAAATAGTTTAGAACTGGATAATACAATTCGAGACGGTAGAGTATTCATTTATTAAAGGAAAAAAAAATCACAGAAATCGCAATCATAACAGGCTCTTTCAGTTCCTACACAATCTAAGTCCCTACATTTGGGAATATTTTACTCATGCCTCTCTCCGAGTGTTTTCAGAAAAAAATATGTAAGTTGTGATTTGATTCTTTATCAAGAAATATGTCGAAGTTCTTGGTAAAAGTCCATATTTAAACCATTTTTTTTTTCATTTAATTGCTACGATTTTGTGGGGTGTTTTCTATTTTTATGAAATTTTGTATTAGATCGATATCATATTCATCCATTTTTAAAATAACATGTCAAAAAAAAAAAAAATAAAAAAATAAATGAAGAAGAAAGCTGTGAAAACCTTCAATGCCAAACAGCATCAAAGCCTTCTCTAGGAACTGCACTGAAAAAGGAAAAGTTTTCACTGTGAGGGAAACAATAAGAAGAGGATATAAAAAAAAGAAAATGTTAACATTTCAGATAGTGCGAACGATAGGGTGGCTCTCCCCCTCTATCCCTCCCCCTCTAAGGATTGAGAAGGACTGCAATAGGACATTCCTGGAGCCACTGGAGCCGTCAGCTGGACACATTCTTAGCCTTTGTCCCCTGTCCCCTGACCTCCCTACACACAGATTAAACTCAAACTGTCTCTTTTGTTCTCCACTGGTAAGGGCCACCTTCTTTCTAAAGCTCTCCACTGGAGTTTTTATCTTTGTGAATCTTGGCGATATTTCATTTGAGTATTCAGAGGTGTATATGTAAAAGCATGTAATACAACAAAGCTTACCAGCCACAAAAAATACTGTATGTCCCTAATATATTATGTGCGTTTTTTCTGGAGAAAACGAATTCAAAAACAAAATAAAAAACTGGGTGCATGTATTTCAACGCATCCCTTCACTCGACATAGCGCGTATTATCATTAATATTTATACATACATGTTCAGTTATACTTATATAATGTAAAAATATTTTAAAATAATACAGAAATTATAGTTGAGTGAATATGAAATGTAAACAATGATTAATAATAATGGAATTGGAAGTTAATTTATAAATACAATAAAAAAAGATTAAAAGGTGGAAAAATGAAGCTAAGAAAAAAATATATAAACATACAGAAGTTGATTGAAAAAGTGTTCAATTGTTGAGTTCTATATAATCAACATGATCCACAAATTCATCAAAATATTTGTCTATGAGATCCTTCTTTGATATCTGTTCCGTAGGGCTGCGGATATCAGTTTGCGTCTGTGCCTTTCCAAAAAATGATCGTTACAAATGATGTCAGTAAATTTAAATCTGTGTAAGTAACTTTTAGTTCCGCCATGTCTTGTCAAAAATTGTGCAAGTTTGTAATTAACTTTTTTATTTTATTTTTCTGTCGTCTATAGTTTCAATGAATTCATAAGTATGTCTTCTTTTTGTCGAACTTGTCAATCTTTCGTTCCAAACTGTTCCCTGTTATATGACAAAGAAGTTAGTATCCATGCAATACGGCTGTGTATTTTTGAATAGTTTGTACATATATCACACTCATAGAACATTAAATGTATGTAATTGTAATATTCTTTAATTTTTTTTATGACGTCATTATATACTCCAACTAGGGCAGGAAGGGACTGTTTATCCTACAAGTTACAAACTTATTCTAGCTATGCTGGGAAGGTCAAGATTAATTTCGTGAATCCGCTCATTCACAGATCATTATAACCCGCCCAGGTGGGATTCTAACCTTTGAGTACCGAGCACGCTGTGACACTCGCACGAACATGCTCTGCTATCGAGTACACTATAAAGAATTTAGAATTGAAAATATATTAAGTAAATTGAAACAATAGATTGCATGGGTTGTTTGGAAGGCCAGAAAGTTCTATTTTGATCCTTTATTTACCACCTCAATTAAACAATTACCATATCACAGGCTAAATCTATTTTCAAAAACAAAAATTACTTGGTAAAAAAAATAATTAAAACAAGAATGTTTAAATTAAACAAATTAAAAAAGAGGACAATGGCGAAAGTATAACTATCCCACTTTTTTTAAAAATAATTTATCTTCTTTGTTTTAAATTAAAAATCGTTAAAAGTTCTCAATACCCCACTCCTCTTTTTTATTGTTGTATACATTATGATGATATTTTTTTTTCTGTTTCTTTTTCAATTTTCCTTCTGGTATGTTTTTAATTAAAAATTTATTCTTTATATTATTTTCATAAACGTAGTGGCATTTCGTTATCCCAGAATTATCTTGTTCTAAGTCCATTTTTAGGGTATATAGAGTTATATACACCAAAAATTTAGAAAAAATATTCTTGTTCTATATCAATTTAAATAACAGTATTATCTTAGCCCATAATCGAGTATTTAGTAAATAAATGTTCTATAACCAAAGTTTTGTGTCTACTTTAAAGAATTATCTTGTTCTGTTGATAGCTTGAGGAATTATAGTGTTCTATAGACCGTTCATTTTGTTCTATATCCATAAAATAAACCAGAAACAACTCCAAAGTCAAGGAAGGCAAAACCGAAAGAGATAAAATAAATTATATACTTACACTTTATTTACATTTGCTTATTCTTTTTACTTCTTTATTACTTTTTTTTTGTAAAAATAAAATTTATATAAAATAAAAGAGGTTTTATTACAATATACTATCCGAATTATTAAACAGAAATTATTGAAGAGAAATTAGTTCAAAGGGATATAGAACAATTTATTGATCTAAAAATGTTCTATATCCAGTATTTATTTTAAGGTTATGCAAAAATAGCCATTTTTGTTCTATATCCAAAGGAATAAAATCGTTTTAGTTTTAAATCAATGCAGTTTGATGTAGTAAAATATTATCTAAATACTGGTAATATTTAACTGCAAATGCATTTACATATTATCCCAAAATAAAAAAGTACTTTAAGAAATAAACAAGGGTTTTATAGCACAACATAATTCTGGGATGATGATTCATTAGTAAAAATATAATTTATAGAACAATGGCTTCGGAACAATTTTATTATAAATATATTTTATTTTATAAAAACCAACAGCCAGTATAACATAATATATATTGCTCTAATTCACGAACTCAGAGCTAAGAAGACTTCCTGTTATGAGCCTATAATTATAGAGGGTGAAGATAGGATACTGTAGTGAAGAGAGGAAGAGATACAGGGCAGCTAAGCAGAGATCAAGTTAATTGGTTAAGCAGGTTAAGCTCGGACGGCTGACTGCACAAGCAACTTAGCTCTCGGTTGGAGTTGGCCATCAAAGCTCTCACAGCACACACGCCCCCAACACTTCCTACTGTGGAACTTGTTCAAACCCACTACACACAATTGCACCTAAAGCGACCAGTCACTCAGTTAAATCACTTAACTTGCCTTATACTTCTATACTGGTATAATATAATTATTTTATTTATGATATACTAGCACCACCAGTCACGGCTTCGCCCTGTCTCATAAGAAAAGAACTTAGATAATTTTCAGTAATAATTGAAGTTTTATTTGTTTATTAATAAAAATCTTGTATTAAAGTATGCAATTAAGCATTATTTCTTCAATAATATTTTCATGATTAGCAGTAATTTTTAACCTGGTTTAAATTACACTAAGTAGGTCTTTGAAGATTACCTAAATGCCGAATTAGTCATAAAATTTTTTATTTTAAAGTAATCATGATTTGAGTTGGTAATCCAGATGGACAGAAACTTATGGATAGTAATGCATTATTAGTGTTTACAAATAAAGGACCATGAATCATACCTTTACGCAGAATATCAAAAATGAAAGGATCGCCATTTTGATCTGGTAATAATTTTTATTCGGCAGAAATAATTGTAATGATTTCATCTGGTTGCGTTTTAATTTCTAACCATACAAGTATATGACATTATCGCTAACCTCGCTTCTGCGACAACTTAGTACATTTAAATTTTTATTATTGCTAAACGTTCCAAGATCAACTAAAATGGTGTAGGAGAAATTTAGTAAAGATGGGTTTTATTATTGTAAACTCTAATAACCGATTTATTTTCCAACTGCACTGGGATTCTCATATTTAAATCTTTTTGAATAATTTGATTGCATAAATAAATTTTATTTTCAAATTCAAGCTCTATATGGCATCGCACCTTTGTAACCTCTCATGTAGAATGGAGCTCGCCAACTATTGGTCACTATTCAAACTTCACTTTTTTCTACAAATGATCGTTTTTTTTATGACAAAATAATTGAAAATCGGTAGCTTTTACCATTGCTAAATCTTCCTGGAAATATAAAGATGATGTATATATAAAATTTCGTACAGTAATTTTCGTGGTTAATGATCCTAAACGAAAAATGGCTTGTCCTTTTATATAATAATATAAATATGGATGAGGAAATGTTTTATTTTTATAGATACAACATCTATAATAACTTGGACATACTGTGCGGAAATCCCACTAAAATATGAATCTCTTGCTAATCGAATCTTTTGTTTCCAAAGTTCATCATAAAATCGATAATACTCCTTACTATGTAAAAAAAAAAAATCAGGTTAATGCCACCAATATTTTTGATTTAGTCCAAAAACCATCAGTCGCTCTGCTGGTCACGTTGCAAGAATGGATCCGAAAGAATCTTTATCGTACCAGTTTATAGTAGCAGGCGAATGGGACGATCAAGAGTCCGTTGGAAAGATACACTAACACTGTATAAAATTTTATGTGTGGAACTCATGCATTTTAAATTAAGGAAATGAATTATTCTCTGTGTAGTATTATGTAATATGTATTTTATTTATTTTTTTTTGGTTGGCTCTATAGACCTTGTAGATATTACCAGCCTGCTCCACCTCTACCTGTCTCGAGCTATCGCTTCCACTTTGTTGCCTATAATTCTTCGTTATACAAAGCCGGGGTCGTTACCGTTTTTAAGAAAGATTTTTTGAGGCTGATTGAAGATTTTTACAGAATACAGTTGTTAGACCTGTGCCTAACCCCAACCTGGGAGACCAGAAGCTATTTCAGCCACGCGGTCGCTCTCCGCAGTGTATTTACCCCCATGTAGGAATCGAACCCAAGCCATATTAGCCTAAGTACCTGGACTCTGTGATCTTACCTGGGTGTTAAGCACGTTAGACTGTGCTTAACTTTAAATATCTTCTGCACAAGTCTTAGTTGCCTTCTCAAGTACCTTAGGCCCAATATAATATATAATTTAATATTATTATGTGATACGTAATACTTTCAAAAATGGAAATATTTTAGTAGTATCATGTTAGAAATTAGATAAAATCAGTTATAATTGTTATATATGTTGAGGTTCTTAACTGACCCATCTTCTGACTCAAATTCAGAATATTTAAAACTAATTTCAGAACTATTTTCCATTGCGAATTCTGAATTTATTTACTGATTGGATTCAATAAAGTTGAAATTTGCAGTTATTATTCCTTAATTACTATAATTTAAGCTAAAAAAGGAAGTTCAAACTAAAGATTATTCCTGGAATGTATTTTATAAGATAGTGATGATAGCTAATGATAAATCAGTTATTGACACCCTAAGGATATCTTTTGAAATACGGACAGAATTGAAAAATATTTTTACACAGTTGAGTTGTAGAATTTTATTAATTTTTGTTTTGGTTAATTGTATATATATTTTTTATTTTTAAGATAGGGTGTCAATGACTGTCTGGTTTACCCTACCCTAAAATAGGTAATTATTAAAATTATTACCAAAGCAATTTTAAATTTGTAAAACTTCAAATTAATAAGGATTATATTCATTGCTTGCTTTCTTTACATCTTGCATTCGATGTGTTATAATTCTAATGTGATTTTGAATAAAGTTTTGAAGCACATGCTTCCTATTTTTTTTTTTTTTTTTTTATTGAGAAAGTATTACAATCTGCCTCAATGTGGGCAATAGGTAATATGGATGACTAAATGGATCCATTCACACACTATTTACAATAAAAAATAAATGCAAAGAATAGATAAAAAAATAAAATAAAATAATAATAAGAAAATAAACAAAGTATCTCAAACTATACATTACATAAAGCTAGGAAAATAAAAAATGATAATCTATAAAATAAGTAACAAGACATAAAATAAAAAAAATAAATAAAAATTTAAATTAAATTAAATCTTAAAATACATTCATACTTTATTTACACTATATTCAAATCTGAGGGATCCCCCAACCAGACTTGTCCCTCCACTTTTGGAGGGACAAGCTAGGCCCCAAGAGATCCCAGCGCTTCTCTCTCAGCTGCGTCACTAGTATAATATAACACCAGTGGAGGCTGTATGAGAGCGGTAAACTACAGTCACTCAGAGCATGAGCGGAGAAGCTGGCCATTGCCAGGACTCCATGTCGAAATTTATAATAGGTCACGAGGCCACTGCCTTTTTAACCTTCGAGGAGGATTATAGGGGTGAGTGGAGCTGGATAGGGATTGTGCTAGTGGATTAGGATGATGAGAAATTTTTTGAAGAAATTTTGAAAATTTGACAGGTACGGATTCTAGGACAAAAGGTATATTAAGATCGTTATGTAAGGTTTTGTTGGAGACAAAATATGGGGCATTGGTTATGGTTCTTAGGAATTTGGATTGGAAGGATTTGATACTATGATGTTCGAGTGTTTTGCTATCCGCCAAATTTCTAGTCCGTAGGTCCAGATAGGCTTTAGGATAGTCTTATAAATCAGAAGCTTGTTGTCTATTGAAAGTTTTGAAGTTTTGCATAGTATGGGGTATAGTTGGCTGAATCATCTGTTAAGTTCTTGTCTTTTAAGTCTAGTATGTGGGTTCCAAGTGAGTCTTTTGTCTAAGATGAAACCAAGATATCGCACTGTATCAGATCTGGGTAATGGGATCTTATAGAATAGGACAGCTGGGCAGGAACTACGGCGTAGAGTAAAAGTCATTTGGCTGCATTTCGATTCATTGATTTTTATTCTCCATCTGTTGCACCATAGTTCTATCATTGACAGGTGATTTTGTAGGTTGGAAGAGGCTGTTTTAGGATCAGGATGTGATGAAAGTATAGCTGTATCATCAGCGAAAGTTGCAAGGAACGTGTCGAGAGAGGTAGGAATGTCAGCAGTGAAGAGGATGTAGAGGATAGGACCCAAAACGCTGCCTTGAGGAACTCCGGCTCGGATAGGATAGCAGTCGGAAAAAGCAGGACCGCATCGAACTCGGAAGGAGCGATTTGCTTCATATCATGAAAAAATATGAAAAACCGTATTTATTTAAAATTTAGTAATTATAATATTTTATTTGTTCAAACACGGCTTGCTTGGGTGAAATTTGGAGCTCCATTCTTTGTAAATTCTTCTGAAATTTTTCCTCAAAAATTCTGTATATGTCAGACATTATCTATGAATGTATATATATATAGACTGTAAATATACTAAAGAAGTGAATATTATTTGAATGATTGCTGTAGGAAGGGCAGACCAGCCCTAGTTATTAGGGTCGACTGAAGTTTGAACTAAGTTGGTGTTGATTACCGCTGTCATCACGCACTGCTCGCGTGATCCCCATCCGGCTAAAACAATAAATCATCATCATCGTGTACATTGATAACGAGACAGTAAAACTTCATCGCAGTTTTTTTTTTTTTAATTTTCTTTTTTTTTATTGCTATAATTTAGTAGCTGTTCCTACATCGTAATTAAGTCGTGCCGCCTAGCAGAAGGTAAAGTTGTTAGCTTGACAGAAGTTTTTACATTAAATCCAAACTATAAACTTCTCTGAACTTGGCGGGGGAGAGTGACTGTTGCTGTGAATCAGCGGAATTTCTCGTATACTCCGCCTATATGATAATTATATTTTAATTTAATAAACATCCTTCTTTGCTAAATTAAAATAAAAGTCAGATGTTTAATTATTAAATAAAAAATTAATAATAATATTTTCAGTATACCATTACCTCGTGTCATATTTTAACAACCTAAACCAAAAAAGATAAAGCAATGCATTTCGTATTTTTCCTTAATTTGGGAAAACATTGAATCGTCGATAATCTAATGTTTTTCCCAACTTACATTTAAGAATTAAAAATATAGAATTACATAAAATCTTAACTTATGACAGCGGGCGAAGCCACAACGGTGGATGCTAGGTAAAAATATATTAGATTATCTAAAATAATCTTTTTATTTACTAAATCCTGTTACAATTTACTATATAAAACATTCATCGGAAAACTGTTGGTTGTCTGGTTATAGGTAAAAAACCAACTATAACCGCAATTTTGGGCGATATTTTGGGGATTTGGTGTATGAAGCCGACGGCTGCCGAGGTAGCATACTTCAGATTCGAATTCTGCACCCTAGAAACATTAAGATCTGTTGAGAAAAACAGTTCAGCTTTTTTTTCCTCTGGATCTTTTTTTTCTGGAACCTTATTTTTCTTGCTGCCGCCATCTCGACCGTATTTGGAAACAGCAGCAGTGATTTTTCTTCAAATAAACATTGATTTTTTTGGAAGACTTATCTAGACTTTTATTTAGTGTCTCGGCTTCTGATTTTTAAGTTATACAAACATTTTTATACCTTTACGTTTACGTTTAAACAAAGAAATATTCCATCAAATGTAAACAGTTCATTTTCTAAGGAAGTGATTCAATGAAAACGTAAAATTCTGCATTGGTTTCCGAAAAAAAACCATTAGCTCCAAAATTTCATAAAGAATAAAAATCGCCGATACAATCATAACCTATTAAAAATAAATTTATATATATATATATATCCGGGAAAGTGTTAGAAAGGAAAATGGAATAAAATACCTATAATAGCTCTTGAGTGGAAAACGAGATCTGGAATTTCGGGCGTGAATCGAATCGAATCCTACGTCGGATTTACTTTTTTATTGTTGGCAATGTGTTGGAAAGTTTGCCATCTAAGGCAATAAATCCCGGGCGTTTGTAGGAAGACATAAAAGGGGCGGAACCCATAGAATAAGTTCCTTGCCACTTGTTCCAGTTGTAAGGGAACTTTTATAACGGGAGCTGTCGATTCGCGGTTGAAGGAGCATTAACCGAACGGCACGTCAATAACTCCCCAGGAATATTGTTCCGATATCCCCATCCGATTTATTGTTCAATTTACGTCCAATAAGCGGCTGATATCGTCTAGATTAGCTTAGTCTACGGTAACCCATTTGCTTGATATCGTCATTATTCCATTAATATATAATATCGATTTAAATGAAGATATCGAGAATTCAGAGATTAAAAATAAATCAAAAATTGTTTTAATCGGGTAAAAAACTAAAAAAAACAACAAAGGAAATATGTAAAGCTTTTGTATCATGCATAAGGGATAGTCAGCTTTCACATTTAAATATATGTATATGATTGGCTTTTGGCATCATTTGTAACAGACATTTTTAATAAATGTTAAAAAAAAAACAAAAAAAAAACAGAACAATTAATTACAAATATTCTGTTTCAATACATGACTCCCAAGGTAAAAAAAAAACGGAACTCCACATGCCCACTTTATAAAATTATAACTAAATAGAAAATATTGGAGTAGTAGTTTAGTTCTAACTACTCCCAAGGACTACTAACTCCATAGACCTAGGTTCGAATCCGGCGGAGGCAGATAATTATTCATTCAGTTATATTAAGCGAGGATTGGCCCTTAGGTCTCTACTCTATAAAAGTGGTTATTAGTAAATGAGAGAAGAATCCTGAATTTAATAAAATACATTGCAAGAAACATTATGATTATCCCAACATACTTTTCCTCCTGAACACAGGAAATTGTCAATTGATTTATCTCATAGTACGAAAAGGTTCTGGATCTGAGGTCAAATTATAATTTTGCCAGGACGAGTTGCTGATGTTCACTAGTGGTGGTTCAGAAATACTTGACCTGTTATTTTGTAACAGGTATGGGCTGACTGAACCGCGTCCCTGTTACATATGTTCAGAAGTAACAGGGACGAGATACTTGCATACTTACTTCAGTACTAGTAACAGCATTTATACCTATTACCTTCGTACTGAGCACTACCTTAGACTAGTATTTATTACTTGTCATCTCTACCCGTTACCAGATACTCGTTTACCTAAACCAGTTTTTTTACTTCCATTACGTACGAGTAGTTTCTGGTAAAATGTCAGCCAAGTCTTCATTGGATTAGACACTCTTACATTCTTTTTTGTTTTATTATTGTTAATTTTAATAATAAATAAAATACACTCAATATGAAATTTATACATAAATAATTATATTATTTTTTCTAGTCATAAATCAAATAAAAATATGTATGCTGTTATAAAATATCTAACATCTTAAATAATAATTTGCCAATTATTTATTATCTTGTTGACAATTCATTAATGTTTTTAATTAAAGTTTTATTAACTATAATCAGCCAAAAAAAAAAAAAAAAAAAAAAAAAAAAAAAAAAAAAAAAAAAAAAAAAAAAAAAAAAAAAAAAAAAAAAAAAAAAAAAAAAAAAAAAAAAAAAAAAAAAAAAAAAAAAAAAAAAAAAAAAAAAAAAAATTGATCTACGTTTAACTACCAGTATTTTGTGAACAAAATGGTTGAGGATAATAAAAAACGTTGTATGGAAAAATTGTATTTCATAGAAACAATAAAAGTGAAAAGATTTTCACAAAAATATTTATTATATATTTGGCTATATATATTTTTTAAAAAGGTAGTTGAAAATGTAAACTTATTGATTAGAGCCGATATTGAATAGGTAACAGATATGCGAGTAATAGGTATGCTAAAATATCAGTGTAACAGGGTAAACGATTTCGAGTATGGAGAGACGCTGATCTTGAGACAAGTAGGTATTTGTAACAGATATTTTTTTGGTCCTGTATCGGTCGTCCCTGTTACAGAAAAATATTGGTTTAGATTATCCCTACTGTTTACTGCTTTTAGTTTTAGCTAGCATATTACAAAATAACTAAAAAATAAACTGTCTTAAAATTAAGATTAAAATATACTGAGATGTCAAAAAGTGCCAATTTTAAGAAACGATCTGGGTATCCTCCTTGGAATATCCTTTATCCCATCCGCTATTACCAAAGAAGAAAGATGAGGATCGGAAATTGGCAGAATAAGAGGGGGAAAAAAAGAGGAGATGGAGGGGAAGAGCCCGGGGCTATCCGAGGAATTAACCGCAGTGTAAATATTTGCCACGGGAGGGGATGGAGGGGGGAGCTAATGCGATTATTATTCTTTGCCTTTCATCCGCGGAGGAGGATTCGCGACACGCCTTCCAATTTATTTTCGACCAGCCACTGCCTCTATTATCAGCCCTTCTCTATTTACTTAGCCCTTACTCCAAGAATGGATAACTTGTGATAAGGGCCCTGCTGTTGGAGGGAACACTTACCTTTTCTTGAAAGTACTTCTTCCAACATTACTCAACATAACTCGAGGGGTACTTCTCTTTAAAAGAAAGGGAAGTTTTGTCTGTGTCACTTGTACGACTTTTACTATATTTTTTAAATACAAAAATGTATATATGATAATGATTTTATTATTGACTGTGAGATGTAATTTAAGTGAAGAAATGGTCAGGGGTGAAGTCAGGTAAATAGACACGTCAAGTTTTTAAATGAAAAACTTTATATTTGGCGTGTAGACGTTTCGACCTGCCTTGCCGGTCTTCATCTGGGCTAAAATAACAAAAAATTGGATGTGATCCAGATAATAGAAACATTTAAAAACAAATTAAATTAATAAAAATAATTTAAAAATGAAAAAGAAAATAATAATAATAATAATAATACAAAGTAAATTAGTCAACGAAAGAATTAATAGCTGTTTACATAATTATAAGAATATCTGAAGTTAATCAAATAATTGAATACAAAACAGTAGCAAAGTCTAGTCAAAGATACAGCTGTAATAAAATAATAAAATAATTTTAAATATTAATTAAATTGAATAATACAAATTTTAAATTGTGTAAACTAATACTATACTATGGTATACATTTTATTAACAGATATATTTAATAGGAATTAAAAATAAGTAAAAGGAATATATATTAAAAGGAGAAGGTTAAGATAGAAAGGTAAGAAAAAGAATAAAGTTGGTATAACAATAAACGAAGGAAGAGTTTGGGGAAATATGAGAAATTAAAATGGACTTACTGGAATTATTTTTGTTAATTTATTTTTTTTTTTTTTTTAATGTTTGTATCATCTTGGTCACATCCAATTTTTTGTTATTTTAGCTCTGATGAAGACCTGCAAGGCAAGTCGAAACGTCGGCACGCCAAATATAAAGTTTTTCATTTAAAAACTTGACGAGTTTATTTACCTGACTGCACCTCTGACCATTTTTTCACTTAAAAATGTATATAGCTGGAAAAACTTTTTTTAATTTTTTTAAAATTATTTTATTAACAGAAATTTACAATTGTATTACAAATAAATCTAGTAATAAGCGGTTAACAATCATAAATAATGACATGCTGGTATCTATTGGTAGTTCTCTATTGTAGTACTCTAATGAAATATTTTCAAAAGAAGAAGATCCCGAGGCCATCTTCTTGTCAGACGCCACGGAGGATTGCCAGGAATGGAATGGGAAGCAAGTTATGTGACAAGTGGATTTGGATGAGGAGTCAGTTTATTTTGAAAGGAAAGGTATCTGGTTCGTGCCAAATCAGCGACATAGGTCATTGTGGATCAGTTCATTTGTGAAGTAAGGAGCATCTAGGATTTTGGATTGGAGTGATTGGATGCGGGAAGAATTCGATGGTTTGGTGGATCCCCATAACTCTATACCGTAAGTCCCAATAGGACTGATAATCGTCATATAGATGAGTTTTTTGGGGTCTTTTTTACTTTAGTCATCCCAGTTACTTTTTTCTAAAACAGTGATTTATCTTATTATTAAATTAATACTAGTGAATAACATATGTTCAGAATTGTTTATTTAAAATATTGGTAAAGTAGATATTTTTTAATAAATTCATAGAAATTTTCATTTTGGAGGCCAATAGTCTCTAAATGATTCCAAAATACATTCAAAAATATCCCTTTTTTCATACCTTCTCCTATACACAAATTCACATAAGTAGGAATCAAACAGGCTTCTTCTTGTACCACATTCCTTTTTATTACTTCTTTTTGCAATTGGCAGTTCCATTGATTTTTATCCCACCACCCCTATACATTTCCTTAACGGAAGTATACAATGATTGAAGCCATGTTCCTTTAAATGCACCAACTTGTTCACTCCAACTTCTCAAAAACACTTATAATAAGGAACTCTATTTTTGTAAAAAACAAATCTTCATAAAATGTCCTCTTCTACATTTTCTCCTTCTGTGCAGTAATCCAGATTTATGATAGTATTGGAAAGCTGTTTCTTCTGATTTTAGTAACTTGCTAAGTTTTAAAAGATTCATATTTAAAATAAGCAGGTGCTTATACTAAAACGTAATACTGAATATAAATGGTCATATGGTAGTTAGGTTATATCATAGCAACTGTTATTTTATTTAGATCGCATGTTACTTAGAAAAGTAACTGGGATGGCTAAAGTAAAAAAGACCCGTTTTTTGTAGTGAATCGGGAGATTTGATTGTTTGTCAGGTAAGTATTGTAGCAGTCGTAATCGACGTGCACCTCTTGGGTTAAGGTTATTTGCTGGGATTGATCTTAACTCTGCAGTTATGGCAACATTCTTCAAGGGAAGTGATATGTGACTGGAATGTCTGGGATGCAGTGAAAGGATTATCATTGACTGATAACACGCTTGTGTCATCAGCATAGGTTGTGAGGATAGTATTAGGATGAGTTAGGATATCGGCTGTATATACGGTAAAAAAAATGGGACCGAGGATACTACCTTGAGCTGGAAAACTAAATTTTATTTTGAAATTGGTAGAATATGAATCTTCAACACAGTGTTCCAACACCTATTATATTCCCTGATAAGTAAAAAAAATCCACCCAATTGATATTTTCATTTTCTCAGCTAAAAATATCGCTCTTGTTAATGTGTTTACGTCCCTGTATACTTCAACCACAGATATGGAACATATAACTAATGATCATACGAAGACCTTGGTGTAGTGACCGACAGGTTTTGCTAAACGGTATAATTTGGAATTTTATATTCAGTATATAAAACGGCCCATCAAATTTTACGACATTCTTCCAACCCTGTCCTCCCCTCTTTTTTCTTCCCTGAACCCTTCTCTAAACCCAACCATCTGGAATAGAATAAAAAATTGAAGTATAAAAACTATCTTTAAATTATGTTTATAATTCATTTTCAATTTCATTTTATTAGTCTTCCCTTTTATTATTTATTTCATTCCTTTGTTGCTCCCTTAATGTCACTCTTTTAAATTTGTATGATTTATCAATTCTTAACCGAATCAAAACAACAGATCAGATAATACATTGTCAAATCTAGAATTAAATATATTCGGTTTTAATAATATAACGTATTAATGAATTATTGAAAAAAAAAGATATGAAAAAAATAAAGGAGTAATAACAGATAAATAAATAGTTATAGGTAATAAATATTAAAAAAAAAATGATTTCTGAAAAAATAAATAAAAGTAAGGAGTATTTATATATAATGCTAAAAAATATTAAATTTACGAAATATATATATTATACCCTTGTTAAAGTATTTGTTACGTAGGGACCTAAAAAATAATGAAACTTATAGTCGTAACTTATGTTGAAACTTATCTTATTTGTACTATAGTCATTTTTTTTAAAAACTCTTTGTTGATATTTACAACTGTATACATTATATAAAAGTAAATTAGAGGAAAATGATACCATGACATCTCAATAGCATGTAAAGATCTACTCACAAGTAGCGCTGCAATAAAAGTTCTGCATTAGAAGGTCTCATGGCCACCTTCTTTTCAGACGCCTCGGAGGATTATCGGAAATGTGAGGAAGTGTGAGGCAAGATGGAAAGCTAGTGGATTTGAGTGAGTATGGAGTTTACCATGAAAGGATATGTATCTGTTTTGGGCCTAATCAGCAAAATATGGAACATTAAGTATGATCTTAGTCGATAAATTTGTTTGTGACGTAATAAGGAGCATTGGGGATTTTATGAAGGATTGTGGATTGTAAGGATTCGATACGGGTAGAATTAAAAGGTTTAGTGGAGCACCAAAACTCAGCTCCATATGTTCAAATTGATCATATTACTGTCTTGTAAATAAGTCTTTTGTAATTTATTTATTATTAAATTTGTACTACAGTAAATTACTTACTATAATTATTAATATTTTTAGCTATTATATATTGTATTTAAATGTTTTATATTGTTACAGGTGAAGGTACGCCTGAGTTCACCCTTCCGATCGGTAACTTGACAACACCTGTCGGTAGGGAGGCTGTCCTATCCTGCACGGTAAACAACCTCGGCAAATATAAAGTAAGTCATTTTTTTTTTTTAATTATATCTATCTATGTGATTAAATTTAATTTATTAAATAGAAATAGAGTGGGGTTGGGTAGGATGATATTAACATTATTATGCTTTATAATTTATCGATTGCATTTGTACTTAAAGCGGGGGTGATTTCTAATGCTAATTTTTTTTTTCTTTACATTTTTATATAGAAAATTGATATCGTTCTTTCATGTTATTAAATTTTTGTTTGAATGTATTACCTATTCGATTGGTAATTATGCTGTGCTAGATATAACTTTCATATCTGTTTAGAGAGTCTATATGCCTTAAAGACCAATAAACCTATGTTAACTGGATATATCTAATACAAACCAATACACATATATGGTACTATTATTGAACATTTTTACAATTTTTTTAATCCCTAAAAATGATCACCCAACATAAGTACCATAATAGAAAAAGCTACAAACCATTTATTCTCTACAAACATTGGCCGTACCGTAAATTCCAGTTGTCACTCGTGTAAGAAAAAATTACTACGATGTTACCCGTATTACTACGATGTTACCCGCGGTTTGGGCCGCACTTCGGCCAAGTTTGAACTCTTAAATAAAGGTCCTTACTCGTAGAAAATGTAACACAAACTAAACTAATCTTTGAGGAAAAACAACATTAATAGTAATTGTTTATGATTTTAGTTTATAAACTAGACTGGAGGATTATCTTTCTCAACTTGGCAAGCACTTGCTTAAACGAAATGAATACATATATATATATATATATATATATATATATATATATATATATATATATATATATATATATATATTACTATTTACAAAAATGCTATATATTTGTAACATTTATACTAACTAATTCAATTGCCATTAAATTTGTACTTTTAAACTATTAAGATAAATAAAGTTTAGCAACCTATTCGAAATAGACAGTATCATTCAATAAAGTCTCTCTCTCTCTCTCTCTCTCTCTCTCTCTCTCCTCTCTTTCTCTCTCTCTCTCTCTCTCTCTCTCTCTCTCTCTCTCTCTCTCTCTCTCTCTCTCTCTCTCTCTCTCTCTCTCTCTCTCTCTCTCTCTCTCTCTCTCTCTCTCTCTCTCTCTCTCTCTCTCTCTCTCTCTCTCTCTCTCTCTCTCTCTCTCTCTCTCTCTCTCTCCTCTCTCTCTCTCTCTCTCTCTCTCTCTCTCTCTCTCTCTCTCTCTCTCTCTCTCTCTCTCTCTCTCTCTCTCTCTCTCTCTCTCTCTCTCTCTCTCTCTCTCTCTCTCTCTCACACACTCACACACACACACACACACACACACACACACACACTCTATCTCTCCCCCTCTCTCTCATATACTTTTCTCATGTTTTATTTAAAAGATGAAATTCATTTTTTCTACATATTTCTGAAGATTTCAGTTTCTTCCACTCTAGAGAGAAGCATAAGAACAAGAGTTTTAGCAATAAAGTTTGTTGAAATTCCATTATCACGTATCAAGACTCGTGACGTCTTCACCATTTAGCCTGAGAACAAAACGTCGGTAAAGCGCAAGAGATAAAGGACGCTAAGCGCTCCAACCTAATTTGGCAAAGATTTAAATCTGGGCCTGGGGCGCAATGCGCACTTATAACACTCGCAATTCACAGCCCGGGGGGGGGGGGGGGAGAGGGGCCAGAACGGTTCAGAGCCTGGGCCCTACTGCCTAATTACAAGGTGTAACAACTGTTCCACAAAGTCCTACAATGGCCTTTGCACTTGTTCTCTGGAACGAATTACAGTACTCGCTCCGAGCGGAATAATCCTACTCTTGTATTCTTCCAGGGTTTATTATCTATGGCTAATCTCACTATCTCCATCTATAACTATATATAAAGACAGTTTTAAATATCAAAAATTAATTTACAACATTCTCTAAAAAACTAAAAAAAAACACCCTTTAATAGCAAACCGAACTAAACCTATCTTAGACAAAATTTAATGATTTACAATTATTAGTCTGTAACAGTTTTCGATTGTATTAGCCATTTTTGTGTTTTAGACCCTTAAACATAACCAAAACTAACTTTTTGAGAATGTTGGTGAAATTTGTCGATTTTTGATTGTGGCTAAACGCCCAAATCAAATTCAACTTAAGAGATGACTTTAGGCGCTAATTTTAATAGAATTTAATTTTTAAAATTTTTGTATATGTTTTTTGCAAGGATATGAAAAAAGTGAAAAAATGTTGGGTTGTTTTGCACCCCAAACATTTTCCCCTTATCAAATGTAGCCGCATTTTTGATATTTTAATCTCAGGACCCACCTGGACCATACTGACAATCATAAAACCTACTGCTCCACATTTTGCAAGGCAGGCTCCCATTTTGGGGGTATTTCTACTTGACTAAGTAAGAATATTAAAACAAAGTTGTGCAATTACTGTATTGACATTGGTCCTTGACACGTGTGCAAATTTTCAAGATAATCAGATAGCTGATGATTACGATGCAAGACTCCGTTACATACAGGTGAAGTTAATAAAAGTGTATTTAAAAAAAACAAAAAAAAACTTAATTTATCCCTGTGTTGGTTTATATATATATATATATATATATATATATATATATATATATATATATATATATAACTAACCTATGTATAATCAACTGATTTTCCGAAATTACGTTTTCAGAATTAAAAGGATCAAATTACTTCAATGAATAATTTAATTTAATTTAATTATTAATAATTAAGGAAGTTGAGAGAAAGTAGGGGTTTCATACGTGACTTTTTTATTCAAAAAAATATAGCTCTTAAACGGTAGGTTCTAGCGACAGGTGTTACAACACTAACAGAGCTAGACTGTGTTAAACTATTACATTTTGGAAGATGAAAAAAACTCTTAAACAAAAAAACTAAAGAACCCCAGCCCAAAAGAGCATGTCAAAATGTAGTTATCACAATACAAAGTTATGATTTCACAAATACTTGTAGAGAAACTATCCAGTTGTAGCATTTTAATGAATAATCTACTTTCAAGGGTCTGCCAAGCAACACAGAGCTTGTCAAAATGATACATTTTTGAGGATGAAAAAAAACGTTACATATTTGACAGTGAAAAAAAAAACGTTACGTTACTTTTTTCATTCGAATCAATATAGTTCCTAAACGGTATTATATTTCTGACCAGGAAACTGCTGTGAAGTTTTCAAACAGAGCAATACTAACAGAGCTAGAACGTATCAAAGAAGCCCATACATTTAAAAATAGGCGTTTCAAACATGACTTTTTTCATTCAAACCAACATAGCTCCTAAACGGTAGGTCCTAGCGACAAATGTTATAAAACAAAAAATGTTTTCCATTAAATTTCTAACTAGAAAATTTCTATCAAAGTTTCAAACAGAGCAATACTAACAGAGCTAGAGCGTGTCAAAATATTTTTTCATGAAAAAAAAAATGAATTGTCTCATAAAAGAGATAATAAAAAGACTGCTTTCTTAGAAATGAAATTGACAAAACTAATTGGCTATGAAAATAGCAAAATAATAAAATAAATAAAAACATATTAGAAAAAGAATATATTTCGAAAAATACATTAATATAATTTAAATTAAAGGTAAGACTAAAACGACAAGAAACTACCCGTCGTCTACTTAAACATTTACTAAACAAACGTTCAAAGCTCCCAATTAATTACAAAAGACTCATATACATGACTGTGATTAGACCTATTTGGACGTACGGAGTTGAGCTTTGGGGCTCCACTAAACCGTCCAATTCATCTCGTATTCAATCCTTACAATCCAAAACCTTCGAAAAATCCTCAATGCTTCCTACTTTGTCACCAATAAACTTATCCATAAAGATCTTAATGTTCCATATGGTGCTGATTTAGCCCACACCAGGTACCTATCCTTTAATAGTAAGCTCCAAAACCACTCAAATCCGTTAGTTTCTCAATTTGCTTCCTACTCCATTCCTGATAATCCTACGAGGCGTCTGAAACGAAGATGGACTAGAGACCTTCTATTGTAGAATTTAAATAAAGTGCTACTGATGAGTAGTTCTTTTTAAGTTTTAACATGTTATTATTAATGTTGTCAATACATTTACTTGATGTATATATTTTGTACAGTTGTAAATTTCAATAAATGTATATTAAAAAAAAAAAAAAAAAAAATAATAAAAGTATTATTAAAATACTTAACTTTAAGTATTATTTCTAGTTAATAAAGTAAAATTAAAAGCTATTTAAAACTAGAGGGAGGAAAATGTCTAGGAGTCTCCATTAGTAAGGGGACCCTTTATACCTACACTTATAATCTCATTTATTCATTCATATATCATAATAATTATTGTTCCTAATGTTACTATTTTAAAGAAATTAACTCCTATTCTTCTCCTATCCAAACCTTACACTCCAAAATCCTTCATAAAATCCTTAATGCTCCTTATTATGTCAAAGTAAACCTATTTACGATGATCTTAATGTTCAACATGTCGCTGAATCGGACTAAACATAATTAAGCTTAAGAATGATAAGCTTCTTACTTACTTGATATTCGGAAATGAATTTAATAATTTTATTCCTTTTTAATCACAACATATTATATAGTTATCATATCTTGGCAGTTTTCAATATACTGTTCTTTAAGATTTTTTCGAAACTGAGCCTTGCAATTTTACTTGGCTCAAAAGCCTGCTCAACACTTTTCTTTTAATAAAATTCAACCAATGTCCGAGTTTCCTATTCAACCTCAAGATTACATTGTCATATGTATGTTCTTCTTGAGGAGCCAAAGTCTGCTACTAGCATTCCCCTTTCCTTTGCAAAGGGTATCTTTAACCAATATATATTCATAGTTTTGGGATATTCTTATCTCAGCTTTTTTATCAGCTTAAAATATTCTTTAATCATTTTTTTTTTTTACTAAACAGGCCAATAATACGTATGAAATAAATGAATTTATAAAGAGTACTTAGCTTTAGATATCTGAGTTTTTATCGCCTTATAAGTCTGTATATGAGATATCACTGAGCTCGTAACTTATGTGCAAATTTTGAGCCGGTATACACCTAAAAAATTCGATCCTGTTGTTTTCTTAATTTTCTCAGAAAGAAGTTTCATTTCTTTTTAGGGGTTTACATCCCCATATTCGTTAACCGAGGTATGTCCATATACCAAGTTCGATCCACTGCCCTCTCGAACTCTATCTCTTCTGAAATTAGACATGCTTCTTTCTTAAACTCATTCAAAACTCTCCTATTCCGATATCTTTTTGAATCCCAGTTAGAAGCCACCGATGTTTGTAAAAATTAAAAATCAAGTTAGTCAATCTCAACTATATCAGATTCCAATGAATTATTCAAATAATTATACCATTATTTATAAATTTGTTAATTTTAATCATTTGTCTATCTAAAAAATTGCTTTTTTCCTCATATAGATAGGTATATAATATAACAGGATAGTTAGTAAATGTGTAAATATATATTTACAGGTATTGGTAAATATTTTGTCTTATTAACATTCAAATAAGTCATATTTTTTTTCTTTTCTATGTATCTTCTATTTTCTATTCACTACATTTATTTTATTTTATTGATTTTTTTTTAATATTTATTTATTTTTCTGAACGCATTGTAATTATATTAGCATATTGTCATTAATTTTTTTTCTTTCTTCTTTTCTTATGTATATATTTATCACAAAGTTCTACTTTGAATTGTACATACTAAGATAGCCAGACTATTATACAACCTTATTATACATGTTTGTTATTCTTAGGGGACAATATGTACCAGAATAAAGATTATTTTTTCAATTCATATCATATCAAGCATATTAGTATTGTTAAAAAAAAAAAAAAAATTAAATAAAAGCAAGTAATTACGATTTTTTTAAAAATCAATAAGTTATATTATTATTTTGGTATTTATTATTTCTTGTAATTTCTAATGTAATCTCGAATAAATTTGTTTAAGGATATACCAGATCTAATGCTAAATTGGCATATTTCATATTAATTTAAAATTTTTAGATTGACTTCTAAATAATATTAAAATGTTTCATTAGCTCTAGCTAGAGGCTGTAAAAAGGCAAACCCCTAAAGAAAAACAAAACGTCAAGCAGAGAAAATGAAAAAAAAAAAAAAAAAAAAAACCTATAAAAGAACGGAATTTTTCAGTCAGGGAGAAATTGAGTATTTTTATCATTTAAAAATTGCATATTTTCTACTAAAAAATGACGAATTTATTTTTTTAAACTTTTAAACCTTATCATCAACAGTAAATATTAAAAATATTTCCTTAAGTTACATTTTATTTGATGTTTATCTTTCCTTTCTTTTATTTTACTTTAATGTTCTGTTTTGAACCTCATACAGTCAAAAAATATATTTTTTATCTAATTGATTTGTCATCTACGACATATATATTTAAAACGAAACCTTTTTTTTAATTGTGTTCTAATAATTTTCACTGCCAGAACTGATTGAAATATTGCATATTTATGATTCTAAGGAGTGAAATCTCAATAGGTGGGGAGAGGGAAGAACTAAGGGCGGTCACGTAGCGGTGTAGGATTGCGGCGCCACAAACGTCATTAGAAGTGACAGTTTATTAAGTGACAAGTAGTCTCCGGTCTGCCAGCCCCAACTATACCCAGCCATCTGTCATCGCTCAAGTTTTAATTGCTACTTCAATGCTACTTGTATTGTTAAATTTTTAAAGTATAAATTTTTAATAAAATATTTCTTCCCTGTTTAACAAATTCATTACTCCGACTAGACAGATTTTTGGCTTTGAACACAAGAAATGATTTGAAATTTACTAAACAAACGTTCTAAGATACCGATTAATTACAGAAGACTCATTCACATCACAGTGATTAGACCTATTTGGCCATACTTGCAAAATACTTTGAAAAATCCTTAATTATTCGCCACAAATAAAATTACTCATTAAAACTTTAATGTTTCATACGTTGATGATTTAGCCCGGACCAGATAATTTTCCTTTTATAGTTTCCATTCCCATTGGAATAAACTAGTATCTCAACTTGCTTCCATTTCTCTACGACTCTAAACTCTACGAGGGGACTTTAAAAAAAATGATAAATATAGAACTTTCATCGAAGTACTATTAGTTGGTAGTTGCTTTACAAGCATTTCACTTGTAATCTCTACTATTATGTAAATGGACAAGCCGTTTTTCGTTTGTGATCACTAACCGCTAAAACTACTGATCCAATCTGTACTAAATGTTAACTACACAATCTCTATACTTTAAAGGAGGTTTAGCAATAATAAAATATAGATACTTTCGATCATTTGTTGTTAAAGCGATAAATATGTGGTGCGCAGTGAATTTAGAAAAATGACCGATTAGTGACGAGAGCCATTCAAGAGAGGTTACAAAGATAAGTTGTTATATAGAGTTAGAAATTTATAATAAAATTTGCTTAATTAGATCAAATTTTTATAAAAAAAACTATAAATAGGTGGAATGACGTATGGATCTCAGTGAAGTTTAACAATCGAACGATGATAGCACTATTCTGCAAACAGAGTTAGCAAAGGTAAAACTACTAAATACATCTGTATGAAATTTTTAGTTCACCGTTTTCATAATTATAGGAAGGTTTAACGATATTCAAGTTTCAAATGTAGAATGTTATATTAGTTAAAAAGAAAATCGTTAGGTACAATGATGACATTTGCATGTACGTCAGCTTGGATAAAATGGAGGTATTGAAAATAGAAATATTCGAGTGATTTCAGGGATTTACCTTATCTGATATCAGAACAAATAGATTTCCAGAGGATGGTTGAGCGGAAGGCGAAGTATCGTTTGAATATTGAAGTTCTATGGGGTGGGGTATACAGATTAGAAAGACGGGAAACAACACAGAAATAAATGATGAAAGAACTGTTACTATGGTAAATGATGTACTATGTTTAATAAGCTAGTGAGTTGGTTAAATGATCTTTAAAAAAAATGACTTTGGGAATGTCCAGAGTTTCAGAGTAGATTTTTTATTGTTCTATTAATGATTAGAATGGAAGTTCCATGAGAATGGAGGATACCTTCTAGTGTCTATTTCAGGCATTACTCGTTTTCTAGATTTAGACTCTAGATATTACTATTATACAACTGTTGAAGACAAATATCATAAAGTGATATGATAGCATAACCGATGCTAGGAAAATAAGATGATGTTAGAACAAAGTAGCGGCCTGAAGAATGCTGCGGGGAAGAGCGTCGAATTATCGGGGATAAAGGCGATCCTTCTCCCGAGCCTATTCCCTGACAAATTCCCGGCTGTTTGTTAGGTCCGACCCCCACCACGTCGATGGCGAACCATCTTGGCCCTGGCAAAACATTTCCTCAGGCTCGATGGAGAGATCACTTAATCACATCCGTCTTCCAAGGATCTTCATGAAAGCCCCTTCATTTCTCTTTTACCTGAACGTTCTTCTATCTCCTATATTTTATCTGCTATATAACCTAAGAAATTATTACTTCTTCTGAAGCCAATGGAGAAAAAATACTGCGAATTCACTTACGTTACACGCTCAAGGGTTCATATTTATAAGTACCACTACTACCTAATTGTATATAAATGAAAGTAGAATTTCGATCAGGAATACCAGGTTCTTACAAAAGATCTTTTGCTCGGCCAGCCGAGGGGACTAAGACATATGTAGTAGATATTTAAAATTAAGAACTGTCGAGCGTAGTCAGCTCTTGGATGGGTGACCACCATCCTGGTCAGAATCAGTGATGGGTCGTTCTGGTTGGAACGGAACTTGGAACTGGTTCTAGCTTTAAACCGATTTGTAACGAAACGAATCGTCCAAATTTTTCGCTTCACCTGGAACGAAGACCAACTCCAAAAGATCTCTCGTTTCGTTCCAAACCGGTTCAAAGCTGGAAACAGTTCCAAGTTCCTTCCCCCGGTGCAGTAGAGTTTAGATTGTACCTCTGGTTTCGTTCCACCCTAGGTCGTTCGACTGCTTTGTTGCGTTGATCCTTCCACTGTTGATTCCCTCCCCCCTCTCCATCGCTCCATCAGCCCACGCGTGGGCATCCTAAAAATAAACCACTTTCTTTGAAATTTTCTATTCTACAGACAGAGCTCGGCTTCTTCTTTCGGATTCAGAGAAATGAACCACACAAGTTTTTTCTGCGTATGTAATTAAATATTTTTCTTTGCTATTTCTTCAAAAGCTGTGCATACGAGTTGGTTACTCATTTTTTCTCGGAACCAATGGAACTGAAAAATTCTCTCTCAATTGTGCACTATACTTAAACCAACATACCCCCCTCCCAAAAAAAAAAAAAAAAAAAAAAAAAAATTGATTGAATAAAACTATTTTGAAAGTTTACATTGGGGCAATTGAGTACCTTCACCCAGGGAATCACAGGAAGGTGAGCTTCCCCTGTGTTTGACATAGCTTCTGGTCCTCCAAGTTAGGTAAGGTCAAGATTCATTCGTTAGTCCGCCCCGAAATAAGTTTTAACCCGCCCAGGTGGGATTCGAACCCACGACCTTCAGTACCAAGAATACTGAGACCTCATCCCAACTAACTCTTAAGTAGCATATAATGTTTATTTTTTTAATATTATAGTACCTATAATGTACTATAATATTAAACTATAATGTAAGTGTAATAAGTATAATTTAAGAATGCATAATATTACTTTTATCGGAAATTAAAAATTTGTTTCATTGAGAAAACTTTATAAATTTATCAAGTAACACCAAAATTTTTAGAAAATCTTTTGGTTCATGTAGAAACCAGTCATAAAATAGGATAATAATTCCAATGAATGTATTTAATTTTTTTTTTTTCATTTTTAGATTGACATGTTAAATACAATCTGTATATAAAATATTTTATTATTCTTTACTTTTTTAAAGCTCGTATAAATTTTGAACTGAAGATGTAACATTTTAAAGTTTTTTCTAATAAACTTAATACCACAGAAGTTCATCAATTCATATAGATGATTATTAAAGTATTAATGATTGGAAAGGTTGTTCATTGTCACTTTATTTTGTCGGAAGGGTATATATAGAAAGAAATACAATAAAAAAAACACATTCCAAATAGAAAATAGTAACAAACGTTAACGACGGATTAAGAAACACGGAAGATCGTTTTTGAATTCTAATAGTGGATTCATAGGCTCATTTCCTTGTTCCAGAATTGATCACAATAACAGGTTTCGGCCTGGAATCGGAGAACTTAATGATATAAAACTGCCCGCTATCAAACTAAATTAATTTTTTAATGCTATCGATTGTAGAGTTATTACAGCACACGCGTTGGACTTAGGTCAATATCTGTACCGTGGTTGTTTTTATTCTCTGTGAAACATTTGACATGTTCGACTATTTACCCAATTAAAATAATAATAGTAATAATAATAATTATAAAAAAAATAATTTGCATTATTAGTTATTAGTGGAAGAATAATCTGTACTTTATCTCAATAACCTCTGAAGGACTCTCTCCTTCTCGTTTAATACTTTTTTTACAGAACACCCTATCCCTCTCCGTAAACTATTTATAACCTAGAACTTTAAAGTGATTGTTAAGCAACAAAAATAGAATTTATTTTTTTGTAGCCCAGCAATCAATCAACCCAGAACACAGGCAAACGGAATTCATTACTTAGGACTTACATTTTACAGAAGTACGACCTGGGGCCCATATAGAAAAACAAAAGCGTCTTAGTTTAAAGAAGAGACTATAACTGTGTATCCTTTATATAACGGTTGACATTAACCCTTTTCTTGGCAAGATAATTTTTAAAAGAAAAAAAAAATCCTCAGTAAAATCGTTTTTAAAATAGATCAAATAAGACATTGATATAAAAATATTTATTTTTAAATAAATTTATTTTAAAAAAATTAAATATTCTTATTTCCTGAGATACTAAACCAAAATTGAGGTTCAAGATACTAAACACTCAGAGAATTTCAGTAACACTGAATTATTTGTAAGGAACCTGCAAATACGTCAGAATATATCTGAAATTCGTGGAAAATCACTTACAAAACGATGGTCTCTCAAGAGATACTATGTCAAGAAAAGAGTTAAAAATGACAGCAACTAAATAAATACATTTACTTACTTAAACCCATATGGACATACAACACACAAATATACGGAACTGCGAAAATGCACACCCTTAAAAAAATACAAATATTTCAATCACAATTACTTAGACTAATCAGGAACATTTCAAACACTTCAGGCAGATTTACAAGAACCCGCAGGAAACGAGCATAACCACTAATGTTGTTTCTATAAAAGACAATTTCACTACAGGCGTCATGTACTCAATAAAATACTCATTAATGACATGGCCACGACTGACATACCCGGAAATACTCTCAGAAAGCTGAAAATAAGAGTATTTTCTTAAATAATTTTTTTTTTTCCTAATCCATGCCAGAAGGAAGTACTGCTGAATGCTACTCTCTCGCACATCTATAAGGCTTGAATTATTACACTTTGAGCAAATTCACTTATTGCTACTTTAATATAATTTTTGGTAGCTTGTTATTATGTTATATAAATCTTATTTAAAACAACATAATTGATAATAGAAGCAGCAAGAATTACAGGTAGACTGTTCATTTGTTGAGCTCTAATTAGTAAACCTGGTCCACAAATGCAGCAAGCTCCTCGAATTAATCTATGAGATCCTTCCTTAAATCATTATGCTTCATTGGAAAGAAAAAAACAGTAAGCAAATAGAGGAATAGCAGGTATTATTCACGTGAATCAACAGAGCGTTAATTGTTCTTAAACATCGAGTTAAAAAAAAAAAAAAATGGACATTTCATGATGGTCGACCAAAAATTTTAGTTAGCATGAAAATAAATATTTTTTACATATACTTATAATATTTTTTGTAAACATTTTACGTACTTCATCAAACGACTTTATTTTTGTTTTTTAAGTTTTTTTTTGTGGTCCTCATAATCTCGTAGTGAATTGACTCCCCTCCACAATACGCCCCCTCCCCCACAATACCATTATTAAAACTCAACAAGTGCTGAAAACTTTTTTCATTTTGGCGACACGCACACTCACACACACACACACACACACACTGGAAGTCCTTGACCGCGGGCTTAGAGGGAGCTTAATGCTTAGAGAAAGGGCTTAAACTTGAGGCCGGATCCTTAAACTGAGCACAGGGCAGCGCCCATTACGATAGAGCTTATCTCCCGACCAGTAATCCCGGCATCATCTCCCTTTTATGACACATATAATCCCAACTATACTCGGGATCCGCCCTTCTATCTCTCGATATTATTGAAAACCTTATCCTCTTCAGCCCGAACGTACAATTAATGGGGTCTTCCGTTCCTTTATTCTCCCCCAGTCCCTTAAAATCATGTCTATATTCTCTCAACTTTGGCCCATTGTGGCCTAAGTTCGAAGAATTCTAAATCCTTTGATGCTTATTGTATTATCAGAAAATTAAGATATTAATCGTTAGAAAGTAAAGATACTAAAAGTCCCCACCCCTGGTGGAGGGGAGTTCATTTTTTTTGTTTTTTCGATTATATCTCAAAAATAGTTGTCTCAAGAAAAATATGTTTCAAATCAAAATAAAATAATTAATAATTTTAGAAATAAAAAAAATGTTCACATCACTTTTTTGTTTAACATTTGCTTCAAACCCCCAAAATATATATATAAAATTAAAGTCAATTTAATGATCAACAATTTTGATTCTGACATTTTGTCTCAGAAAAGATCGTTACTAGAAGCAAAAGTTTGACAAAAAGTGAGGTAACATTTGTTTTTTTCCCGAAAATTACCGATTTTCGATAACGTATATCTCGAAAATAGTTTGAATTTCGACAAATTTATATAGAATTAATTTTATAGAAATTTTATTAACTTTAATTTTGATTTAAAAAATATTTTTCTAGAGTTGAGATTTGATTGGAGGGGACCTTTAGTATGCTTACCTTGTAACTACTGACGAAGCTATGAAGTCAAAAGCTATCGCATATTTAATGCACTCTACAATCTGTTAATTGATTGGGCTAATATATTCAAGATATCTTATAGTTTTTAAACTCTCTTAAACCTGGATTACTCGCGTGAAAAAAAAAAATCTTACAATTTGATAATTTTGATTCCACAATCAATAAAAGTTGTGTTTTTGAGACTCGGATCTTTTCAAATTCGTGTTTTCAAAATACTGTAAACGGGAAATGAATATCCGACTAAAAAGAGGGGAGGGGTAACTTTGCACGTTATTATTTACTGTGAGACTAAAAATATGGCCTTTTACTGTGTTTTCTTCTATGCCAAAAACAGTAGCAATAAATACATTTATTATACATTATTGGAATGCAAATAACAATAAACAAATGACAAATGAAAACCTCGAATACACAATCGATCTCAAATAAGAAGCTTGCCTAAGAATCAGAGGTATTTTAAATAATTCAAGATTAGATGACGGGATGCAAGACAGGGTCAAATATTGAAAAAAAAATTTTTCCCCATCTAGAAGAATCGCTATTCTAAAAAACATTATTTTTGAGTACAAGGCATTTGTGTGGGGATCACATTGAGAAATTTGCGTGTACACCATGTGCCAATGAAGCTGCTTAGTCATTCTTGTAAATACAGTTTTAATAAGTATAATTAATAATATAATAAAATTGGAAATAAAAAGATACGAATGAATTTCATTGTAAATGAAAAAATAATAACTGGAAATGTTACTAGTAAAAATGAACATTTTATATCTTATATTTATCTAAAATAGTTGAATGTGATAAAATTTCTTCATGCGAGTAGTCTAAGAAGATTTTTAGGCGCGAGTAATCTAGGGTTAAACAAATCTGTCAGATTTAAGGTGACCAGATTACTGAAGACTATTTCATTGCAAAGATACTCACATCAGGATTGTTCAAACTGGATACAACACATTTTATTTTGTTGTTTTATAAAGTCGTTTTCTATCTTTAAAGCTTTTGCCTCTCAGGGCATAGCCTAGCCGTGCACTATCCCCTTCCATCTCAGGCCATTTGGAGCATCTGGGACCGAGTCCTTTATCTCATTCTCTCCAATTTTTTCAAATAACCAATGCCCCCGGCTCTGCTCTGTCCTGTCGGTCTTCATTCAGGCCTTATATACTAGTTTAGTCTGTGTTTTTTTTTTGTTTTGTTTTTTTTAAAATAAAACAATATAGTAAACATAAAAAGAACATTATAGAAATCTAAACTGAATGGTTCACTGGCTCTAAGTTAGGTACCAAGTACAATATTATAAAACGCAAAGGTTGATGTTGATTTCTGCCAAATCTCCTCCTTATATATATATATATATATATATATATATATATATATATATATATATATGTATATAAGTCAAGGTCCGAAGCAGAGCTTGATAAAGCTTAATTGTATACGCAGTCACAACTAACACATGTAACTGTATATAAAGACCGCCTCAGAGCAATAAAGTTTAGTTGTATTTCAACAGTTAACAAACGTGTTTCATTCTATCTTTTATTCTTTTTTTTAAAGTTTTTTTTTCATACTCATCTTATCTTTTATATATATAAATATATACACGTATGCTCCCCCATTCCTTACCTTTTTCCCTAATTTCCCTAGTTCAGTTGTATACTATGGTAGAGTTATTATAGTTTGTTGCTAGTTAACCACCAGCAATATAATAACAATTGTATGTAGTTTGATACTCCTCCACATTTTTTAATTATTAGTCCAGTCAATAAACACATTGTAGAGTGCATGAAATATGCGGTAATTTTGGACTTCGTAGCTTCGTTAGAAGGTAAAAATACTAAAATCCGCGCCCCTGAGGGGTGAGCTAACCGTGGGAGGAGAGGAGAAGGTCCCAATTTTGTGTTTTTCGATTATATCTGGAAAATCGGTGTACTCTAGAAAACTATGTTACAAAGAGATATTGAAACTAATTAAATTTCCTATAAAATTTATTATATCCATATTTACCGAAATTCCAACGGTTTTCGAGATAGAGGTTATTAAAAATCGATAATTTTGGAAATAAAAAAAAATTTACCTCACATTTTGTTTGCTTTAACTACAAGAAACTTATATATGAAATCAAAGTACATTTAATGCTCTACAATTTTGATCCGGACATTTATTCTGAGAAACGATCGTGGAAGGTACAAGAAGCAAATGTTAGACAAAAAGTGAGGTAACATTTGTTTTTTTTTCCCGAAAATCAACGATTTTTAATAACGAATATCTCGAAAACTGTTAGAATTACGACGAATTTATATAGCATAAAGTTTATAGGAAATTTAATTAGTTTTAATATTTATCTGTAACATATATATCTAGAGACAACCGTTTTAGAGATATAATCGAAAAACCAAACAAATTTAACTTCTCCCCTCCCCCCCACCGTTAGCTCCCCCCCCCCCCCCTCGGAGCAGGGACTTTTGTATGTTTACCTTCTAACTATTCCTAACGAAGCTATGAAGTCTAAAATTATCAAATATTTGATGCAGTCTACACCCCTTATTTCAGCACTCATTGTCTGGACTATATATGTAGTTTTATATTCTAACACATGTTGTTATATATTTATATTGTGGCTAGATTTATTTTTTAAATATTCTGTGTAACTTATATAATTTTATTGTAACCTGGTTTTTCACTGTAGGGCATGAATATGAGAACAATATAGCCTCGAAACGTCGCGAAAATAAGTTCATTGTCTTAACCTCAAAAACCTTCTCCTTCATAGGCTCGACAGAGGCAGTAGGCGATCCTTGGCCTGCTCAATAACTCTTGCCCAGTCTTTTCTGTCTGCAGCAAGTCTTTGAGACAATTTTAAACTTTAGAGCTACTTACATTATCCTTCCATCTGCTCCTCGAACTCTTACACCGTCTGAATAACCTTGATAAAGCTCTTTGTCAGTTCTGGCATTATCCATCCCTAGGTGTCCTAACCGTTTCAGACATTGAGTTCTGACGTAGTCAGACAATATCATATATAGCGAATATAATTCATTATTCTTTCTAAGATGGTATGCCCCATTTTATAGGTCCTAGAATATTCCTTAAAACTTTGCTCTCGAAACATATACAGAACGTCAACGAATCGTGTGAATTATGAAAGGAGTTATTACCCAAAGCAATCCCTCCATATATTATTTCAGCTTCTTAGATCCCAGAAAATATTTATATATTTTTAATTACTGCTCTGTATAATAAACTGTTTCTATTAAATAGATTATTTTTTTTTTTAATAATTACACATCAATATTTATTAAAAATTATATACGTACACTAACTCTGTCGGTGCTGGGGTCCATGACTTCCTCATCAATCTTCCTCCACACAGACCGATTCGGGGATTCCCATCATGTGTCCTACTTAGGATTTTAAGATCAGCCATCGTCAGATCAGTGCCTGTCTCTTCTTTTCTCTCCACCTGGACGTCCTTTACGTATCTGTTTTGGGATCGTATTAGAATTCATACGATATACATTATATTTTCCTCTTTTTAATACAAGAAACTATGTCAGGCTCACTAAATAGGTCCTTTAGTGCGGAAACTATTCTCTTCCTTGGTTGGGCAGTATATTCCCCTTTAAATCTTTCTCTCTCAGGCACTCAGCAGTCTTTCTTGCTGCTTGGCTAGTGCCTCACTACTATAAATTACAACTGGACGAAGTCTTTTATACCCTGATTTTAGTTTTCTCGATATCTCTCAAGTTTCATATTTTTTTCTGAGGGACAAGTAGCATTTGTTTCCATTCTTGAATAAAAATTAAATACACTGTTATAAATTCATAGTTTCTAAAATAAAATATTATTATATAAATGTATTGCTGTTTGGCATGAAATAAGTTATGGGTATATACCCTCCCCTCTAATATCGAAAAATTAATTTTGGAGATAAAGAGAAAAGACATATATGTCTGCCTCTACATGCATGTACCACCAACATTTATTTTGCATGAGAAAAGTCACTAAAATCGGCGAAATGGGCTGGAAGCTTTTCGAATTATAATTTTTTAAGTATCAAAGTGCTAAATTTATCATTAAGGGCAATTCTTCCTTAAACCTTTTCTCCCACATTTCACAGACTCTTCTGCTCATAAAATTCACCTCAAAAAGTGGTATGCTTCAACACAGTATGCATTCAGAAGCTGACGGCAAAATTGAGGTCTATGCTCAGTATCATTGAGTTTTAGACCTTACATTGAAAATCTAATGAAATAAATCCTAAATAAGACTAATAAATAAATAAATGTAATAACATAAGATCCTCTGATCTAGTGCCGCTTTATTCACAGTTTTCCTTTCTTTTCTATTAAATAATAAATTTTTCTTTTGTTTTCTTCTAATGAAGAGTTTATTATGTTTATAATGCACACCCCTTAAGGGGTTGCCATAATGTTTTATTTACACAAGTAACTGATTTGTATGCCAAATGAGAACACCTTGTTTTTTTCGGTTTTAGAAGCATAATTCTCCATAAAATCGAAACAGAATCATTACTTTTAACATATCATTCGAAAGCTGATTAAATTTGCAAGTTTTTTTTCAAAAAACGGTGAGGTATGAAGTAATATAAGACATTGTAACTTCCCCAAGTAAGGAGAAGATCAATCTGTTCTTTAGAACCCAATTCAAGGTAACATGTACTCTGCTCTTATAGAAAATTTAATGCTAAATCGAAAAAAAGTGGTCAAAGTTGGAAAAATATTTAAACGAAATGGAGATATTACAGCTTTTATGGTAAATAATCTATTTTCCTCAAACAAATCTTTGATTTATCATATACCTGCAACGTATTGGAATAGAAAGGTGAGGTCTGCGGTATTTTTCTACATTTTTGATCTAGTTTCACCCAATTTTATATATATATTTAAATTTTTAAATTATATGAAATGAAAATAAATATTATTCTGAGGCCATTTCCCCTTAAGAATAATTATAATGAACAATGTAATTGCGACCTAGCTGCCATAAATAAAATTAAGAGCATAATACAAGCCAGAAAAATATTAAAATTAAATTACGGTATAGAACGTTATATTGCATGTTATAAATACTATACGAAAAAAAAAAAATTATATCTTAAGGTTAACAATTTAAAATAAGATAAGAAAACAGAAAATAACGACAAAAAAAAAAAAAAAAAAAAAAAATACAGTTGACAAAGCTAAGAAATATATCTTAACCGGAGAAATAAATAAATCTAATCAAATATTATAAAGTTATGACAAAAACATGTATATAAGGGAATAATTAATAGTTGATGAGTTGATTGTGGAAGGAAATTATGGGAACGGTTTATTATTCTGTTGTTTTGCTTATTTAATAGGTTTCTGTAATAGTATGTACTTGTCACTTTTGTTATCATTATATCATTATATTAACATCAGCATATAATTAAAATTAACTATTCCACTTATAAATATGTAGTAATATATATCCTTCAATCAAGAGTTAATTTAAATCTTGATAGGACAAATAGAATTAACATGGAACTGTTATTTAAATTAGGCTAGTTCGTTATCGAAAGGGGAATAAATAACTGTTATTTTGGCTTATGTAATATTTAATAGTATCATAATATATTCCAAGTAAGAGCTATTCAATATGCAGTCGGTAAAGTTAGTTTAGGCGGGGCTAGGAACCAACTCAGTTTGCTGTCTTAATTTATTTATGCTTAGTCTACTAAAGCAACCTATGCAATGATCATTAGGTCACTAAATATTTTTATTAAATAGATTAGATAAAGGATACATTTATTTTTTTAAGTCGCTTATAAGTTGTAGTTAAGAAAAAGCGTTGATTCGACTTTTTGGAACCTACAAAGTATTACAACATAAGAGATAATATATTTTCGGGTTTATAAAAATTTTGAATTAGAAAGTTTTACAAATAAGAGGTTGAAAAGATTGATACAGTGTTATATGTTAATTACATCATAAAAGGAGAAGTTTTGACTTGTAACACAGATTTGAATGCCGAGTTTTGTGTGGATTGTAGAGACCTATAATTGTGCAAGATTAGAGTTATATTACAACCAAAATCTTCTAAATAATATCTTTAATAATAATATCAGGTTTTGGTTTAAACATAAAAACCTGCATTTATTTCGGGACACATTTCCAGATTTTCATATCTTATTTTTTTTCTTGGCCCCCAATGCTCATTTGCGGCTATAACTCTAGTTTTGCACTGTTATAGGTCCCTACTACCCACACAAGTATCGGCATTTAAATCTGTTAGTTACAAATCAAAACGTCTCCTTGTATGATGAAACTAAGATATCACACTGTATCAGATCTCGGTAATAGGATCATATTTAGGACTTTTGGATCGAAACTACGACGTAGAGTAAAAGTAATGTATCAGGTTTCACTTGAGGTACGCATGATGATATAGAAGGATCAATACAATTAGGATTGATGAATTAATTGCAACTTCTATTGAGATTATTTTATTAGAAAACTAGTTTCGAATGCTAAACATTCATCTTCAGTTCTAAAACATACACAAATTTTTTTCAACACATCAGTATATGTTACATAGATTATATATTCTAAAGTTTTAAAAAAGGTAAGACAAGAAATCAAACATGGGCACTCAGCTTAGAGGTAACTAAAACAGAAATGGACTTTTCACTGAATGTTTGGTAAAAATTTAACCTACCTGATCCCTTCTACTTCTCACGAATTCAGTGAGAAGTCCATTTCTGTTTTAGTTACCTCTAAGGTTAGTGCTCATGTTTTATTTTTCGTCTTACCTTTTTAAAAACATTAGTATATATAATCTATGTTACATAGTACTGATGTGTTGAAGAAATTTAGTATGTTTTAGAACTGAAGATGAATGTTCAGCATTCGAAACTAGTTTTCTAATAAAATAATTTCAATAGAAGTGGCGATTAATTCATAAATCCTTTTTAAATTGTATCAGGTTTTGGTTTTAGTAAAGAGATAGCATACAAAACTACATACAATTTTACGTGAAAAAAATGTTTTCTATCTTGATTGAGAGCTGAGAAAAAAAATTAAACGTGATTTTTATATTTTATTTATTTTTCTCGGCTCCCAATGCTCATTGTCGGCTATAACTCTAGTTATGCACTATTATAGTTCCCTACTACTCACACAAAAATCGGCACTTAAATCTGTGAGTTACAAGTCGAAACGTCTCCATGCTAGATGAAACCAAGAAATCACGTTGTACCATATTTGGGTAATGGGATCTTATTTAATAGGCACTTTGGGCCGAAACTACGACGTAGAATAAAAGTAATGTATCAGGTTTTGGTTGAGCTAAAGAGATAAATAATTTTTTTAATACTAATATCAGGTGTTGGTTTAAACATGAAACCCTGCATTAATTTTCTGACAACCCAATGAATAGTTAAAGAAAATTTATTTCAAACTGATAATGTTTACAACATAATCACGGCGGTCACTCATACCGTTCTTTTTCAAACTTCTACGAACATTGTATGTGATATATGTTATATTCAGTAAACTAAATGAAGTTGTTATTGAAGCATGTTGAGATATCTTTAGTAATAATTCTTTTTTGAATGACATTACTAATTTAAAATTCCAATGAGCATCTAGGTATATAGAATATAACAAGAAGGGAAGAAAGAAAAGAAGGGGGACTGTAGAGCTCGTTAATTAGCTGCTATCGGATGGACTAACGGAGGAGATGATAATAGGCAGCAAACAGAGGGAGGAAAGAATTCCGATCTCGGAAGTTTCTGGGCCATTTAGTTTATTCGGAGGAAGGGGAAACGAGAGACAGAGAGAGAGAGAGAGAGAGAGAGAGAGAGAGAGAGAGAGAGAGAGAGAGAGAGAGAGAGAGAGAGAGAGCGAGAGAGAGAGAGAGAGAGAGAGAGAGAGAGAGAGAGAGAGAGAGAGAGAGAGAGAGAGAGAGAGAGAGAGAGAGAGAGAGAGAGAGAGAGAGAGAGAGAGAGAGAGAGAGAGAGAGAGAGAGAGAGAGAGAGTGTGAGGGGACGGGACAGAGCCTTATGTTTACGGGTAAGAGGAGGGTCGAGAAACAAATGAATTGTAAAAAAGGGGCGCCACGTACAATCGGCTGATATCTTTTGCCTCCCGCTTTTCCTTGTTCACCGTTACTTTTGTTTTCATAGACTTTCCCTGTTCACGCCTTAGGGTTCGACAGGTTCACGGATTGGATACTCATTAGGTAATAAGCTCCCGATCCCCTGAGAGGAAATCGCTTGAGATTTTTTTCTAAAAATAAAACAAAATAAAAAAAGTTTGTTTTATTTTGATCTTTAAAATGAAATTGAAAACGAGAATCCGAGGTAATTTTTTCCTAATAAGAAGTACTTATTTAAAAGTAGTACATACTCGGTTTTCTCAAGAGGAATATTTGCCGTCCACTTAGCACTTGACATAGTTAAATTTTTAGATAGCAACAAAATACTAATAAGTACAGACTCCTTCTCGCCTTTAAAAAACTTACGAAACTCATATCACTGTAACAATCCAATATCCAACACAATAATAGAACAGTTATTTAAATTAAATAAACTTATACACTTTCTTTGGGTACCCAGCCATGTTGGAATCCTGGGAATAAATTGACTGATGCTGCTGCTAAAGAGGCGAGAAATATGTTTCCTGTACCCAACTTACCGATTGTCCTCAAGAAACACCTAATATATACCAAAAAGCAGTGCAAGGCGGCATGGATTAATTATTGGACCAAAGTTCCATAGACAAACAAACTAAAAATGATCTGCCCTAATGCTCAACCATGGCCACTGCTAAGCGGCTCTAGGAGGGAACAGGTGGTGATGACTAGGCAAACTCGGCTCACACACCAGCACCTAGTTCAAGGTACGTCACAGCCCATGTGCTCAAGGTGCTATGTTCCTCTATCAGTAGAGCACATATTTAGTAACTGCGGTCTACACCCCACAGCTGGAACACCCCTCTTCAACAAGGACCTAGCCACAATCCTCCAAAATAATCAACTCGATGACCTTCAGTTCCTCAGGGGTTGCAGGATCATTGGTATCATTTAAATAAACTAGAATCCAGAATTTGCATTTTGCGCCTTTGGCCATGTAGCAGTACACGGCACCTTAAAATAAAATTAGTAATATCATTTCCAAATTATAGGTCTTACAAAATCAGCAGCATATGGAACGTTATAATCATAATGGATAAGTTTATTTCTGAATAGGGTGCATTGAGAATGTTTCAAATGAATTTATATTGTAAAACCTGAATATTATTGAAGAATGAAGAAGTCTTTTTGGTCCAGATATCTTTCTGAAGTTTTTTTTCATTTTGCCTCCTTCGAACTGATGATAAATAATTAACACTCCAAACCATTAAAAAAAATAAAAATAAAATAATTTCTATAGAAGTAGCAAATGATTAATTAAACCTGATTTATTGATCCCTCTATACTATCGTGCGAATATCAAGTGACCATGAAATAATAATAATAGAGCTTTATTTATATATTTACATTAAAAAGTCTTTTGAGTATTGATTTCTATAGACAGTTCCAACCATATATTCTGTATATAGAGGAACGTCGATTATCCGAACTAATCTTGTCAGGTTCGGATAATCAAAAACAGTCCACTTTTCGCTTTTTTTAAAGATTTACGACTCAAACTGCCCTCCTCACTGTAAAGATTATAGGCTAACTCATGATTGAATTAGAATTATTTTTAATTCCGGTTATTGTTGATTTACCAACCTTAAAATCGATAGCTAATGTCTGACCCGATTCACATTTTTTTTTAGCCACCCAATGATTACCATTTTGTCTTTAAATGAAAAGAGCTCTCGTTTCCATTTCTTTTGGTTAGCATGGATAATGACATGTAGTTTTTAAAACAAAAACTGATCACAGAGATTTATATATCACAAAGAACGATTTAAGACTTAAGGTGAGGTATATTATCAACTAAAGGAAGATATTGAGAGAGACAAATGAAATGGTCTAATTAAGGGTACAGTTCTCAGTGAACAAAATTGTAAATATGTATAGAAGTTCATTTTTTGCAGTTTCTGTGAAATAAATCAAGCTTCCTTTATAGACATTCATGTTAAAAATAATTCTGTTTTTCGTTTAATTGTAATTAAAAAAATTAACAATACAAATAAGTAATTAGATCTTCAAGTTCATAAAAATTTCATTACAAAAAAAAAAAAGGTTCCGTTAATTGAACGTTCCGATAACGCTCCACTGTAGTTATAGTTATACAATAATATAAAACCTATAAATAAATGTTATCAATAAGTGTTATGTATGCAGAGCAATCAAGACATGTGTAAATAATTCTAAAATCTTATATAGTTTATTGTATTGGGTTGGTGCAAAAACAATTCAGGTTATGAACATTCATTTTGTTTAGACAAGTGCTTTCCAAGTAAACAAAGGTGATACTCAAGTATAGTAAATTATAAAAAATGGTTATTATTGTTGATTTTGCTCAAAGATTAGTTGTATTTGTGATATTTCTATAATTCACCTGTTGAAACAAGATTTTAGTCATATTTATTTTTACGAGTTCAAACTTGGTCGTAGTGCTGCCCAAACCGCAAGTAGCATTAGGATGACGAAAGAATCTGTGAATACGCAGAATTTTGTCTTGGAGATTTTAATCTCCAAGACAAGAAAGATTGCAAGAGGCCTTCTGTTGTTGGTCACGACTATCTAAGGGTTAAGTAAACAAAATCCTCGCAGAACTGCTCAGGACATTGCGAGAAAAGTTAGTGTTAACTAATCAACATTATAAACCAAAAAAAAAGATTATAATAATTATTTTTTCACATATAAAACCTGCATTATTTTTGCACCAACCCAATAGCAGGTTGGACTCCACGCCGATGAAGCATACGTAATTTGAGCTATTAGTTAGAGATTAGTATAGTGCTTTAGTAAATCCAGGCATTATAAACCAAAAAAAAGTTATAATAATTATTTTTTCACATATAAAACCTGCATTATTTTTGCACCAACCCAATAGTAGGTTGGACTCTACACCGATGAAGCATACGTAATTTGAGCTATTAGTTAGAGATTAGTATAGTGCTTTAGTAAACCCAGGTACTTTAGTAATTTAGACCAAGCGATGTCTTCCGCGTTAAAAATTTGGTCTATGAGTGACCTGCTTTTTGTTAAAATGATTACTTTTGATTCCTTGTTTTCTTTTTCAGTTTCAATTTTGGCAATATTTTTAAAAACTTTATTGTTATACTAATTATATTGGACCTTCTATACTAGCATAACGTTACTATATTATTAACATTTTCAAATACAATGCAAAATAGAAGACAGAACTGTATAATATGTTTCTGTAAACATAATAATGATGTAAGGAAACTATATTTTTATACGACTTCGATAACATTTCCATTTTAGAAAGACCCTTCTAGAGGAAATAGTTATCAGAGAGTTATTTGGGATCCATTTGATTGGCTAGAAACGAGTATATATCGGAGTTGTTATGGACTTTATTATGGAAAGATATGTATCAGAACAGGCCAATCAGGAACATACGGGACATTTAGGTCATTACGGTAAAAGCTATATTGGAAACGTTTTATTTTGTTTTAGCTATTTATTGATATAAACAACTGTACACAAATAAAATAAAAATACTACATTATTAATTAGTTATGGGAAACGTTTGCTTCAAATGAGTATAGAGAAAAAAGGATATTCTTTCCAATTCTAATTTAAGGCCTGCTTTTACCAATATCGCTTTCTTACAAATCTGACAAACTCTAAAAATCTAGTATTACCTACGTCTATAATGTTAAGTGTTCTTTCATGTTAGTTTTTTTTTATTCTTGAAAATATTCCTATTTTCTCTTTAACAGATCCACTCCTAGAACACCATCGACAACGTCTTACTTGGAATCCAAATACTAGACTAAAACCGCAAGAAACGTTCAAAGCTCCCAATTAATTACAAAAGACTCATATACATGACTGTGTTTAGAGCTATTTGGACGTACGGAGATGAGTTTGGGGCTCCATTACACTATCCAATTCAACTAGTATTCAATCCTTACAACTTAAAATCCTTCGAAAACTTCTCAATCCTCCTTACTTTGTCACCAATAAACTTATCCATAAAGATCTTAATGTTCCATACGTGCTGATTTAGCTCATACCCGATACCCATCCTTTTATAGTAAGCTCCATAATCAATCAAATCCACTAGTTTCTCAACTTGCTTACCACTATATTCCCGATAATCCTCCGAGGTGTCTAAAAAAAAGATGGCCTAGATACCTTCTAGTGTAGAGTTTGTATTGAAATGCTACTGATGAGTAATTATTTTTAAGTTATGACATGTTATTGTAATCGTTATCAACACATTTATGTGATGTATATATTTTGTACAGTTGTAAATTTTAATAAATTAATTTTAAAAAACAGAAAAAAAGAAAATATTTCATAATTTATATAATCTTATATTTCAAAATTAGTTTAGTAAGAATGTTTCATATAATTACTGAATTGATTTACTACATTTTGTTATAACTAATTTAAAAAGGAATTTAATTTTTGTTTTTATAATTCGTAAAAAAAAATTAGGAATTAGTTATTCGGACGTCTATTGTATTTTTTTTTTTTTTTTTTTTTGTTAATTAGAATAATAGTTATGAATATTAAAAAGTCTGTTTATTGTTATGGAGTATAATATCATCTTGGATCTTTTGCCTGGTGAATGTTGAGATAGACGAAAATTTCAAGCTTTTTTTTCAGTTTTGTTTTTGAATGAAAAACAGAAAAAAATAATAATAAACAAACAACTGAAATGCATAATCAAGCACTTCGTCGAGTTTCTGAGCCAATGAGAACGTCTTTTGTATCAGCAAGCGGTCAATAACTTTTTATATTTGCTTTATAAAATATTTATTTATATGTTAAAGAAGTATGTTAAGATTATTCTAATTTAGTTTTAAAAATAATTTCACTGTTTATATATACATCGATTATATTTTTTTATATAAAATGTTTAAATTTACAATAAAAAAGAAGAGCCTGTTCTTGTTATTGTTGTGGCTATTTCTGTATTAAATAAACTGATTTCCATTGTATCGTATAAGAAATTTACAATAGGTTGATGTAGAGAAGAATAAAGAATAAGGTCACATTTAGAACCGAACCTATAATCTTTAACTGTATCAGTAGTTCCTGAAAGCTGTAAATATTACATGCCAGGGTTGGTGTTGTTCGGTTTAAGTTCCTTCAAATTGCTTATACATATTGAAAGGCTTAGGCAGCATATCTTATGAATGACCAATTCCGTTTCGACTTTCAACTAACTTTAAGAAAATTTTAGCTACAATTTCTAATCTCTTCAGAGAAAACGGATTAATGATAGTTGACAATTTTTTTAAATCGCCTTGTTTTTGGATTTTAGCTCAGAATAAAAATATGATAATAATGAAAATACATGAAAAAAATGACAACTATTTAATTTAATAATATCATGCGAAGCTTGCTGAAAAGAATTGGCGGTTAAAATTGAATTTTTATCGATAATTTTATTTTAATCAAGATCACTCTTACTGCTCCTTTTACCCCTCAAATAAAAATGAAATCATATTCAAGAAAAGTAACTAAAAGTTATATACACAGTAAATATCTTAATTATAAAATAATTGTTCTAGAATTCAAGAAATATGTGAACAAATTGTAATTGAATTGGAAGATAATTAGTGAGCGGGTCTTGGGATATTGAAATCAGAGTATTGAAAATAGAGAAATTTCAATGTGGTAAGAGAGTTCGTTTTTCTGGTAAAAGTAGGCATAAAGTAATATTATAAATATAAATAATTAATTATTTATATAATATAGGAAGAGAAAGGAGACTTGGAATGCTGAAGTTCCACTAATAGATTTTTCTGTTACTAAGCCTTCTCTAGTATCCGTTCTCCTAGTTTAAATAGGGAAAGAAATGTATAACCAATTTAATTCAGAGTACAGGTGGAAAACATGTGAGCATTAAGAGGTAACAATGACGAACCTGGCGTATAAAATTTTTCAGCTTTATAAAATAGAAGAAAAGCTTTATTCTGGGACAAAGTCCCTTAAGAATAATATTACATAACACAAAGTAAAATCATAACTGGCCGTCAGTCATAACAGAAAATGAAAAAAAACTGAATATACGGCCTAGTCGGCCCCTAAAATGAAGAGAAAGAAAAAAGAGATAGACAATACAGGAGTTAATACTATAAACAAAATTGCAGAATAAAAAACAGAAAAATGTTAATGAAAAAGATAAAATAGAAAATCAAAAATTATCTTTACAAAAAATTAAAACATTATTATAATCAAACTATAAATTTATGCTAATGTTTTATGTCTGACACACTTTGTGATTACATTATATGATTACAAACACATAGGGTTGCCATCTCCTAAAATACAAAAGCCAGACTTGGCGCTGCATTGAGCCGGACATTATCTTTAAAAGCCAAACATACCTTATATAATGTACCTTATGTACGTTTCTAAAGTTGGAATTAACTTCAATAATAAAAAAGTCTGTCAAGATAAGCTAAATATAATTTTTAATTAACCAAAGCTATGTTACATAATTTATATTACAGGTTTAAGTTTTTAGTTATAACATTAACAACTTATTTATAGTCCTATCCTTAATCTTTTGATCTTTATGTATGACATTAATATGATTAACTACCTGAAACATTTTCAGTCCAGTTTGGCAGTAAACTAATAGTTATGACTATACAAATATAGAAATATATGCACTATTTTAAAGGGAAAATAAAAAAAATTAAAATTAACAAGCCAATTATAAAGAAATCTCAAATATTTCTAAAAATAATAAAAAACATATATTCTTAGTTGTATTTTGCTTTTTCACCTACTTTATCCTAGACGTCGTTTTTCTTAGAAATCATATCTTAAAATTCTGCACATGTTAATTTTAAATTGCATAATATGAACATCACCTTTCAATTGTTTCTGTTTGCAATTTATTGCGTTCCTTTGTCCACTGGGCATTAATCAAAGACAAAACTCTTCCAATGTTGACGTTGATGGCATAGAATCGCAAAATAGTATTCTTCCAATTTTAGTGGTTCAGAATTAAATTCTTCATCATGAAATGATCTCTATTAAGCAGTCCACTTTTTATGCGCCGTAAGTTTTTAAAAAATCTTTTATAAAATTCTGCCATTGGTCAAAAAGTTAACTAAATTAGTCAAAAAGGTAAGAGGAGTGGGAGTTTCCAAGATCTGGTCACAGTCGCATTGGCGCCACGCCATAAGATTGCTACTCCCAACGAAAAAGCCTAGCAAATGCCGAAACAGGCAGGACACATAAATATTTGGCCGGACACGGCCGTAAAAAGCCGGACAAATAGCAACCCTACATACATCCATATAATTAGAGAGCGTTAGGTTGCAGAAAAATAAGATGGTGAAAGAAAAGTGTTTTAAATGTTCCGAGGGAAGAAGCATTATGAAAACAGGGGGGAGGGGGGAAACAATTTCAAAGAACAGAGGATCGGACAAGGAAGGAACGTTGGAATGCAGTACTTCTGTGGGATGGATTATAGAGATCGGAAAGACGAGATCTTGTATGCAGTGCATTGATTGCAGACTAGAATTGCAGGATACTGTAAATAAAGGTATGGTGACTAGTGTTGATAACTTGGAATAGGTAGGTGCCAAGGAAGCATTTTCTGCGGAAGGTGGGGGAAGAGCCAATTTTACTCGTTGTAAAGATGTGAAACATGGAAACTTCTCGAGGTTCCCAAGACAAACTTAATGAAGCCATTCATGATTTTTAATCCGTCTGCAATAAACATCAAGAGCCCGTCATATATCTTATAAGGGCCATTAATGACATGCTTGTTATTGTATGTCCTAAATGAGTTTACTTTAGTAAAATTGAAGTTTTTTGCAAAACCTTTCGTTACTAGATTCTGTTTAAATTTTAATGAAAAGTAAGGAAATCCCATTAAAAGCTATTTGGCTTCCTTGTTGAATCGCAAGGAGAGCCGCGGGGTATACAACGTCAAGAATAATCCATTGATAAAAGAAAACTGGGAAAACCTGAGGGATTGATGAATCCCAACTTTGCCCTTAACAAACTTCCCTCTCTTCCCGGTGAAATATTAATTTTTAAAATACCCCAGGGCTTCACAGTTATCTCAGCATTTTCTTTCAAATATTTAATACAAAAACACAGTTTTTCACTTTCTTCTTTCCCTTTTATTTGTCTTGCGGAGAATGGTCGGTAGGTTGTACAGACTTCCTTAAGATTTCATAACCGCTAATTGAAAATTTATAAAATATTTTGTTCTAAACATCAAGAACTTTTAGGAAGAAAGAAACAGATTCTTTTGTTCATAGTTTCTAAGAAATGTTTACAATATTATTAAATACTTGCTCGGAAGATTATTTATATAAAAATTGTTATTAGAATAAAAAAAAAAAAATCGAAGTGACCGGTGGCCTAAGACAAGTTGACTCTCATCGTTCGTAATATTCAACCAGGTCCTCGAAGCGATCAGAACTATAAAAACAAATTTCCGAGAAGATATTTATAATATCAACACCTACCTACCAAGCACATGGCTTACACATACGATGTAGTTCTCACAACATTCCCAGAACCTTCAGAAATATTGAAAGAATTTGAAAAGGTTGCAACGAGCAAGGGGTTAAAAGTGATTCATAATAAGACAGAGTATATAGAGACGTCGAGATGCCTACAAGGAAGTGGAGATAACGAAATACAAATTAATAAACACCAATGCAGACGCTGTGAAAGTGTTCAATTTGTTGTTCCTCTGATTATTGAAATATAAGGGTAAGTTTTGTGGATCGGAAGGGAAAGGTCCTAAGAAAGATCTTCAATCTAGTAAATAACAACTGATTAAAAAACAAATATTGAACAGCTGGTGTTAATTCATTTAGAATATTATTTTTCAATAAAAGCTTACACTGCGCAGTGGTTGAGGGGACAGAGAAGTGAACAGATAATGATAATTTTCAAATAGGAGAATGAATAAATTAGTGATTAATGCCATTTTTGCACAAATTGATCTATTTTTATGAATTATTTGCTGTTTGGAAGTAATAATTTAAAGAAAATTCCTTTTTATTATTTCCGGGTTCCTACTTATTGAGTATAATTAGTTAAATTTCTATTGTAAAAAAAAAAAAATTATAAAAAAAAATGTATTCATATTTGAAAAACAATATTTAAAAAATTTCTTCAGTTAAATACCAATAAATAAAAAATAAAAAATAAAATAAATACCAACTGATAGTTCTTAATTTAGGTAATTTTACATTCTTGTATTCTAAATTGATTATCTCAAAAACTTTCTTACGAATCATTCTGGATGGGGATGTTTTTCATTAAAAAAATAATAATAATAACTTTCAGATAAAAATAATATTTAAAAAGTGGAGTTGTTGTTTGAAAAGATTATGTCAAACAGTTCTTCCTGATAGTCGTGAAAAATCCATGGCCTTAGATTTAATCTATTCTATGGACGAAATGGGTCTAAAATTACAATCATTTCATTTTCTTAATTCTATTATAACAAAGTTGGGTAAACATAGTTATTTTAACACAATTCGTATATGTATGTATGTATATATATATATATATATATATATATATATATATATATATATATATATATATATATATATATATACCCATTTATATAAGTGTTATAAGGAAATTCTGGAATACAGCAATAATTTAAAACTACAGAAAGACTAATTGAAAAATTTAAAAAATTTAATTAATAGTGTTTTAACAAATTGACACTCGAAATGTTTTTTAGTTTATTTTTTTTTTATTCTCATTTATTTTATTTTTTTCCCTGTTTATTCATTTATTTATGTTCCTGTTATATTTATTTTTAGTTGAAAGTTATTGATACTTAAAAAAAAAAAAATGTAATCGGAAAAAAGCCATTTAAAACATTATAATTTTTGCATGGTGTATGCACAATTTTAAAATAAACGCCTCTTCTGCAGGGTTACTACAGAAGAAGAAAAAACGGTGCTTACAGTACGTTAGAAAATACGTTTAACAAAATAAAAAGAAAAAAAATAGGAAGAAACTAATAAGCAATTCACCAATAGAGCAGAGATAGTTATATCTCACGGAAAAGGAGTCATATATTCCCAGAAACTATTTTCTTCGAAGAGGATGAAAACCTTTTAACTCGGAATATCGCTATTAATAAATAAATACCAAATCTTATGATTTGTCTATTGCCCTTATCCTATTTTAAATTCATAGGAAAATTTATTATGTATCTATATTCAATAGGAAAGGAGAATAGATAATAGGCAATCGGATATTTGGAAGCGAGAATTCATGGAATCCACTGAACTTCTAAGGATAATGGATATTCGATATATTTATAAAATATGATTCCACCAGACTTGTATTGATCTGTAATAAATCCGAAGTTTATAATAGAGTTAAAATAATAATAATTTTATCTAGGAAAAGTAAAGGGTCATAAAGAAGGTTTGAGGGCTTCCTAACCGAACAAGCTCTGCCACAGGTAAAAAAAAAAAAAAAAAAAAAAAAAAAAAAAAAAAAAAAAAAAAAAAAAAAAAAAAAAAAAAAAAAAAAAAAAAAAAAAAAAAACTGCTTTGGATGACTTAACGATATTCGAAGAATAAAAAAGAACTGAATGAGAGATCTGTTCCCCTGATCCATTGAAACTTAATTCCGGGAAGTTCTGCCTTCCCACGTCATCGTATTATCTCGTTATCTTGAAATTCGCTGATATGACTTTTTTTTTATCCTTGACAGTCACCAATAATGATTTAATACAAATAAAAAATATTTTATTTCGTATCTCTATGACAGTTCGATGATATTTTTTTATCTTCGACCTAATTAGGAAAAGAATAAATATACTTTTTGATCGATATTGATAAAAAGTAATCCTATACAAACATATTTTTTGTTAGTTTTTTTTTTTTTTTAATGATGGAGGGTGTTTTTTTTTAAAGCATATGTAACATAGAAAAAAATAATAAAATCTAATAATATTATTTGAACAAATATGATCACACCAGAGGTACAATTAGTGTAAATTATTTATTTTAGTCTTCATTTGTATTGAATATATAAAAAAAAAAAATTCTATCTAGTTCTATTTCATAGACGATTTTATTTATTTAAGCCTTTATTTGTATTTTATAAAAAAAAAAAAAAAAAAAAAAAAAAAAAAAAAAAAAAAAAAAAAAAAAAAAAAAAAAAAAAAAAAAAAAAAAAAAAAAAAAAAAAAAATCCCTGGAGGTACACATGATGGTATAGAATCATCAGTACAATTAGGATTGATGAATTAATTACCACTTCTATTGGAAATATTTTATTAGAATACTAGTTTCGAATGCTACACAATCATCTTTAGTTTTTACTAAAGTCTTACATTTTTGAAAACTTTAGTACATATAATCCATGTAACATAGTGCTGGTGTGTTGAAAAATTTGTATGTTTTAGAACTGGAGATGAATGTATAGCATTTGAAACTTGTTTTATATATATATATATATATATATATATATATATATATATTTTTTTTTTAAATGAAGAGAAAAGATTTGACCCGGTTGGGATTCGAACCCGATCTCCACTTCTCTAGCGTGGTGTCTTATCCACTAGGCCACCGAGCTCGTATCTGAACCAGGGAAATCCCTTCTATTCACTGATCCATACCCCCGGGCACTCGCAATTGCGATGTACAAATCGGGGATGAATGTTCACTTGAACATTACTGTAAAATGGATCTATTGACATACATTATCTATATATTTATAAGAATATATTTCAATATATTTTTTATTTTAAAGATAAAAGATTAGCCTGTTGGGATTTGAACCCCAATCTCCACTTCTCTAGCGTGGTGTCTTATCCACTATCGTATCTGAACCAGGGAAATATTCACTGATCCATACCCCCGGGCACTCGCAATTGCGATATCGGGGATGATATACTATACATATGTAAATGGATCTATTGACATACATTATCTATATATTTATATATATATATATATATGTATATATATATATATATATATATGATGAGTAGTTCTTTACAAGTTTATGTAATATAACATTTGTCTCTAAGACCTGCCGTTAGGAGCAATATTGTTTCGAATGAAAAAAGTCATGTTTGAAACCCCTCTTTTATCCTAACATTATTTATTTCGAATAATTGTTAATTGTTACATTAATTGGATTCTTTTAATTCTAAATTGTAAAGTGGGAACAACAATAGATTATAGATTATCTATTATTTTTCCAAGTCAGAGAGCAATTGTTTATTTTTTTCTTTTAATAGATTTTCTAACTTATTCTTTTCTTTTTTTTTTACTTTGTTTAGCGTCTTCCTTATTTTTTTTTTTTTTTTTTAGTTAATTTTGGGAAAGGTAGTTAATTATTGACTAATGTATTCAAATTACCTGAGTTTTTATCTTGTGGAAATTCTATTAAAGGAAGAGGAGAGTTTGAAGAGAACCTCAATAAATCTGGGGTCAGTTTAATTTGGCAGAAGAGAGGGTTCCTCTTTAATAGAGTTAGGTAATTTGTTTAAGGAGGCGAGGTCCTTTCAAGGCGCCGAATACAACCTTTCTTCTTATCAAACTTGAAGGTAACAAATTTAAGGATACCACTTGTATTTTTCTTTCCTTTTACTGCTCCTCCTTTTTTGTTAATCATTGCATTAGTAAATAACCTTTTGAAAGAGTTGTAAATTAAAATTTTAATTCTTGTTACAACAATCCGTGTTTCGCAATATTCTTTTTAAGCTTATAAATCTACCTTTATTTCACATAATACATTTGGAAATTTAATTAAGAAAAATAATTTTTAGTTTACATATACTTTCCGATATACTTCTACGTACACACTATTTCATACTATGGATCTTTTTTCGAATGTGAATCAAGTTTTCGGCTTCACAACGAATGATTCATTAAACCTCAAAATTTGACTGTTTTTTCTGGTTTTAGCTTAAATTCTTTTCTTTTTTTTTCTACTCACTAGTAGCACTCAATAAAAAATCTACATTAGAACATCTCTGCTTCTACGCCTCGGAGGATTATCGGGAATGGAGTACAGAGTAAGTTGGGAGACTAGTGGATTAGATTGGTTATAGAGCTTACTATGAAAGCATAAGTATCTGGTTTGGGCTAAATCAGCAACATATAGAACATTAAGATCTTTATGGGTGTTTATTGGTGACAAAGTAAGGAACATTGAGGATTTTTCAATGAATTTTGGATTATTAGGATTGGATACTAGATGAATTGGTTACGTGGAGCCCCAAAGCTGAACTCCGTTTGTCCAAAAAGGTCTTATCACAGTCATGTAAATGAGTCTTTTGTAATTAATTGGGAGCTTAGATATGAAAAAAAAATATTCAGTTTTCATGAAACGGCTGCTTAATTCACACAGAATTTATCAATATACGCTTCGAGGTAAACTATATTAATTTTTTTTTTTTTTGTCAGCATTAGAAAAATGTGTAGTCTCATTCTCTACAAGATAAGCGTAATGCACATATTTTTCTGAACACCTTTTCAGCACATGAAAGTACCTTTTTCTTCTTTCTTTCTTGTAATAACCTTATATAAAGTTTATAAAATTCTCCTCTCGCTGCTTTTTAGCATTTTAAGGAGTTATAGATGATTTATTATAATTTTTTTATTAATTAATATATATATTTTTTAATATACATTTATTGAAATTTACAACTGTATAGAATATATACATCAAGTAAATGTATTGACAACGATTATAATAACATGTTAAAACTTGAAAAGAACTACTCATCAGTAGCACTTTATTAAAACTTCTACACTAGAAGGTCTCTAGGCCATCTTCGTTTCAGACGCCTCGAAGGATTATCAGGAATGGAGGGGGAAGCAAGTTGAGAAACTAATGGTTTGAGTGATTATGGAACTTACTATGAAAGGATACGTATCTGGTGTAGGCTAAATCAGCAACATATGGAACATTAAGATCTTTATGGATAAGTTTATTGGTGACAAAGTAAGGAGCATTGAGGATTTTACGAAGGATTTTGGATTGTAAGGATAATTAATATAGGTAAATTAATAATTGGGTGGTGGGGCTCACCGTTTATTTATGTGTATACGCCTTACACACTAAATAACATATATCTATAATTTTAAATTTAAAATAATTTTTTCCATCGATTCGGTTCTCCTGAGGGTGAAATTTTGCTGTAGACAGGATTTCAAATATTTTTTAAGGTATCGATTTTTTTTTTTAAACGTAAAGCTAAATTTGCAGTAAATAATAAGTGGTTCAGTTTGTAAGATTGTAATCTCACTTTTCTTATCTTATTAAGTAAGTGGGCCAAATACTTAAGGTGTGGTACCATTTAATGTGTTTTGTTTGTATTTTTAACGGATGTGTGCTAAGGGAAGATTATGAAAAACACTTTCTGCAGCTTCAGCGTGCTATAGAGGCGATGGCGTTAGAAAATCAAAATCTAAAGAAGGTAATAAGAAGAAAATACACCTTGGCTGATGTATGGCTGGAAATAATATATTCAGGTTCTACATTCAGTCATAAAAGTCCGTTGAGAAAATTATTTTCCATACCTCCGATTTTATTAATGAGTGCTAATAAAAAATTAATACTGACAAATATCCTTTTTAAAAGATGGTTTAAAAACTTGTGGACCGAAACAAAAAACATAGTGGTGAAGTATTCCTGAGTATTAATGATTTTTTTTATTCCTACGAAAATTCCATTCTAGTTGATAAAGGTAAGGAAAGGAGAGATGGGTACATAACGAAGTGATGACCTAGCTGGAAAATCTGTACAAAAATAAAAGAGTATGTGTTATGCGGGATCGGAACAAGTTTATATTTAACAATCATTTACTAAAGAAAGCAACTGAGAGTGATTATTCTTTGTTTTTGTTTTTTTATAATTAATAGTATTGCCTGTTGGAAGAGGGATCACTAGAAAGGGATCGAACCGGATTAGCAATCGATCCTTAAGAAGAATAAATCAGCTTAAGTCTTAGTTAGGAATTAAGACTGAAGGCAAGAAACTGATTGTTTATTTTAATGCCTCTATCCCTTAAAGCTCTTTCAATACTCAATTACAATTCTACCTTCTCTGTAAAGGATGTTTCTTCATATTTTAAGCCGTAATGATCTAGCTAAAAAGGTAATGATTGTAATGATCACTAACATTCCTGATAAATACAAAGGTGGTGTTGGGAGTAAATACCAGGTATGCAAGTTTAAAATGTCGTTTATTTTTTAAAATATATACACAGTAATTTAAAAAAAAGTATAATATATTTTATTCAAAGTACTGACCCTCGCTTTCTACACATTTTTTCCATCTCTCGGGCAATATATGGATACCATTCCAAAAGAATGCTTCATCTTTATTTGAAATCCATTCATCGAGCCATTTTCGTACGTTTTCGAAATTGTTGAAGTGTTGCTCCGCCAATGAGTGTCCCATCGATGAGAAGAGGTGATAATCAGAAGGCGCCAGGTCAGGTGAATACGGCGGGTGGGGTAGGAGTTCCCAACCAAGCGAAGAAAAATCGTTTCCTTAGTCAATCTGGCTGAATGTGCAGGAGCGTTATCATGCTGAAGAATGACTTTGGCGTGCCTGTGAGCCCATTCTGGGCGTTTTTTTCGATCAATGCGTGACTCAAATTGATCATGTGTTGTCGGTAGCGCTCGGTATTGACTGTTTCGCCGGGTTTGAGAAGCTCGTAGTAGACTACTCCCTTCTGATCCCACCACACACACAGCATTGTCTTCTTCCCAAAACGATCCGGTCTTGCACTTGATGTGGATGGTTGTCCTGGCGTTACCCATGATTTTTTTCGTTTGGGATTCTGAAAATAAATCCATTTTTCATCGCCAGTTACAACTCGATGCAAAAAAACCCTTTCTTTCGTAGCGTAAAAGCAGCATTTCGCACACAGTTTTTCGTTTTTTTTTTTCTTTTTTCATCTGTCGTTCGTCCAATTCATGTGGAACCCATTTTCCAACCTTTTGAATCTTTCCCATAGCTCTCAGGCGATCGGAAATGGCATGCCTAGTGACATTCAACTGTTCTGCCATCATTTGTTGGGTTTGGGTATTGTCTTCGTCTAATAAAGATTGCAATTCGAAGTCCTCAAACTTTTTTGGTCGATTTTCTCGTTTTTGATCAGTAACATCAAAATCACCACGTTTGAAACTTTGAAACCAACGTTCACATGTCCTGACGGTTGGAGCAACATCGCCATAAGTCTCAACAAGAATTCGATGACATTCAGATGCCTTTTTCTTTTGATTAAATAAGAAAATCATGACATGCCGCAAATGCTCTTTATTTGGCTTAAAATTAGACATTTTTAACACCAAAGAAAGGTATGATACGTCCACGTAAACGACTTAAAACAACTGACTTTTGTAAACAAATGACTAACAAACAAAATAGCGTTTAGAGATAAGCAAATCCTTCAATAGGCTAAGAGCGCATTCTATTGGAATTAAAACGACATTTTAAACTTGCATACCTGGTATGGAAAGAAAGTGAGGTAGCTGAGTGGGTATGGGAATGTACTCTTTGCGCTTCATTCACCATTAGTTCTAAAAATTTAAAAAAAAAATATCGAAACATCAGCACTTTGCTACAAAGATTTTTTTTTTTGATAAATACAAAGGTGGTGTTGGGAGTAAATATGGAAAGAAAGTGAGGTAGCAAGCGAATTCACCAATTAGGATAACGTTACAACTTCATTTATTTTTCCTTGTACGTAGTTTCCTATACGTTCAATACTCCTTCATGCGTTCGCTGTCCTGTTTCCGCTGTTCTTCCGCCCACTCTCTTCCGGTTTTCTTAGTTCTTCTTTCGGCTTTTATCCTCCCCAAATCATTTAATATATTTCTAAATCTAATAGCTGTTCTTTTAAGATGTATAATCTTTCCATACACATTTTTGTTTCCTTAATCCATGCTGTTGTGGTTTTCTCTCTCCAGAATTTATCAAAATATATGTTTGGTAAGTCTCTTTTGGTCCATTCTGTACAGGTGGCCGAGAAATTTCAATCTCCTCTTTTTCATCGTCTTGGAGATTTTTTCTACTTTCTGATTAACTTTTTCGTTACTTTAAAGGTTCTATCCACTTTCAGTTTGAATTAATTGTTCTAAGGATTCTTCTTTTCAAAACTTCTAGTCCATCCAGCTAATAGTAGATGGACAGACACTCACTGGCATATAGACATTCTGTCTTCACCACGGTGTTGGAGTGCTTTATTTTGGCATTCGATAGCCGATCTTCCAGCGTCCGATCTTCCATTGCATCTTTCTCTAAACCATTCGCTTGTATGGTCTCACCAAAGTACTTGAACGGTTTGATTCGCCCTATCTCTGTTTCCAGATATCGTGGCCCATCTTTGGAGTTCATTTCAAGAAGGTTAATACGAATTGTTGCGACTTCTGGAATACAAAGTTTATGTATGAAATGAAATGAAAATAGCTTTTATTGTGCAACTAAATAATATATACAATTAAACAATAAATACATACACATTTATTCCTTGCACTAGCCTTCCTCTTTTTAAGAGGAGTAATGGTCTTACACTTCCCAAGGTGACCAGTCCTACTGGGAAGCGGGGTTCGAAATCTGATTCCACTTCTCCCACCATAAATTTTTATTCTTTGCTGTTCTCCACCATGTTGGGCCAGCCTCTTTTTTGAAGGACTCGCTCCATCTCTTCAATTGCCTTCCTCTGTTCCTACTATTGTCATATGGTGTCTACTCGGTTACATTATACCTGTATACGACCACCTGTCGTCAGTATAATGAATTTTAAAATAAATGAATCAAGAAATCAAATATTGATTCTTACCTATTACTGTAAAATGAAAGGGATTCTAAATGGTATCAGGACTTAAAGTAAACTAAATGTGAAAAGACGAAAGGCAAGGTAAATAGGTGGGTCTTTTAAGTTTACCCTCTGACTGGTCGCTTTTACTAATCCTATTGAAAACAAATTAAAAATATGACTATCGGAAATATTTATATGGCTATTAAAATAAAAATCTTGATTGCTTTTGGACAATTTTATAATATTTTTTCTAATAATTCTTATATATTTAATATTATTTTCACTCTTAAGTCTTCTTATTTAACTAAATCACCTTTGACTTTGGTTAAGGTCATAATATAGATTAATAAATTTATTTGTAGTGGGCCTAGAGTTGAAGTATATTATGATTTATTTATTTATTTTTTTTTTAAGATTTGTTTTTAAAAAAAGTTAATGATAGTGATTCTTTTATTATAATCAAGTTTCAAACGTTTATGCCTTTCTGATTGGCTTAAGGCAGTCAGCAATGGCCACTATTCTGGCAGAAAGATTCTCACCAAATTCTCTAACATTTTTTCTGGGGTTTTCTTCAACAATAGCAATTTTTATTGCTTCACGTTTTTATCAAGTGACGAAGTTTTTCCACGATCTTTCTATTATCCAAGGCTGAAATCTTTTTCCGGCATTGTTTTAAGCTACTGTTGACAGGTGGACTCAGTCACACTGTCATCATTCCAAGCATCATTAATGTTTCTGGTTGTTTAGTCCCCATTCTGCCCGAGAGTAAACCCATAAAAAGAATTTTTTAAATCGCACTTTGCCATCTTAGTACAATCAGGATAATATCCAAGCAGAAACATACCACAGAAGTAAACATACCGTTTTGTTTGGAAGAGGATTAATAAATGAAGACATTCATATTTTATTATCTAAAGAGGAAATTTAATGTAAACATGAATCTAGCATTGATTTTCGGACACCCTATAAAGTGCTCCTAACTATCCTTTATTGCCTATGTAATTATAAGACAAACGAATAATCTATGTATTTGAGTAGTATTTTACAGAGATTGAATATGGAATAGACGGATTCGTTTCTCAGATCCGACACAAATGAGATCTCTCAGAGTTCTGTTCAGAAAAAGAAATATATTTCATAGGCATAACCCGGCGATGAGAAATGAACTCCTCAGAGCTGAGAAACTTCCTCCATTCTTTTCCCCTTCCATTTGGGTGAGTGTGTTGTGTTTCGGGGCTCCTCACTCACTGTCATGTTCCTAGAGGTAATTTCCATGCACCGGACCACTTAGGATTCTTTCCTTTCTCATCCGGAGGAGAGCCAAGAAGAGGGGAGAGTTCTACGAAGGAGAAGATGTCAGGGGAAATGGATGTCGCCATCCCGAGTTGGATTGATGTTTGGTTCCCTCGGGGTGCTATATCTTTGTGTTGCATTAATAGACAATGGAACAGACATTTTAATAACCCATTTGGTTTGATAGAAGAACCTACCGAATTGTCTATAAATATTTAAGAAGCCTTTTTTTCCCCTCTTTTGTCATCCTTAATGGATTGAAATGTATCACAGACATATATCTTTCTTAGGGTCAGAAGCCGCACTCAATACATTTGTCACTTGAGATACGCATGACGGTATAGAAGGATCAATACAATTAGGATTGATGAATTGGCACTACAACTACTATACTACTTTATGTTTACACATTCATACAATTTCTCGGTAAAAAAACAATAATAATAGGAGTAAGAAAAATAAGAGGATATAGGAAAAAACTTTTAATTTATATATTAACTAGCTTTCCGCGTCACAGCTTCTAAGTAAAGATTACAAGTATAATGATTACAGGTATAATGAGAAAAATTGTAAAAAGCACTACAATGTAAAGAATCAAAACTACGAAAATATATGAGAAATGCAAGGTTTAAAAACTTTGGGAGTTCTTGGCCGATAGAAAACAAAATTTTTTCTATACCTTAAAAAATATTTCAAATCCTCTCTAATGCAAAATTTTACCTCCATGGGAACCATGGCAAATGGCAAAAATTATTTTAAATTTGTAATTATAGATATAAGTTATTTAGTGCGTAAGGCGTATACACATAAATAAACGGTGAGCCCCATCAACTAATTATTAATTTAACTATATTAATTAATAACAAAATTATAATAAATCATCTATAACTCCTTAAAATGCTAGAAAGCAGTTAAAGGAGAAATTGAAAAACGTTACATAAGGTTATTACAAGGGGAAAAAAATAACTGCTATAAATAACTAATTGTTTTATTTATTTATCGATAAATATCTTGTATTATAGCAAGCAATTAATAAGCATTATTCCCTCAATATTTTCACGCATAGCAGTAATTTTTAACCTGGTTGAAACTCCAATGATGAGGTGTTTGAAGGTTACGTAAAAGCATATTTAGACATCCAATTTTTAATTTTAAAAATATAAAGAGCTGGTGATTCAGATAGACAGAGACTCTTGCGGATAATGGACTGCATTATCAGTGCTTACAAAAATAGGCTCATGAAAAATATTTTGATATTTGATTTGTCATTCATGATTTGTAATTCATGGTCCTTTAGTTTGTAAGCACTGATAATGCAGTTCATTATCCGCATGAGTTCTTGATAGTCTCTACCCATATAAATTATTAAGTCATACATTGAATTAAAATTGGACATATAATTATGCTTTTAATTATTAATTTCAATCTTCAAACACCTAATTTATATATATTTAACCTGGTTGATGCGCGAAAACATCATTCCAGAAATAATTCACAATTGCATATTTTATTACAAGATTTTTATAGATAGACAAATAAAACTTTAATTATTAGTTAAAATTATCTAACAAGGAGACGTTTTGAGTTGTAACTCACAGATTTGAATGCCGATTTTTGTGTCGGTAGTAGGGACCTATAATAGAGCAAAACTAGAGTTATAGCCGCCAATGGGCATTAGGAGCCGAGAAAAAAAATAAAATTTGAAAATCACGTTTTATTATTTTTCTCAAGACTAAAACGACAAGAAACTGCCCGTCGTTACAGACTACTTCAACATTTACTAGACAAACGTTCAAAGCTCCCAATTAATTACAAAAGACTCATTTACATGACAGTGATTAGACCTATTTGGACGTACGGAGTTCAGCTTTGGGGCTCTACTAAACCATCCAATTCATCTCGTATCCAATCCTTACAATCCAAAATCCTTCGAAAAATCCTCAATGCTCCTTACTTTGTGACCAATATACTTATCCATAAAGATCTTAATGTTCCATATGTTTCTGATTTAGCCCAAACCAGATACCTATCCTTCCATAGTAAGCTTCATGACCACTCCAATCCACAAGTCTCCCAACTTGCTTCCTCCTCCATCCCTGATAATCCTCCGAGGCGTCTGAAAAGAAGATGGCCTAGAGACCTTTTAGTGTAGATTTTATTGAAGTGCTACTAGTGAGTAGTTCTTCACAAGTTATTTGCATGCCATTGAATTCACTGTCAACACATTTACTTGTTGTATATTATTTTGTACAGTTGTAAATGTCAATAAATGAAAGAAAAAAAAAAAAATTATCTCTGCTCTCAGTCAAGATAAAGAAAAGATTCTTTCACGTTAAATTTTAGTTTTGTATTCTATTTGAATTAAAAATACTTTCGTTATGCTCAAGATACGATCCGGCTTTAGGATGCTCAAAAACCCGGAAAAAAATGACAAAATTCCAATGAAATCCGCTGTAAATCTGTGGAAATTTCAATGAAAAAAAATCGATTTAGCGCACTAAAAAACCTTACATCTGAAATGTTATCAAAATAAAAAATATTGATTTTTTTTAACACTTTCGAGGACGTTAAATTTATGAAGTTGAGATTTCGTAAAGAACTTCTAAGGGTCATAAAAACTGCTGTGTTCAACCGATTACAATAGTAATAGCATCACAAGAATCAGCGTAAATTCAGCTTTTAATCCATGCATAAAATATGCATAAAATATTACTTTAGATTTTAGTAGTAAAAAACCGATGAGAACAAAAAACTTCAATGTCAACTATAACTTTGGTTTCAATCGGTGGCGAAATATGTGAGTTAGCGCAAATTATTTACGGTTTTTCAGAAATTTACTGGCTCCCTACCTTCTAAAATTTAATTTTTGATTTTGACGAAATTTTGTTTCTACATGTTTTTTGAGATGAAGAATCTAAAAATTATATCCACGTTTAGTTTAAAGATTTTCCTCACCTATAACTCTAGTTTTGCACTATTATAGCGTCCCTACTACCTACACAAAAATTGGCATTCAAATCTGTGAGTTACAAGTCAAAATGTCTTCTTGTAAGTTTTTTAAACATGAGAGCGGGCGAAGCCGCAACTGGAGATGCTAATGAAATACAATATAATATTTACTTTAAATAATTTACTATATTATACTTAATGATATAATTGTATGATATGTCACAAGAGGTCCATTATTGGTTGAGTAGATGATATTATCAACTAGGCAGTGTATTAGGGGAAGTATCCCAAGGAAGTCAGATCAAGTTAATGTTAGCAACTTGAAGGGGGGGGGGGCTTGACTCCGACAATTAGTTGCTTGTTATAGCCCAGCCTAACGTGAACTTAGCAGCGGCTTCACTTCTACCAACTTAGAGCTGAAGAACTTGATTCTATTAGGGTTGAAATTAACACGATATTATCTACCGATTCTGATTCCGGGCCTAATTATGTTAGTAAGACAGGGGTATATGGTTTGACTGGCTTAGTTATAGATCAATTAATATGAAAAAAATAAATGAATAAACGTGTACAAATGAACTAACTCTAACACAGATTGTAAATACAAATGGTGTCGAAAAAAAAATTTTTAGCGGAAAAATAACGAATATAAATGGGAAAAATATTCCATCAAGAGGAACCTGGGATTAGAAGGGATATCTTTTTTTTCTAATACTCCTTCCAAATGTTAAACATTCATAAGTTATAAAAATATAAAAAGAATCAATACATCAGCTATATAACCAAGGCAAATATCATGCCTGAGGAGGCAAATCGTAAGGTCCTCTTAAAACTATCGGTTCACAGAGTGAACTATGGAGTAGTATAAAAAAAATAAGAGAATCAGCTTAATAATTGGGTAAATAGACAATCCCCTAGGTTTTTCCCATGACTATTCGGTTTTTTTTTTAGTAACAACTGAAAATAAGTTTAAAGATATTATTTATCTCTTTACCACAACCAAAACCTGATACATTACTTGTACTCTAAATCGTAGTTTCGGCCTAAAAGTCCTATTAAATAAGATCCCATTACGTAGATCTGATACAGTGTGATATCTTGGTTTCATCTTACAAGTAAGCGCTTTGACTTGTAACTCACAGATTTGAATATATATTTGTGTGGGTAGTAGGGACCTATATTAGTGCAAAACTTGAGTTATAGCCGCCAATGGGCATTGGTAGCCGAGAAAAAAAAAATTAAATTAGAAAATGACATTCCAACTCATCCTACCACTGTCCTCACCACTTACGCTGATGACACATGTGTGTTATCAGTAAACAATGATCCCTTCATTGCCTCCCAAACACTCCAATCTCATATCCTAACCCTTTGAGAATGGTGTCAAAAATGGAGAATCAAAATAAATCCAAAACAAAATCTCACCAAATGACCGTTACCCTTCGTCGTAAGCCCACGACTTCCTGTCCTGCAGTATCCTTTAATGATATTCCACTAATCCCTGTTGAACAGATCCGCTACCTTGGACTCTACTTGGACAAACGTCTTTCTTGGAATCCACATACAAGACTAAAAAGGCAAGAAACTGCCCGTCGTTACAGATTACTTCAACATTTATTAGACAAACGTTCAAAGCTCCCAATTAATTACAAAAGACTAATATACATGACTGTGATTAGACCTATCTGGACGTACGGAGTTGAGCTTTTGGGCTCCACTAAACCATCCAATTCATCTCGTATCCAATCCTTACAATCCAAAATCCTTCGAAAAATCCTCAATGCACCCTACTTTGTCACCAATAAACTTATCCATAAAGATCTTATTGTTCCATACGTTGCAGATTCAGCCCAAACCAGATATCTATCCTTCCATAGTAAGCTCCATAACCACTCAAATCCCCTAATTTCTCAACTTGCTTCCCACACTATTCCTGTTAATCCTCCGAGGCGTCTGAAAGAAGATGGCCGAGAGACCTTCTAGTGTAGAATTTTTATTAAAGAGCTACTGATGAATAGTTCTTTTCAAGTTTTTTCACGTTATTGTAATAGTTAACAGCACATTTACTTGATGTATAAATTTTGTACAGTTTTAAATTTTAATAAATTGTTATTAAAAAAAAAAAAATAATAAAAATAGAAAATCACGTTTTATTTTTTTTCTAAGCTCTCAGTCAATATAGAGAAATATTTTTGTCACGTAAAATGTTAGTTTTGTAGGCTCTCTCTATACCACAACCAAAACCTGATAAATAATCTCTTTAATAAAAATATCAGGTTTTGGTTTAAACTTGAAATCCAGCATTAATTTCTGGACAATCGAATATGATATTGAAAAATAAAAAAATAAAAATAAAACATTGGTTAAGTGAATTAAATGCAGAAAATGTTAACTGCAGTGATAAGCAAGACAGGAGAGGCTATTTATAAGCAATGCAAACAGAAAAGCAAACCCATTATGGGAAAAATAAAGTTCCATAAAATTTTAAAAAGTGTAAACCAAGAGAAATATATAAAAAGAGTTCTTAAACCTATTCAATCCATCCATCTATATGCTACCACATCTCATTTAGCTGAGTAATTAAAGCAAATAACTCAATGATTATGAGATCAATTTTACGCAACTTGAAATGTTTCCCCATGCCTTCGCCAGTAGCGAACTATTCAAAAGCCCTATACCGCCCGACATCAAATTAAACCAGGGATCCTTGAAACTAACCATTCGCGACACAAGTGGATTCAACTCCAATCAAACAGCTAGGACCTCCTGTATCCTCTATCCTGCAGCTGTAGCTACACAAGTAGAAGGGGGCTTAATCAAAGTTCTCTCGGGGTCGTTTAGTTGGATTTATTAATTAGCAACCTGGATGGAAAACCTTTTGAGCTAAATGCTCCTTCTAATTACATATAAATTCAAATGGCAACTAAAAATATACATCAACATTACCACTACACATTCATTCAACTACAAAGGGTCATTAAAACAACAAAAATTTTAACTATTTTTATACTTGTGTGTGTATAACTAGGCCACCGGGATATATATATATATATATATATATATATATATATATATATATATATATATATATATATATATATATATTATATATAATTGAAATTTACAACTATACAAATATGTACATCAAGTAAATGAGCTGATAACGATTACAATGACATGTAAAAACTTGAAATGAACTACTCATCAGTAGGAGTTTAATAAACATTCTACACTAGAAGATCTCTAGGCCATCTTATTTTCAGACGCCTCGGAGAATTATCGGGAATGGAGTGGGAACAAGTTGAGAAACTAATGGATTTGAGTGGTTATGGAACTTACTATGAAACGATAGGTATGGTTTGGGCTAATTCAGCAACATATGAAATTCAAAGGTCTTTATGGATAAGCTTATTGGCGACTAAGTAAAAAGCATTTAGGATTTATCGGAGGATTTTGGATTGTAAGGATTGGATACGAGATGAATTGGATGGTTTAGTAGAGCCCCAAAGCTCAACTCCGTACGTCCTAAATGGTCTAATCACAGTCATGTAAATATGTTTTTTGTAATAAATTGAGAGGTTTGATCGTTTGTCTAAAAAAAGTTGAAGTAGTCTCTAACGACGAGTAAATAATATTTGAATTTCATTTGTATATCGATAAAAATCTTGTAATGAAATATGGAAATAAGCATTATTTCTTCTATGATATTATCATAGATAGCAGCAATATTTAAAATTGCATTGATTAGGGTTTGAAGAGTACGTAAAAGCATAATTAGACAATTTAGTAGAAAAATTTTATCGATCCATCTGGGTGGATTATAATTTCTAACCATAAAATCATATGAAAGCGTTCTCGTTTCTGCCATTCAATACTTTACTTTTAAAATCTTATTATAGTAAATCTTACTATTTTAAAACTTCCTATAACTATAAAGATGAAGTAGTTAAAATTTTGTAACAGATGTTATAATTTACCATTGCAAACTCTGTTACAGAATAATACCACATAGTCGATTTTTAAACTGCTCAGGGATCCACATGTCGCTTTATATATTTATAGCTTTTTTAATAACAATTAAATTGAAATTAAGTAAATTTTATCATAAATTTCTAGCTCTATATAACACCGTATCTTTGTAAACTCTCTCGAATAGTGCCCACCACCTATTGGTGAATTATCAAACTTCACTGTGCACATTATCTCTTTTTAATGGCAATATTATGTTTAAAAAAATATTATTGCTGAACCTTCCTGGAACTAATTATTTATTTTGTTCTTTCACATATTGTATGAATGAATTATTTGTCATTCATATTTTTTATTGTCCTTTAGAGAAGCAGCTTGTAATATTTAGTCAATAAAACAATTGCTATTGTAATTTACTGTTATGTGGAAGATTTAATATTCATCGACATTTAAATACCGAACTCATGTCTATAGAAACAAGTTAATAATTTATAGAGCGTTGCTCTATTTTCAAATAACTTAGCACCAGACATTTAGCATATCGTAGAAGTATTCGATGAAATTTAAAAAAAAAAAAAAAAAAAAAAAAAAGGATAGCATTTTTATATTGTTTTTATAAAATATTATAGAAACAATGTTGTGTATAAAGGCATTGGAATTCCTATTAAAAATATGGGACAGTATATTTCTCTCTCGGCCACATTTTTGATAAATATGTTGGGTTTTTTTTTTTTCTTTCCTTCAATTGAAAAATACTGAAAATGGAATTTGCGACGGTTGGGAGTTGCGCCCCCCTCCCTTTCAAAACTGGAAGGGCGATTAAATCCCTTTAGCCCTTTTTCAATTCATATCACATTCTCGCCCGGGCCAGGGAGAGGAGTTGCGGTTTATTTTCTTTTTCTAAAGACGTTTTTCATCTCTCCGCCGAGCCTAATTCCCGTCTACAGGTTTCATAATACCACCCCCACCTCTTCTTGGATGTTTCATTCCGAGGGGATAACCAAGAAATAAAATTTTCCGCTCCTGTAACTCGAAAGTTGCCGGTAAGTGTTTGATATTCAAATTGCCTTCCTGAAAGAAGATATTCCAACTTCTAAAATGCTTAATGGCGCGGCTAACGAGGCTCAGCAATTAAACATTCATTTAATTGGCCCTAGAAGTTCTTTTTAATTTAAACAGATTCAACACTCGGTACTTAATTCATTCGATTGTCAATTCGCTTAAACCGAAGAGAGTAAAGTTAACAAAATGGTAGACTAAGCCCAATGATACTTAAATAATTATTACAATAATACTTAAATGTATATATAAATTCTTCAATGAAGGAGTTACATATATTGATCAACAATTGTATTATAAAAAGCATTCAACTCCTCTTTATTAATAGTAAAAACATGTGACATGTTTCGGGAAACAAGGTCCCATCATCAGACTTTTTTCTGTTTCCATTTCTATTCTACCTTCTTCCTCACTATAATTCTTCAAGTGGTTATTCATTATGCCATCCACTATATTTAATAAATTCTTCAATGAAGGAGTTACATATATTGATCAATAATTAAATATTAATAATTAAATATAATGGATGGCATAATGAATAACCACTTCATGAATTATAGTGAGGAAGAAGGTAGAATAGAAATGAAAACAGAAAAAAGTCTGATGATGGGACCTTGTTTCCCGAAACATGCCACATGTTTTTACTATTAATAAAGAGGAGTTGAATGCTTTTTATAATACAATTAAATGAATATATTGTCTACATATCTGCGGATTCTATACTTTTTTGGTGTGGTGTTATTTTCATACTTATTTTAGCACCTACTAGCTCTGTAGGCGTTGCTCAGATCGAAAATTTGCCGGTATTTTCTTCATTAGAAATTTAATGGAAATAATTTATGTTTTATAAAATTTGTCGCTAGGACTAACCGTTTAGGAGCTATATTGGTTTGAATGAAAAAAGTCATGTTTGAAACCCTTATTTACTTTTAACTTTGTTTATTTCGAATAATCATTGATTGTTATTTTAATTTAAGTAATTTGTTCTTTTTAATTCAAAAATTTAAATTGGGAAAAGCAGTAGATACTACTTAGGTATATCCAAGATCTATTTTTTTTCCCAGTCAGGGAGAAATTCAGTTTAAATTAATTTTTTAATTTTTTATTTCAATTTTCACTAAAGGTGCGGTGGGTAACCAAATATTTTCTTAAAACAAATAAAGCGAAGCTCGGAAATTTACTTTTTAACTTAGATAGTGAAGTTTGGAATTCAGTCAGGCCGATGAAGATATGGTGTTTATGGACTTTCTTGGTATATATTATGTTTGATAAGGTTCTTGTCATTAAGGGACAGGTAGGTTAAATGTTTGAAGATTATCATGGGATTTCCCTTATATTGGATTTTGGATTTTTCTGTTCCTTTTGGAAACATTTCAGATGAGGCTATTGGAAATGTTTACCTGGTAATTTAAACAAAAATCTGGATTGGTTTTAAACTATTTTATTGTTTCTAATGTTTCATAAATATATTATTAAATATTGCTGATGTGTTTAATATTTTGTGTGTTTTAGAACTAAATAAACATTTGAAACTAGCATTTTTATAAAATAATTCCAATAGAAGTGGCAATTAATACATTAATCCTAATTTAATTGATCTTTCTATACCATCAAGCGTAGCTTAAGTTATTAAAATGATATTTGAAACAGTAAAGAATATTGAGGATTTTTGAAAGGTTATATTAGAAGGTTTCAAGGAAATATTTTATTCGGTGGAAACAGATTTATGGATGCATTCAGAAAACTTTTTAATGAATGTATCCATTAAAAACACTTATGAGAAGTCATAAATATATGTATATATATATATATATATATATATATATATATATATATATATATAATGTAAAAAATAAACAATATAAACAAATATAAAACTAAATAAAAACCCAAGAAAGGAGAGAGGATAAGATCTTTGGAGAACCCTTAAGGATATTCTAGAACGAAATTCCCCTCAACCGCAAACTTCTTGAAAAGACGGTTTCTCTGTTTATTGTTCATCTTTCTAAACAAAGGAGAGGAAATCTGATTTCAAACTTTATCTATTCCCTGATGCGCTAGTTCATTGTTGGCAGAAGGACCGTCTCCAAACTGTGTTTGATCTGGCTCTACTGTCACTGGTTCGGTTTATATTCTCGGCCAGTATTTTCAAAAAATTAATTTTAATAACAATATTATCTTTTTACAGTATTTTCATTTTATATAATAATTATTTAAAAAATTTTTTTTTAGAAAAATTAGCTTCCAGTTCCAGACTAAGGTCCAGTTCCTCTATACATGCAAATTCACCATTATTATTATTTATTTTTTTATTAATACCATGTTTTTAAAAATTTTAAGGTTTTTTCAAAGTGCTTGCAAAAAAAGATAAGAAAGACCTAAAACAGTAATTAAAAAAAAAATAATCTAAAGAATATTATAAATGATAAAGAAAACAATTTGATAATGAACAAAGAATACAAATTTAAAAAATCACATTTATTTATTGAATCTATACACGTAATTTCTCTCGTAAAAATGCTCGTATTTATAAAATCAACCATCTGATTATTGTTGTTGGTTGTGGTTTAAAGCCCCCTGTGTTCTCCATCCAGTGTAGGAAGGACGGGTTATCTTAAAGGTTATCATCCTATTTTATCTTTATAGAGACCGGATTCGTACTGACACTGCAGTGTTTACGTGAATGATAAAGTACTTGATAATATTGTCATGGCTTAGAAAATATTTAATTAACTTCAAATCGTTTGATAAGAGAATGATTTGGGGTCCCTATACTAAGATAAAACGCCAAACCTTAAACCAAAGACTTAAACGACTCTGCACACTACTCAGACAATAATCCATGTTAAAGATTCGCCGAAACTTGCTACTTACACATATTTACTAAACTCTTTTGGCCTAACGCTTCACAAATGTTTGGCAGTATAAACAAGACACATATACAAAGACTGAAGACTTTTTAATCGAGTACTCTTAGACTTATCACATTAGACATATCAAGCTCCTTGTTATGTTGCCGAAACAACTTAACATACTGAGTTAGATATACTAACAGTAAATGTTAGCATACAGTCTCAATAAAAAACGTTCTGTTAATAATTAGGACAAATAAATAAACTAATAGAAAATGGCCACCAACAATATACCTGGAAATACAAAAATGAGATGAAAAGAAGATGGATAAAAGAACTTTCTTAACTTTTCTTAAGTAAATGAATACCAAGGAAGAGTTACCGCTGGGAAACGTTCTTCCTCATGCCTGTATTGTTAGTTTTTACTCATTTTATTTACCATGATAAACATTCTAACTGTCGTTGTATATTTTTACAGATGGTAATATATAAATAAAGTTTAAAAAAATAAAAATAAAATGAAACAACAAAAATACCAAAAATCAGTAGAGCACGTGCGAAAAAAGGTTCTTTCTATCTCTTACCAATTATGTCATGATATTGTGTAACTGATTTAAACTACAATTAGGAAACGATTGAAGATACTAAAAGCAGTGTATACAATTAACATTTGTTTTTATAGTGTTTCCTATTTCTTTAAGTTGTATACATTCGAGGTTTATATGGTAAAGAATATATAAGTTAGAGTCTAATAATAGAAATATATAAGGGAAAGTCTAACCCAATATATTCTTTTTTCTTCACTTCGAAGTGTCCAGACTTAATTTCAAACAAAAGCAGTATGATATTCTTTCACTTCTTAAGAAAATCTTTTAGGATAAAAAGTATAATTATGGAATGTTGTGTTTCTTCAAGGAGGGAGGAAGCGGAGGGTGAAAAAGACGTAATATAGGACAGATGAGGGTTGGCAAAAACAAGAGCCTGGAGGCTGGAGGCTGGAGCTGGAAAGTTGTTAGGGCTTCAGGCGAGGCATCAATAAGCCATAAGCTGCCCACAATGCTCCAGCTCTTCACAAAAACATTTACCGCCCAATTACCCCTCCTTCCTGCCGAGACTTCTCCAGCCCCCTCCCCTCGACCGATCAAAATTTCCTCAGTATCGTTTTATCGTCGATGGCGATGAATTGGGGCAGAACCGCTGAGAGGAATCAGGGCCTACCGAAATTCGAGAGATTTTTCCGCGTCACTATCTCCGCGGGAAGTTTCCACGGACGGAATACGTTACCTTCTATCGTGAATGAATATCGATATTGGTAAATATCGATTTTATTTATTTATTAAGCTCTGGCACTGTTTAACAAGTGACTACTTTACATTTTTTTTAAATACAAAATTAAATTTACAGTAAATTTTTCTTCGCTTTCGAGTTCCCTGAATATTGTTTATAACGACCTCCAAGAGACCAGGCATATTCGGTCACTATAACCGATCGTCGTTGAAATAGGGGGAAAAAGGAACTTTGTAAAATCAATCACATTCACGTACATACTTTCATTTAAGAACAATTAATTATTTATAATTATATGTATGTATTGTACATATAGTTACCTATATGACAATTAGGAATAATAAACTTGTTTAAAATAGTCAGTTATCCTGAACGGCTTAGAATATTTGGTGATAAAATATTGGTAAGATATTTTAGAATCATAAGCATCAATACCCCTTTTGATAACGTCACTGTGAAGTTAACCGCTTATGAATAAAAATGTAATTTAATCCAAGGCAGTGTGTCCATGGTTTGTGTGTAGGGGTAGAGGTCGAATGGAAAAGAGGGTTTTAATATAATGACGTGGTAATGTTTACTTGAGGTACGCCTGATGGTATTGAAGGATCAATACAATTAGGATTGATGAATTATTTGCTACTTCTATTGGAATTATTTTATTAGAAAACTAGTTTCGAATGCTAAACATTCATCTTCAGTTCTAAAACATACAAAATGTTTAGCACATCGGCACTATGTTACATAGATTATACATACTAAAGTTTTAAAAAATGTAAAACAAGAAACAAAATATTGGTACTTACCTGAGGAGATCTAACAGATATCTGAAATATCTCCTTAGTGGAGGGGGGAAGGGCCAGGTAGGCTAATTTTATGGGGGTTTTACCTCGGGATTTCCCCTATAACAAATTGGAAATGTTTATTTAAACAAAAATTTGGACAGGTTTTAAACGATATTATTATTTCTAATGATTCATAAATATTTAATTTTAGGTTACTTTCTACTTGATGTATTATTTTTACTCCAGAACCTTTATTAAATTGATGGTTATTTTCATTTAGATGGAAATTCCAATTTTGCTATCCGTCTAAATGAAAATAACCATAAATTCAATAAAGACTCGAGAGTAAAAACACACACCAAATAGAAAATATTCAAAAATTAAATATTTATGAATCATTAGTAATAATAAAATCGTTCAAAACCCATCAGGATTTTAGATTTTATAAATACTGCCAATATTCCCATTTTAAATTTTATTCCAATAGGAACTGAAAAAAACCGACTAGTCATAGGGAAAACCATAAGGACTGCCCACCTAGCAATGAATGTAGTGTAGTCTTTACAACGAATTTGCTCTAGGTCATGATATTTGTTAAAATCCTTTTTATCTTACCTCCGTAGATGATTATCAACATATTTGAATTCTTGTTCTACATTTTTAAAACTTTAATATGTATAATTTATGTAGCAAAGTGCTAATGTTTTGAATTTGTTTTTATATTTTTAGAACTTATGATAAATTTTTAGCAAACTTGGGTTTGAATAAAAAAAAACCAATGTTTAAATGCAGTTTAGCTTTTAATTCTAATGTAATTAATTGTTATTTTTTTATAGCTAAGTATATTTTAGAATGAAAAAACCTAAATGTTGATACTGATACAATATAATAAAATACTGAAAGCTTTGTAATTTGGAAGTGATGCCTAAAGGAGGAAAAAAGCAAGGGAAGATGGACAAACCTCCCTCGAGTTTGCCGGTCAATTGGATAAAAAGGGTTCAGGAATAAGGGACCCCTAGGGCTCGAACGATAGCAGTTGTTTTTCTACTTTTTCTTTCCAGTTTCGTTTCTTCTTGCTGGAGGATGCAGTTCATGTTCTAATAGGTATGAGGAAGAATACTTTCTTTAGGATATGCTAAAAAATATATTTTTACTAACTGAAATAATTGGGGAAAATAGTTTTTTAAGCTGTAATATTATTCTTAATAATCTTTTATTTATTTTTTTTTGGTTGTATTTATTAAAATTTACAACTGTATATACATTATAAAATATAATAAATGCATCAAGTAAATGTGATGATAATGCCACGCCACTTTTTTTTGAAGCAACTACCCATTGGTAGCACTTATAAAGGTTCTATATAATGAAGTACTGTATTAAAAGGTCCCGAGGCCATCTTCTTTCTAGGCGTCTCGGAGGTTTATCTGGAATGGAATGAGAAGCAAGTTGTCTGTATCTATGTGGAGTAGTTTGTGACGAAGTAAAAAGCATTTAGAATGTTTCTAAGGATTTTGGATTGTGAGGAATGGATGCGAGATGAATTGGATGGTTTAGTGGAGCCCGAAACCTCAACTCCGTATGTTCAAATTGGTCTAATTTTACACAAGAAATCATTGTTATATAACCTTCCTGAATGTATATACAAAATATAGTCACCGCTAAAAAAATAAAGTTAATTTTTATATAAAAAGCAAACAGCGACTTCAAGATTAAACCTTCATGTACAATCGTGAACTAAAAAGTAAAAAATAATTTTTTTTTTCTTCACGGAATGGCCCCTGGGATCACGTGAATATCATAAGAGCAGCACTTGTTCTTTGCTCTTCGCCTGCTTCTTCTTCTTCCACATGTTTTTCATGAACTCTGAATCCTTTAGCTTTCTCTCCTCAGTCCATGCACGACCCCTTCCGGGATGTTTCCTCTCCACAAGAACCCGCGCCCCTGCCAGTGTCTTCCTGTACTCGTCCGTATCGAGCCATCCTGGTCTCCCAGACCTGTTAAGATCACTTCTCAGTTGTCTAAGGTACCCAGTCGAGACTTTATAACCACGGATCTTCTCGAAGATCTGGTGGTTCGACCTTTCGGGGCTCATCCCCACTATGTGCCCAAAAAACCTTAACCTTATTATTCCGAAGTCCGACTCCAGATCCATTGTATCCTAGTAAATTTCTTTGTTCGATTTCAACGTGTAACCCTCTGGTGTTCTCCTGGGCCCATGCATACTTCTCAGGATCCTCCTCTCAAATTTCAGGAGCTTTTCTAGACCGGGGAGGCACGAGGTTTCCGTCCCGTAGAGAATCACCGGTTTGACGAGTAAAAAATAATATTTTAGTTACTTCGAAAAAAAGAACATTGAAGGACAATAAACAAAATTATCGATCCTTATATACCTATTCACAATTAATGATCAGTTATTTTTGGAGTCGGTGCCAACCAAAAAAAAGAAAACAAAATTCCAAAGAAAGTATGTACCTGATTGTAAAGATCCCCCATTATTTCATTACCACCACACCGCTGTCTCGTGCCATTGGAAAGTTTGTTGGCCGACGACGAATCAAAAAAAAACTAATCGTAAATTGTGAATAGGTAAATAAGTATGTGCATTGAAAGTTAAAGGTTTGTCGCCTCTATATCTTAAACTCAGATTCAACGAATTTCATGGGTCACTTGTTTTTCTGTTTTTTTGTCATAGTTTACCTTTTCAGTTCATAGGAACACCAGTCACTTATTTTTTATTCACACGAGTGGTTTTACAATGGCTCCGCAAAAATTGAAAATTCTTTTAATTACGGAATAGTTAAAACTAAAAAAGTTAAAAGTGACTCGATAAGTGGAGAAAGAAGAAGGTAGTTAGGTGGTTATTGCTAGTGAATTCGGAATTTCCATACAGTTCTCTTTCAGCTATCCTGAAAAATAAAGAAAAGATCGCCACTGGTAGAAAAACGGTAAGTCTACTTTAAGGTACCGCGATAAAACAGGCAATAAAATATTAGACCAGTGATTTGATCGCACTTATTGTATCTAACAACTGAAAGATTTTTTGTCCTTGAACTGGAGAGACTAGATGTGGATACGATTTGATAGCTTATAGAACACAATTTCAAATATAAATAAAATAGATTTAATGTACATTCCAACCTAGAATTTTATACAATCTAGGTATTGTAGTGTATATTACTGGTATTGTAGATAAATACATATATAAGAGAATATGAATGCTTACGTAAACTATGAGAAAGCTTCGAGAACCAGAGGCCCTAAAATAAACGCTATATAAGTTTTACAACTGGAAAACAGGAATTAGCATTCAAAGAGGACACCTTTTTGATGGAGCAGTGAGGATGTAAAAGCCTAAGGTAAAAACTGTTTATGAGGAAGGGGCCATAAACCAAGGGCCCAGGTAATGGCTTGGACCCCCGCCAGCCAACGGCCCACATCCAATACCCTAAACCCTAAACCCTTGTCGCTCCATAACCAACATAACCAACATAGGAAACTGCTTAAATCTCGCTTAGGTTTACCTCCTCACCTCGATTACTCTAACTATACTAACCATCGACTTGATTTTAAAGTAAATTACCGTGCGTATTGGATATGAGTATAATTACTAAAGATGGGCCGACTAATTGTCCAATCCGATCAGTGCTTCCGTTGGAATTTGGGTGGCATTGGCAATGTTCAAGAAGCTTCGTTTATAGCTTTATAGCCGTCTGTACATCAAGTAAGTTGTTTATCCTATACTTTGTCTTTTGGCTGGGGCTCTATACTTTTTTTGACTCTAAAAAATATAACATTTTGATACGCTCTAGCTCTGTTGAAAATGCTCAAATCGAAAATTTGCTGACAGTTTACCAATCAGAAATTTAATGGAAAATATTTTTGTTAAATAACATTTTAGGCCAGGATCTTCCATTTATTAGGTTGATGCAAAAATAATGCAGGCTTTTGGTATTCAGTAAAAGCTTCTTTGTTTTTTCAATTGCCTTGAGATGGCGTACGATTGTTGACTGATCCACATCGAGTTCTGCCGCTGTTTTTCGAGTAGTTTTGGAGGGGTCAGCTTCAACTATTGCCTTTAAACTGGTCGTTGTCAATAGCAGAGGGACGGCCACAACCTTCTTTGTTTTAAAGGTCAAAATTTCCACTACGGAATTTTGAAAACCATCGCAGTACTGTAGATTCATTAATGGCCCCCAAACTTCAATAATGTTTCGAGCCGTTTGCGCAGCACTTCGACCGAGTTTGAAATCATACAAGTCAATTTGCCGAAAATCGCTCCTAGACGTCATTTTGTCTGGAGGCACTGATTGGACTGAATTAAATGTTAGAAAAAAAAAAGGATTACATAGGAAAGTAAGCGAGATAAATAGGCTTTATTGGAGTTAAGTATGTCAAGTTTACTTAACATATTGGAAATCGTAGATATTCCGACAAAGAACTCATCCGCCAGTTTTTTTCTCAAATTCGCCTTTTTAAAGACGTTCTACAATGGACAGTTTTTCGGACACAGTTAATACAAAACATTTCCTTTTAGGTGCTATAACTCTTTAAGTTTATAAAGAGATCACTCGCGACGGCAATGGACCCTGACCGTGCAAAACCCATGTAGGATGGATGTACTATGTTAAAAATTACAGAGAAGTTGACTGCTATGAGGTGCGTGGGCTCGGCATTCTGAGACCCAGTTCCGGTAGCCGCTGCTTGTTCATTTTAGTTTTACGTTATTTATTTTGTCACTGTACCATAAAGTTTTTTAAAGTTCTATAACTGATTACAAAAAATAATAGTTACTCTTACTGGCTTAAATACACCATGCAGATGAATCTAAAATTATAATCAATATAGGCCATGTTTTCAATCCAATCAAGCTATTTTCAAGCGAATAAATATTAATGAATAAATATGATCGACTTGTCGGTGGTTTTTGCTAATCGCCGAGTACTGAAACAGTCCATTAAACGAATTTACAAATTTGTTGGCTCATCTCTAATAATTTCACCATTGACATAGTAACTGTACAGCCCTTTCTATAGTAGTGATAACAACCCTTCATGATTTGTAGTGGTAGAGGTTTTTAAGGCGTTGTTCTTTTGTCATGTTTCACAACCATAAACAACTGAAGGTTAATATCCTTGTAAATCGTAATGTTTAAGCTTCTCAACGGTAGGCTTACAACAGAGTAGTTTACGATTGAGATACAAGAACGTTATTTCCGGCCCTTAGCCTTGCTTTTATTTCTTGTTCGGTTTTATTTTTCCTAGATATTGTAGACACTAGATACATGAACTCCTCAATATACGAGGGTGAATCAAATATAAACGGTAATTTTCAAAATTATATTTATTAAATAATATTATACAGAAACTATACCTTCAACATTTTTCAATGTAGTCTCCTGCATTATCTACACACTTCTGCCACCGATTGGGAAGCTTGAATATTCCCTGTTCATAAAAAGACTGAGGGCGAGTTTTTCACCATTCGCGCACGTGCTTTTCGACGTCTTCATTGTTTTCAAATCGTTTTCCTCCAAGTGATTCTTTCAGGGGCGCAAACATAAAATAGTCACAAGGGGACAGGTCTGGACTGTAAGGAGGGTGTTCGAGAGTTTCCCAGCCCATTTCTTCCAATTTATCCCTTGTCAACAATGCGGTGTGAGGCCTTGCGTTGTCATGGAGAAGGATGACATCTCTAACCTAGCAGGATGACTGTAGCACCTGGCAGTAGTAAGCCGCATTCACTGTTCGTTGATCGTGAAGAAAATCAATGAGTAGAACTCCCCTTGATTCAAAAAAAATTGTTGCAAGAACTTTTCCGGCTGAGAGACGAGTTTTGGCTTTCACTGGGCAGCCTTCATCCTTCCTTCGCCACTCCTTACTTGCCATTTTCGATTCGGGGGTGTAATGGTGACTATTTTATGTTTGCGCCCCTGAAAGAATCACTTGGAGGAAAACGATTTGAAAACAATGAAGACGTCGAAAAGCACGTGCGCGAATGGTGAAAAACTCGCCCTCAGTCTTTTTATGAACAGGGAATATTCAAGCTTCCAAATCGGTGGCAGAAGTGTGTAGATAATGCAGGAGACTACATTGAAAAATGTTGAAGGTATAGTTTCTGTATAATATTATTCAATAAATATAATTTTGAAAATTACCGTTTATATTTGATTCACCCTCGTATTCAAAATGGATTCCTGATAATATCTATATCTCCGAAATTTTCCCCGTTCCTACTAACTGTTATATAATCTTTTATCGTTATTAATTACTGGACCAAGATACCAACTTTTAGGATTGATGAATTTTTTATTTGCTTTTATTGGAATTTTTATTCAAAGAAAGGTTTCGAAAGTTGGACATTCTTCCCTCTTTACTCATTCTACCGGGGTTCCTCAAGGAAGTATCCTAGGCCCCATCTTCTACACTGTGTATACAGCTGACATCCGAAATGACCCTTTCACTACATTCTAAACAGAACAATCCTATATTAAATACCTGCTGGAAAGATGTAGAAATTTAACAATTGAAATAAATCCAAACAAATCTGTGCAAATAAAGTCTACACTTCGTTGTAAACCTTAATCCCCGTTAAACAGATCCACTATCTAGGACTCCAAATGAACAAAAGTTTTAATTAGAATCTACATAAAGGAGTGGAATGGAACTGAAATGTTCCTCGGTATTGATTACTTTAACATTTACTGAATAAACTGAATTCCACCAGTTTCCAATAAACTACAAAATAAAATTATAGATCTATTTCGACATTCGGAGTTGAGCTTTGGGGCTCTACTAAACCTTCCAATCTTCGTAAAATTCTTAGTGTTCTTTATCATATCACAAATAAACTTATCCGTAAAGATCATATTATATTCATTTATTCTTATTTATTTTGGTTTTGTTTGTTAATTATATTTGGCTTGCCTATGCAAAATATACTTAGGTAACTTTTTATTTATTATTGGCATAGAAAATCTACATGAAGAGAGTAACATATGAGAAAAAAAGTATTTTAAATAAAAACTTACCGGATCATGTTTTTCAAAATTTGTAATTTCTCATTTTTCACTAACCAATAAAAAAAATCCAATAGTTGTTAATTCTTTTGTTTGGGGAAGATGATCAGAGAAGCAGTCAAAGAGGAACGACACGCCTAAGAAGAAATTCTTTAATACGTGCCAACGTTTCGACCTACCTTTGCAAGTTAATTCATTTGTGAAAATATGTTTAATGATAACCAAACTTCAATTCATATTTAGTACTAGAATATTATTATTAGTAGTAGTAGAAGAGTCACTGAAATATGTTCAAAATAATTTTAAAATATACTATTCTTGTAACATAACATACTTATAACATATTATAACATAACATAACATAACATAACATATTTATAACATTCTTATTACATATTATTATAACATACTTTAGTTAGCGTATCAATTTATTATAATACTTCTTTCATAATCCGACAATCATGTCTTAATAAATATTTTTTCTGATTTATTTAAAATTCTTGAAAATTAATCTTACGAAATTAATCGAGATCGGTAAATCTTCTCCTGGTGTCCGTATCATCGTAAAAAATTCTTAAGATATATTTTACGAAAATTGACATAAATAACCCTTTTTCTAGTACTCTATTAATGCTGCATCAGATGGGCATTTCTTTCTTGTCTCGTGAAAAAGAAGATTGTATGTCAAGTATTTCTTACACATCTCTTGCAGTATGTTAATTTTACCCAGTCCTATATTTACCCTTTTGTATATTCATTTAGGAGAATCTTAAGCCAGGAGATCTACTGCATGTGGTCTTCATGGTCTCTCTGAAGATTTATAATTCACAAGTTCCGGCATTTGCATACGTTTATTAGGTTATGTAGGTCAGGGGGATGGGAACCTTCTGCATCTTGACCCATATCCAAGTTATACAAGAATTTTAAATTAAATATAATGTTTCTTTTTAATCATCGCTACTGTAAAACTTTATAAGGCTTAAAGTTATATTATTCGAAATACTAGTCGAATAATATAACTTTTTTTTTTTAAGTTGAATAATGTTTCATATTTTATTTTAACACTAATCACAACCTGATCCAGAGCAGGGTTATAAGTAATATTGATATAAAATACATATTCATTTCTTATTAAAACACTTGTAAACAAATAATATAACAAAGATATATTTAAAGATATAAATTTGAATCTCTGTAGAGTATCTTTGAACCGAAATGTAGGGTAAACCAAACAGTTGTTGACACCCTTAAGGAAATATCCGGAAATATTAATACTTTAATTACATATAGAAAGAATAGTTAAATAATGTTGAAATTTACTTTCATTTTTCCTTAATTACTATACTTTAAGTTAAACATTATCCCTGGAATGTATTTTATAAGATAGTGACAATAGCTAATATAAAATCAGCTATTGACACTCTTAGGATATCTTTTAAAATATGAACAGAATTAAAAGTGTTTTTACAGAATTGAGTTGTAGGATTTAAAAGGAATTTCATAATTTTTTTCTTTTGGTTAATTTTCTTTCAAATAATGATTTATTTTTTCCTACATTATGAAGTTTAACATTTAATTTCTGCAGGTGGGTTGGATTCGCGCCGAAGACCAGACCGTGCTGACGATGCACAACCGAGTGGTGACCCACAACAGCAGGGTTAGCGTCTCCCACGACAGCGACAGGACGTGGCGACTCCACATCAGGCAGCTCAAGGAGACAGACAGGGGCTGCTACATGTGCCAGATCAACACCAGTGTCATGAAGAAGCAGATCGGCTGCATAGATGTACACGGTATGTCAAAAATCATTTTATTTATTATTTACCAAAATATATTACAGGCCATTCCGTGCGGTGAGGATCCCAGGATCATCGCTTGTTTTGATGCGATTTACTGATCAAAATATTTTTTTTTATATTTATTTCTTTGTCAAATAATCTCTTAAAAACACAATAAACTTTTAAATTTAAAAAAAAAAAAATCCTACCCCAACTGTTCAACCGCCAATTTTAGTGTCGGATCGAATGGGCCAAGGTATGTTTTTAAAATACAATATAAATACAGGTGTGATTGACATATCTGCGGTGTAAATAAGGAGTTTCTTTCCTTCGATCGTAATTATTGTATATTCTCGCCATGGATCTGAATCTTTTTTTGATATTCGTGAAATATCATGATATTTTTACAGTCCGAATACATATTTCTAAATTTGTTTAACGCGCTGAGGAAGTCGGAGACTAAAGTTCTTTTGAACTTTCCTATTCAATTCATTATAAATTTTTTTTTTACTTAGGCACTCTGTACCGCACATTCAAAATAAAATAGGAACTAATTCATAGTCAGTACATTTTCTTTATAGGGCGTATAAAAAAAAATAACCGTTTTATCAAATTCCAGAGTTCCAAAGTCTGTAAATATCTTAATGCTACTTATTATTTACCAATGCTTAATAATCCCTTTAGAACATTTCCTAAGCTTGTTTCTAACACTGGACTTCTTCTTCTTCAAAAAAAAGCCTCAGTTAAGTTATTTATTTAAAAGAAGAAACATGACAATGTCCTACGAAATTCTCGTAATTTCAAGATATTACTGGGAAAAAAAATTCACAGCCGCTGATGCAACTCGTGAAATTATTAAATACGAAGGTGAAGGTGTCCTTTAAGCGCACTGCACGGCGTTGGTTTGAAAAATTGAGAAGTGGAGATTCGACATTGGAAAGAAAGAAGGGCTCCGGGCGGCCATCAATGGAAATTGATGAGGTTCTGAAGGAAGCTGTTGAGTCAAATACGCCCAGAAGTACTCGCAAACTTTCCAGAGAGTGTGGTGTGTCGAAAGGTATTGTTAGTCGTCTTCTTCTCTCCATGGGGAAGGTGAAAATGACCTGTAGACTGGCCCCTCATGAACTTACTCTTAAACAATCAGCAGTCGAACCAAAGAAACGTTTACAGGACTTCATGGGTTTGAACTCTTGCCTCATCCACCATATAGTCCAGACCTTGCACCTTCGGATTACTACTTGTTTCGATCCAAGGCTCATTTTCTTTAAGGGAAAAAATTTGATAATTTTGTGGAAGTTGAAAATGCTGTCCAAGAGTTCTTTGACAGCCATCCCAAGGAATGGTATCAGCGTGGCATCGAGCAATTGGCTAGCAGATAGGTTGTGACGGTAGGTAACAATGGACTATACTTTGAGTACTAATTTCATTTTATATTTAAGAAATAATAATACAAATATTTGTTTCAAAAACTTTCATTTTTTTTTTTATACACCCCATTACATATTTGTCTCATATTAAATATATATATATATATATATATATATATATATATATATATATATATATATATATATATACACAGAAATTTCTAGAAATACATAATAACTCTCCTCACTTTTGGGATACGTGAAGATTATTGCTAACAAGAAGGCGGGGAATTCTGGGCCTAAATCCCTTTGAGTACAAGTCTTTAGCATAAGTCGGATCCTAATCAGACCCAGAAGGCGTTAGGGGTGGAGTATATGGGTATATGTATAAGGGGCTCGGTATATGGATATATGTATAAAGGGTTGGGTATATGCACTGGTATCAGCGGAGTAAATATGTACTGTTGTCAGAGTTGGCGACGTGCTGCGGCATCCTAAAGAGTCTAATGCTGTCTACTGCGCCTTAGTGATAGTCTCGAGCCTTTCTCTCTCTCTCTACCTAGTCGATAAGTGTTATCATTTGTCTTTATCCTTGCTTGAATATCAATTATTTTTTTTATATGTTTAAGTGTTGGTGTTTATCTATCTACTTTATGTGTATATCTATATTTTTTTTTAACTATTACAGTACAAACCACAAAAAAATCGAGAGTTATATTATCATGAACCTTATATTACATTCATGTTTTTAAAAAAATTAAACATAAATAATTCCATCTTTGTTACATTGATTATATATACTAAAGTTTTTTTTTAAATGTAAGATAGTTTGTATGTCTCCTTTGGTATACAGATAAATTTTAATTTCTTGTGATAGATTTTTAAAAACTAAAACATATGACCTGTCCGGGGGAATTTTTATATCTATTTGAATGTATCTTATGAAAACTCCAAAATAAAGTTTACCTTTGAATGAATGATATTCCACTAACCCCTGTTGAACAGATGCGCTACCAAGGACTCCACTTGGACAAACGACTAACTTGGAATCCACATACAAGACTAAAATGACAAGGAATACCCGTCGTTTCAGACCACTTTAACATTTACTGGACAAAAGTTCAAAGCTCCCAATTAATTACAAAAGACTCATATACATGACTGTGATTAGACCTATTTGGCCTTACGGAGTTAAACTTTGGGGCTCCACTTAGCCATCTAATTCATCTTGTATTCAATCCTTACAATCCAAAATCCTTCGTAAAATCCTCAATGCTTCTTACTTTTTCACCAATAAACTTATCCATAAAGATCTTAATGTTGCTGCTTTAGCCCACACCAGATACCTATCCTTTCAAAGTAAGCTCTATAACAACTGAAATCCACTAATTTTTAAACTTGCTTCCGACTCCATTCCCGATAACCCTCCGAGGCGTCTGAAAAGAAGATGGCCTATGGAGGCCTTCTAGTGTTGAAGTTTCAATAAAGAAGTTTGATGAGTAGTTGTTTTCAAGTTTTAACATGTAATTATAATCGTTGTCTATACATTTACTTGATGTATATATTTTGCACAGTTGTAAATTTCAATAAATGCAAAAAAAAAAAAAAACAAGAAAAAAAAACGTTTAAATGCCTATACGTATATAGGGACATAAAAACTTTAATTACCACTATCTGGGTGATCTAAATGTTTCATATACTGAAGAAAATGAAGCCCTTAGATTCAAAACATGCTAAGTCCATTTTTTAAAAAATTTCAGGAAAACGAAAAAGCGTGAACATTTATATTTTACAAAAAGTTTCTAATATGACCCAACCAATCTGACATGATTAATATATTTCAATATAAGATTAATAGAATTTTTGATTTTGAACAGTTAAATGATTTTTATCCACTAAAGATCTCAGAATATCATTAACGGTGGAAAAAGTTCTGCCACGAACCTTCTTGACTTCAAGACTGGTCCTTCTCTTAAATTCTTAAACCATTTCTAAATAGTGCACACAATAACGCGATCTTTATTCCGCAGTTAATTAATGTTTCTCACTCTTTGGACCCAGTTCCAACCGATTTTGAATTCTTTAAATCACTTTTATTTTATTTTATTTTTAATACTGAATTATTTTCAAGTAAAGAAAGGCTAAAGAAATAAAAATAGTTTCGTTCAGGAGAGGAATAATAAATATTGATATCAATATAAAAAGGAAATCTATTAAATATAAGAAGTTTATATTACAAACAGGAGCTATCTCTATTCTTACGCTAAAAATGAAGTATTTTTTTTTAATATGCATTTATTGAAATTTACAACTGTACAAAATATATACATCAAGTAAATGTGTTCATAACGATTACAATAACATGTCAAAACTTGAAAAGAACTACTCATTAGTAGCACTTCAATAATAATTTTAAACTAGGAGGTCTCTAGGCCATCTTCTTTTCAGAGGCCTCGGAGGATTATCGGGAATGGAGTGGGAAGCAAGTTGAGAAATTAGTGGATTTCAGTGGTTATGGAGCTTACTATGAAAGGATAAATCAGCAGGTATATAGAACATTAAGATAATTATGGATAAGTCTATTGGTGGCAAAGTAAGGAGCATGGAGGATTTTTCGAAGGATTTTGGATTGTAAGGATTGAATACGAGAAGAATTGGATGAGTTAGTGGAGCCCCAGAGCTCAACTCCGTACGTCCAATTAGGTCTAATCACAGTATATGAGTCTTTTGTATTTAATTGGGAGCTTTGAACGTTTTTCTAGTAAATGTTGAAGTAGCCTGTAAGGACGGGCAGTTTCTTGTCATTTTAGTCTATTAAAAATTAAATCTAAAAAAAATTTAATTATTGATTTAAGAAGTCAAACATCAAAAAAGAAAATAAAACCTTATTGTATTATTTATTTTTTTTTAAATCGTAAAAAGTGATCAGTCTTATTGTAAAATAGAGAATTCCATCACTCGAAATATTTCCCTTTAGTTCAACCACTAGGAATCTATTGGAATGTTCGTGTGGTATTCGGCCGGTAGGCATTGGTATGCATCAGTCGATTGTATCTAACCGTTACAAACAAGCAATCTGCTGTATTGTATTGTGTTCACTCGTAGCATTTTTAAAGAAAAAAAATATTAAAGTTTTCTGATTTTTAAAAAAGTTGTCATAAAAACAAACAACATCACGTTATAAAAATAAATAAATAATAATAATAATAATAAAAATAAATTACGTTTTCAAGTATGAACAAAACAAATTTCAATTATTTTGAGATGGCCTAGAGACCTTCTGTTGTAGAATTTTGGTTTAAGTGCTATTGACGGGTTGTTCTTTTCTTGTTTTGGCTTGTTAATCGCTATCGGCGACGGTTGAAATGGGCATGTTAAGTCGTTGGGTTTAGCAATGAACGAATTCCGAAAAAAAAGTAGTTGGTTTTTTTTTTTAGTGATTCGGAGCCGTCGGGTAAACGACCGAGACGTAGAAGGGAGGATCGCTTCAGGGCCAACCTTCATTATTTGGGTATTGGGGGATTGGGTTGGAGGAAGGTGTGTGGTCAACGGTTGGTAGTGTCGGCATCGAACCTTCGGGTTCGCTAAGCCTTTTATTTATTTATTTACTATTATTATTATTATTTATAATATTTTATTTTGTATCTTGTAAAGTTAGAGGTTTTATTTATTTATTTTTTTCAATTTTTATCTATTTTCGTTTTTCATATTGCATGAACGGATTCTTCATCATCCCTCTAACTTATTGCTCTTGAGTCAGGCAGTTATATTTATTAAATTTAATAGTTTATTTTCAAAAACAAATATTATTTATTCTTAAAACAGTACCTAAATCGTAGCTTAACTAAGCACCGGAATTTTCAGATGTTTTTTTCGTACAAATTACGTTTCTAATGACTTTTGTTAGGGCTAAATTTAATTTCTTCTACATGGATATTAAAAGTTTTTTTTATTGTAAATATATCTTGTATCTTTTATGTTTATTACGGTTCACATATTTTTTTAATTTTTTAATTTTAGATTATTTCTCACTGAACTGAACCAACACCTACACAAAAATAGAATTTCATCTAGAACGGTGTCATAATTTAGGAGGATGTGGGCTTTTCAAATTGGCTAGAATAAGAGCTAAAATATTTTTTTAAATTCCTTCTCCTTCCCAGGAGTTCTCTGAAAAGGTTAAATTAAGTGAGGCTGGTGAAATTTGTTTTGGTAAATTAGGACAATTTATCTAGGGGGAGGTTGTTGAGAAAGTTGAGGTGGTGGGGAGAGGACGGCGCTTATTGGCTACAGTACCCGCAATACACCGGGCAGCTTTTTATGGCCTAATAAATTTATTTATTTTGTCAGGGCTCGTTTTTTAAATTTATAACTAAAGGTTAAAATAATAAATAAAAAAGTGAGAATTGTTAATATAATACACTAACAATAATATATTCAAATGAAAGAAGTAGAACACTTAGGAAGTACTCTCTCTTAGCCGGTGATCTCAAACAAAAACAACTCTAACCATATGTTTAAAATTTATAAAAAAATTAATTAATATTTGAGTCGTTCAGGATCGATACCCTTTAAGTCCACATTTTCGAAAAATATTTTTCTTTTCTTAAATGTACGTTTAAAATCGACTTTACCTAATGCTTAAATGCAATAGATCCTTGAAAATGGAAGGTTCATCGGCCTATATCGAATAGTTTCTTTACAAACTGTTTAGGTCATGTACACTTGCAGTTTTCAATAATTGTTTTATGTGAGTTCTTTATATTTGTCTTTTGAGGTACGCATGATGGTATAGAAGAATCAATACGATTGGGATAAGTGAATTAATTGCCACTTCTATTGGAATTATTTTTATTTAAAAATTAGTTTCGAATGTGGAACATTCGTCAGTTTTTAAAACACAAACATTTTAAAACATAGATTATTCATTTGAAATGTACCATATTTCATGTATATAATCTATAATCAATGAAAGAGTTATGAGAACTAAAAAAAGAGCAAAAAATTACCGAATAATTAATTTTTGGTTAACCTCTCAAAACAAAACCTGTTATGTCGAACACACAATAGAAATTTACGTCATATGCAAGCATTGAAATTGGAAATTCACAAGTTTAAAACCACCCTGAGAACACGGTATTGAAGATGGGTTTAAAGTGTGATCAAATTTTTCACCTGTCCAAAGCTTAGTATTTTGTAATCTCTTGTCCTACATAAAATTTTGAAAAATTGACATTACGGGTTTCGATTCTAAATGGCTCGATTTAATATTGCTTTAATATTAAAAAGAAAACATTTTTTTTTGTTTAAGATTATTTATGTATCCACATCTAACAAAATATACATCAACTGTATATACGGATATATAGACAACTGCTCCCGCTAATGATCGCATTTTTCATGCTTCCCCTTCCTCTCCCCCCTCCCTTCCCTCTCCTTCCCCCCACCACTGCTTCATAATTCATAATAAGAAATGTTTAGCTTGATAGAAAAAGAAAAGTGTAAAACGTAACATGTCAGGCATAAGGGAGAACAATACCCAGCGATTATTGTTTCTTTCCATTCATTTACCTAAAGAAAGTTATGAAAGTAGATCTTTAGCTACTTAAGAGAAAATTGAAAGTTGCTTACAAGATGTTGGGACTGTCGGGTATGTCATGTTTGTAAATGATGTATAGTAATGTTGCGTGTATTGACACCTGGGATACTCCTGTTAAAGACAATTGAATTGATGAAATTACAGAGCACAGTCGAACGGAGAAATACATGTCTAAAAGAAAGGATTGTGAATTGAGCAGGTGCCGTCTTGAGTTTAATGAAGAGACTTCACTGCCAAACCCTATCAAATGTCTGAGTGACATCCAGAGAAGCAGCAGTTACAAATAGATTTTGCTCTAGTGTTTTCGATACATTGTCAGTGACTCTTTATTAAGTAGATTTTGGAAAAAAAAAAATATAAAAAAATAAATATCGTGTATTTATTAGTTTGTGACTTCTTCTAGGATTTAAATTTTTTTTTATAAGTTGTTTCTTTGGCTGCATGTAATTATGTTATCTATTACTCTTATTAGATTTATTTCTTAAAATTATTCAAGATTTTTGGAATAGAAATAAAAAATAAATAAATAAAAAAAAACTAAAAAAAAAAAAAAAAAAAAAAAAAAATCAACAGGTAAAACCAGTGAAGTAATGATTTTTGAAAGGAATTAAATTGGATAAAAAAAAAATGCTTATAAAAGGACAGATCTTCCAGAATTTCGTTTTAATGATGTTTGAAGTTTTTTATTAAATACATAATCATTTTTACTATATATATTATTATAATTTTCCTTGAAAATTAAAACAGAATAAATAAAAAAAAAGAAATTGAGAAATATATCTTGTGTTGTTTGAGAAAGGACATGCCATTTACTGACTGATGGCTATATCCTGAGACAACTGCTCCCGCTAATGATCGCATTTTTCATGCTTCTCCTCCCCCCTCCCCATCCCCCCATCCCCTCCCACTTCTTCCCCCCACCACTGGTTCATAATTCCTAATATTTTCTTCGACCAGGACATTATTTTTCTTTCCCTGACTCAAATGTGGTATAATAGAAAAAACATTGCCTCTAATTTGCCAGAGTATTCTCGGCAATTCTTTCCCGTTGATATTAATGACTGTGGTAAAAATATGGGAAGAAAAAGGATATATTTTCTGGCTGTTTTAGTAGCTTGGAGCCATAATTAACGTTCCATACGTGTGTAGTTGTAATAGATTGTTTAGCTTTATTTATATATTCATTATTTTCGCCAATTTTGTACAGCTATTTATTAATTATAGCAATCATCCTCATTGAAGAGAAATTATTAAAAAAAAATTGACATTAAATTATAATTTCTATTTGCATAATTTTGTTATTTCTATGTATCTGTTTATATTTGTGCTGGACCCTGATCATGATGGCATTGGCATTATTGTATTTATCTCTTTTTATTCTGTTTGTATTTATTTGTTATTTTCTTATCTTATAATCTCTTTGTTGTTCATTTTTCTTTTATATTTTTGTTACATTTTCATTGCTTCATTTTCCTATTCTGCATCCATGTGTCCCTCGCCTTTTCTCCCTTTTACCTACCCTGCTGTTCTTACTGTTTCACCTCAGTCATCGTTCGTCTCCTCACAAGTATGGTTCGGTGGGTAAGTGTTCGGGTCTTTTGCACTTGTTCCCCGCATTTGATTTTGAGTTTATTATCATATGTTTAGGTTACGAGTAATCCAAATGTAATAACATGTCAATGAGTGATCGTTTGATTGTTCCTATTAAAAATAATTAAATAAAAACCAAAAAAAATATAATAAAAAAAAATTTTTTTATTTAATTATTTATTTACATATTTTTATTTGCAGTGTTATTCGATGTAAAATTCCTTTTTCCTGAAGAAATTCTATCGATTTTTATTTTGTATTTATTCGACGAATTAAATCGAACAAAGACATGTCGTATTTGTATAAATTTTTGCGTATAATATTTTTTTTTTTGTAATTTGTTTTTTATTTATTTAATTATTAAATAATAGGAACAATTCAAACTATCTCCCGTTGACATGTTATTACGTTTGGGAAGGTTACTCTTAACCTAAACATATGATAACAAACTCAAAATGAAATGCGGGAAACTAGTGCAAAAGACCCAAGTGTTCTTTGACATTTTTTTTTCCTTTTCCTCTTATCTTTCCAGTTTTATTTTCCTTTATCTTTATTTTTTTTTCACCTTTTACATTATTTCCCTCGTTCTTTCCCATATTTCCATATTTTATTTTATTTTTTTAAATTTACTTTCATTTCCTTCTGTCCTTTTTTATTGTTCATTTATTATCCATTAGCTTTAAATTTTATTTTATTTATTTATTTACTTTTTTTTTTCTTTCCCTTATCATTCCTGTCTTGTCCTTAATCTTACCTTGCTGCTTTGTATTATTAGTGATTTATGTATTTGATCTTTTCTATTGTTTTTTATCCATGCTATTCTGTATTCCATTTGTCATCTGTTTATCGGTCTGTAATTTTTGTCACATCTAGTATTTTGTTCCTTATAGCCCTGAAGAAGACCTACAAGGCAGGTCGAAACGTTGGCACTCTTTAAAGAATTTCTTCTTAGACGTGGTGTTCCTCTTTGACTGCATCCCAGATCATCTTCTCCATTCATCATCACAGTCAACTATACTTTTATCATAATAAAAAAATAAGATAAATAAATAACACTTCATACAGACAAATCATAGTACTAAATGTACTAAATATATTACATACATACTATATGTATATATAGTACTAAAGTGTATTATGAAACAATAGGTATCTGCTTCAGGCCCAATCAGTAACATATGAAGTTTAATTGTGATAAAGTATAGAGTATTTAGGATTTTCGAATGATATTAATATTAGATTGTGAGGGTTGGTTAAGAGACGAATTAGATGGTTTAGCGGAGCCCCATAGCTCAACTCTGTATGCCCTAATAGGTCTGATTTTAATCATTCACACGACTCTGTTGTAATTTATTGCTATCTTTAAAGTTTGTAAAGTAAATGATGTATTTTATATATATATATATATATATATATATATATATATATATATATATATATATATATATATATATATATATATATATATATAGAGAGAGAGAGAGAGAGAGAGAGAGAAAGATAGTTTATATACAGACATGCAATAATTATCATCACACTGTAATGTCTTTTAATTTGTACTTCAAATATTCTATTAAATAAGAAATATGTTAATAATGATTGAAGAAACGTTTTGGTTGAGAGCAAATTAAATGACTTGGAAGTACATTCTAGGGAAAAATATATGTATATATATATATCTTATTTATCCAATCATAAAAAACTATTTAAAACCCATCCAGGTTATTGTTTAAATAACAAAATATGGTGTCTATTGCGTATGAAAATTATTAATAAGTTCACTAATAATAAAAAGAAATAAACAAAGTATTTCTAGAAAAGTTCTCAATTGAAATTATAGTTGAAAATTATTAATAAAATTATGATTTTTATTTATGATTGCTCAACGGCTGAATAAGTGTCAAAGTAGTCTTGACATCAGGTTGAAAACTACGGACAAGCTGAAAGGATTCAAGAGCCAAGTACTTTGAAGTGTTTGAGGTCGGAGGGGAAGAGGGGGGGGTCTGAGGTTGAGGTTGAGGTAAGAGCTTCTATTCTGAAGACCCTTCTTCTTAGAAACGAGCAACGTCTAAGAAATTTCGTGGAAAATTAATAATTAGGAAATTATAAACTGACAAAACCACACAATATTGACAACTACTGTTTATAAATCCACTTTTTTTTTTCGTAAATTTAAAAATATAAACCGCACTAGTAATTTAATTTAATTCGCTTGTTAAATATTTAACATTTGCTTTGATATCCCTAGGTGGCCCCATTTTCCCACTTTTATTCCGAATTAAGTTGGCTTTATCCCACTTTTAGTAGACAATATTTCCTAAGATCATTCCTTTACCAAAGCAACAATACCCTTCATCCTTCCTATATTTACAATATGCTTCAATTCAGATCTGGAGTTTTCAACGCACACAATATCCCGCCTTACTTACCTGTATACCACATCCCACAGAAATGCATTTCAACGCTCCTTTCCCAACCATCCTCTGGAATTGTATTCCTCGTCATATCAAACAAGAAAGATCCCTTAAAACGTTACCTCTATTTTCAGTAACTCATTCTTATACACGATGACGCTTGCTGACTACATTCCTACTCAATGAAATTATATCATCTTCTTGCACTTCTGGAGCCCTATCAATAACTATTTGTATAATTTATATTTAATTTAATGCAAATGTTCGTTCTCCTGTACATAACACTTACGAGGGGACGTTTTGTGTTGTAACTCACAGATTTGAATGCCGATTTTTGTGTGGGTAGTATGGACCTATAATAGTGCAAAATTAGAGTTATAGCAGCCAGTGAACATTAGGAGTTGAGAAAAAATAAATAAAATCACGTATTATTTTTTTTCTCAGCTCTCAGTTAAAATAGAGGAATGATTCTTTAACGTTTATAACTTCTTTAACTTATAAATTCTTTAACTTAAAATGTTATAAAACAAAAAATATTCTCCATTGGATATCTGATAAGAAAATGTCTTTAAGTTTTCGATTTGAGCAACACCAACAGAGCTAGTACGTTGAAAATGTCACATTTTGGAGGACGAATAAAAAAAATAAAAAATAAAAATTATTCAGTTAAAATATAGACACCCAGCTAAAAGGCACATCCCTGTGAAATGTAGTTACCGATCTCTTGAAAAAAAATATTTGCTATAAGACAGTGCAAATAAATTAAACAGTAATAAATGCCATAAACATCACATTTATTTGTCACTTGCACTCTCTTTTACCTGATACCTGAGGCATATATCTGTGGTTTAGACATATTCGTAAATCCACAAAGTAGTATTCTTCTTTATAATAACCTCATAACTAACTCCACCAGACACAAAAAAAATTAAGAGATATATGAGCTTTCTGGTGATACACATATCCTGATATTATTAAACACACTTGAAACACAAAATTCCCTTAACCAACTATTTAAAAGTACCATATTTAAAACAAATTACTTAGGTTTTGCATCAACATCAGCGTTTTCTCAGTCAATGATGATCCATTTGCTGCATCCCAGACACTCCAGTCACATATCACTTCCCTTGAAGAATGGTGTCTTAACTGGAGAGTTAGATTAATCCCAGCAAATAACCTTTACCCTGCGTCGAAAACTTACCAGTCCTACTGTATCTTTTAATGGTGTACCAATAAATAGTGTGACACAAATACAATACCTTGGATTTCATCTGGACAAGAGACTTACTTGGAACCCTCATACAAGGTTGAAAAGACAAGAAGTTGCATTTCAATTTCGACTGCTACAACACTTACTTGACAAACTTTCAAATCTTCCGATTCACTACTAAAAAGCCATTAATATGACGGTTATCAGACCTATTTGGACTTACAGTATAGAGCTATGGGGATCCACTAAGCCATCGAATTCTTCTCGTATTCACTCTCTATAATCTAAAATCGTTAATGCTCCTTACTTTGTCACAAATGAACTGATCCACAATTACCATATGTGGCTGATTTGGTCCGAACCAGATACATTTCCTTTCATAATAAACTTAATACTCATCCAAATCCACTAGTTGCACAACTTCCCATTCCATTCATGGCAATTCTCCGAGGCATCTGAAAAGAATATGGCCTCGTGATCTTCTTCTGTAGATATTTTATTATAGTACTACTAATGGGTAGTTCCTCTACAAGTTTTAACCATGTCATTATATTGCATTGTATACCGCATATTTACTAGATGAGTTTTTTAATACAGTTGTAAACTTCTGTTGAAAAATAAAAAGGTTCTAAATCCGGCCTAAACTCCTCGAAACATTTGAAAAAAAGAATCTTAAAAGAGCATTTCTAATGAAACCTTTTTTTAAGTAATTGAACCCCATTATACTTAATTCCTCAAAGAATTACTTAAAATAATGGATTCCTCAGCATCTTGTATTACTTTAAACGAAAATATTAAGAAATTTCTCGATTTAATTATTCCAAAACGGAGATAATGCTATCCCTCTCTATTAAAATAATAACTTCATTTTCTTTAGGAAGTTAAATGGTTTTGAAATAAAGCTGCTTTTCCTCTGGATGGTTTTAAATGAACAGTTAAAATGCCTTTAATAGGTTTCAGCCGAGGCGTATTGTCCGAACGTTTAATAAGATAACAAAAAAATTCACTTAGAAAAAAAAAATCTCTTTGTCTTAGAATCTGTGGGTGAGAGCTTATTAAAAATTCTCTTTCAGTTATACATTTATTTTTTAACGATTAACATACTTTTTCTAAATTAATATCTTCGAGGATGGAAATTTACATATCTCTGTGTGTGAATTAATACTTTGTTCTTATTTTAATTTTTTTTTTTTCGTATTAAAATCAACTAAATTAATATTTTTAACACCTACAAAATTCTCTTAACGTAAAGATTGATTATATAAAAAAGAAATTATTTTTTGCTTTCTATTATTTATTATTATTATTTATTTATTATTATTGCTGTTTTAAATCTCATTTCATATTAACTTATTTGTTTTAACATCGTTTGATTGATATAAATAGATTAATATCAAATAAATTTTAAAATATCAATTAAAACAAATAGAAAACATTTTTTGGATTTATGCATCTTTTTATGCAACTTTTTGACTTCAAATATAAATATAATCAATAAATATAATTCCAACGGAATAGAAACGAAAGCTAACCAAGCTAAATCCCAAAAGATGGAAACTGAATATCAACTCACCCAGAATATCTACAACAAAAAATGTATTTCCCAGCACATAAAACTACAACATTACAATACAGTCATAAAACCAGAATGCTTCTATGGGTCAGAGACACTAATTTTGAATAGGGAATTCCGATATAGAAAAAATCCAGAAAAAGGAAAGTTTCAGGCCCAAAAATAGACAAACAGTACCGGCTCAGAAGTAATCAAGAAATCGAACAATACTCTAATATTTACAGTGACATTAGAAAACGCAGATTAAAATTCTATGGACACATCAACAGAATGAACCAAGCAAGACTTACTGGACAAATAGTTGAATTCTACGAACAAAGGAGTAAATCGAAAACAGAGGTCAATGATGTGGATTGGTGAAAGCAGAACTCATCTTAAACTAGCCGGAATCATACCAGAGGATATTCCAAACCGGATTCAATATTTACAAGTAGCAAGTTGATCAGGAGGTGAAACCTAAGAAGAAGACTGGAACAACATGGTCTCAAGAGAGAACAGAAGCCCACAGCAGAAGAATGAAGGAAGTGTGGGCACGAAGATAGGAAAAGAATGCCTGTTGAGTGCTATGCGTAGTCCCAATGCGCTCATTCGAAATTTAAAAAAATAATAAAGAAAAGTTAATTCCTTAATTGTTGATTGTAGAAGATTAATATAAACGAAATCAATAAGGCAGAAAAACGTATGTAACTCTTGCTTCGTGTGTTTTAGAAAATCCAATGCCATATGAATAGTAAGTAAGCTTTTTTTGTCAATTTTATCTGAGTATCCCATTTCACCAGTATTTCTTAACCTTTAGGACTTAATAATGGGGACGTATTTCTTATAGTGTGTTGCGAAATAATATAATCTTTGCATTCCTGCCCTTTATCCCTCTTTTTATTTTTTTCCCTGCTCTAAGGGCATATCTCGTAGCTATTTAATCTCGAGGTATCAACCCTTAAACGTTTAGATGCCTAAGATATATTTTTCAATCTAAGAAGTCACAATAGCGTGATAGAGAGCCATAACAGAGAAGGGAAGAGAGATCAGAATACTGGGGCTTCGCATGCTTAATGCCTCGGATATCTTTCAGCCAAGGGCGGGTCTAGTGGATTAAGTGCCCTTTAGGGGAGAATTGTAAATAAATGTGCGTCAATTTCTGTAATGGTTCGCGAATGTAGCATTAGTTATTTATTTATTTATTATATGTATGTAAAAAATCAAATGACAATAAACGTTATTCTACAAAATATTTTTAAGAAAAGGTAGTACCAAAGAGATCAGAAGCAGCTTCAAAGTCAGAAAATGAAGGAAATGTGTGCTAGGAGGATTGCTCTCAATAACCTGACCAATCCCAACTCACTTAGGTGAAAACCATTTATACTAACTCACGTAGTGTATACTGGCTCATTCGAAAGAAAAAAGAAATAATATATTTTTTTAAAACTATTTATTGGTATTTACAACTGTATACATTATATACAACAAGTAAATTTAAGAAAATTAATTACAATAACATGTAAAGAACTGTTCACTAGTAGCACTTAATAAAAGTTCTACAAGATGGTCTCTCGGCCACCTTCTTTTCAGAATACTCGCAGGGTTACCGGGAAATGAGTGTGAGGAAAGTTAGGTGACTTCTTTTTTTTAATCTGACGATTGCTAGTGGCCGAAGGACATGGCCACTCTCTTTCCCCAATTTATTAGTTTTCCTCCTTAAGGATATTAATTTTTTTTTTAAATTTGACGATTTTATTAGTTTTCGTCCTTAAGGATACTGTTTTTGAGATCTGCCAGAATCTGACAATTCTTGGCGACCGGAGGACATCCTTGGCCACTCTCTTTCCCCGCTTAATTAGAATTCCTCCTTAAGGATACTATATTTGTTTTCAAGATTTAATGATTTTATTAGTTTTCGTCCTTAAGGATACTATTTTAAGATTACGGAAGGACATCTTTGGGCCACATATATATATTAGTTTTCGTCCTTAAGGATACCATTTTAGAATATTCCAGAATTTTAGTTTCCAAGCGCTTGGTATTCTAACACTGCTTCTTGGGGAACAGTTGTGCAAGGTGACTTGACCAAAATCCTATTCAATCGGCTGTTTTTTTTTTACATTTATTAATACTCATTTTAGAGAGGCTGAATATACCCCAGGAGTGTCTTTTGACTCCTTGGTCGATTAAAGACAGTGATAATAGAATAAATAAAATCTAGATTCGAGTGGGTATCGAGTTTGCTATGAAAGGTGGGTATCTGGTTTGGGCTAAATTAAAAATTTATAGAACATTTAGATCTTGTATATATAAATTTATTAGCAACAAAGTGCTATTTCAGTTTTTTTTTTTTTAACAACCTCCATACTATAAAAAAAAAATGGTTCTTGGTAGTTTTTTTTTTTTTTTTTTTTTTTTTTACTGTTGATTCGAATTTAGCACATTTGTGAATGTTAAAGTCACAAAAAATGTTCTTGAGAGTGAGATAAAGTAAATGAAAAAAAAAAATACGCTATTTCAGATTTTTCTAAAATAATGTCTAATTTCTCAAAAATGATCCTAGATAGATTTTTTTGCCCTCAGATTCGAATTCAGCACACATAAAAATATAAAAACTAGGAACAATTTCTCAAGAAGGCGAAGTTATTCTTTTTTTTAATTTCCGAGGTGTGTAATTTGAATGTATAAATTTGAAAACTTTCTCTTTAATACCTTTATATTAAATTTTAAACAATTAATAAAAGAAGAGTTATTGATTTACTAAAGTATAATGTTATATTTAGACTAAAATTAAAAACTATGAAACCATCTTGGCTGGTGTGAGATTAACTAGCGCTGGATCGAGCTTGGGAAAAAAACAGAATTTTTCTTTTTTATAATAAGGTATTTTTAATAGCTGGCAGGGGACAAAAACCTTGGTTTGACAGACCTTTATAAAAACGTTCTTGGAAAATGGAACGGTGTGACGTGAGACTACACGTGTAATATATTAGTGTTGTAGACAGAAGGTGTGATTCTTCTCTATAGTTCTCCTTTACAATATTCCTCCGTCCACAAGATAATTTTTTTTTTTTTTTTTTACTCAACAAGAATGTTGAATATTGGGTTCAATAGGCACTTGGAAATGAAAAAAAATAAGGGCAATAAGTAATATGGATGGCTATCAATATAAAAAACAAAAATAAATTCTCTAACTATACAATGTATAAAATAAATTAAATACAATAATAAAATTTTAAAAAACAAAATTAAAATACAAATATGCTAACATATGTATATATATATATATATATATATATATATATATATATATATATATATATATATATATATATACATCACTGGTGTCAAAACGCGCTATAGCACAACTTGCTACACTTCAGGGCATGAGTGGAGAATCTCCAACATAAATAAATATATAAAAAAGCCTTAGGGTCAGAGAAAGGCAGAGCCAATTTCTATTTCCAATTGGGGTTGTACATATTTATATTATATACAATCAAATATGTCAATAACAAAATAAATGTATTAAACAAATTGAGTTGTGTTTATTTAAGGTTGGTCACTACAGTTACCGCAAGTCAGTTATTTTCCATATATATCCCATCAACATTGTTAGAAAAGGGAGGTGTCACAATAGTTGAAATTGAGATATTTACATTCGGAGACAGACTACAATGAGAGATATCATGTGAGAGAGAACACATTCTTAACGTTGTATACTCGATCTATTCCTGGCTGGATGCAAAACAGTACTCGATGTTTAACAGTCAGATCTGTTCGACGAAACAGTTCGAAACGAAAACTGTTGATTACTTCTGACATTGATTAGTGAGAAGCGTATTCGAGAATCGAGAATGCAAATGGTTAGAATGAATGAGGGTTGAGTTGAAATGGTGATAGGTTGTCGACTGTATAAAATGGTGTTAGGTCCGTCTGGCTGGAGATTGATGGTAGCCAGCGAATCAACATCTCTCAGCCACCGCCGTTAGAATATCCATTGAGATAGGTTATTTTTAAATACCATGTAACTAATTTTAAACATGATATTTATATTTTTAGATATTTCACCTTTCCTTATACAGTCATGGTAACGTTTCACTAGCACGTCTTCAGCCCCTACGCGCGCCCATAATACCTTTTTCCGATTTATTTCGGAGTTTTAGTCGCAACTTTTCAAGGGGAAAGGTTATTCTTCTTCATTCACGGAAAAAACTCTATATTGCTGTTCAAAGTAATATTCAGTTTTGTTCACCTTCTGATATTAAAATGAGAAATGAGAAAATAATGAAGTGGAAATAAGAAAATATCAAAATAGAGGGCACTAAATCAATGTTGAATTAATATTATATTAAATCAGAATCAATGTACTGCTAAATCACCAGTAATGTTAACTCCTGATAAACTTTCTTTCAGGGAAGTGTAAATAACAAATTATAAATATATATAACACAGAATCCTTGTTGAAAGTTATGATGTTAATTCCTGCTATAATTTCTCAAGGGAAGTGGAAACAAGAAAATATGAAACCTGTGATAAATAAGTTCTCACATTTATTTTTAGATCAATGTGTTTTATTCAATTAATAATGAAATATGTCTCACTTTAGGAAAATAAGTAATATGGACGACAAAGAATCCATTCACAAAATATGTATACTGAAATTTTCTTACTTAAACTGTTACAACAAAGATAAATATATAAAACACCAAATCCATGTAGAAATTAATCTTCTTAACTTTTGTAACACTTTTATACACATAAGAGAAGACGAAATAAGAAAACATGAATTTACAAAACACTAAATCCTTTATGAAACTCACGTTGTCAACTATTGTTTCACCTATTTACATTTAACAAGACTAAATATCGATACAAAAGACTAAACAACACAATCCAAGTTGAAATTGTAGAAGTGATTGTTTACATGTGAGGTTATAGTAATGAACTATCGATAAATGTAAACTCAAAGTGAAGCGTGAGAATCGAACTGGTCAGTGTAGTGAGGGTTAGGTAGGTTTCGTGAAGACTCGCTTGTGGAATGGTACCTCAGCCATAATTAACATTTTAGAGCTGTATATCCTGAAGTGACAATTGCAATCACCCAAAGAGAAAGCAATAGAGAACATTAACCTACAATGATAGGACACTTCAAAAACTTAATTCGGAATTAAATTGGATTGATATGAATATCCTTTGCAGGTTAATCTCGTTAATCTGTTAGAGTGAGTTAGCAAGGTTTAGTCTCCTCAAAGGTGTGTTAAAGAACTCATCCTGGGTTTCATGTTGACTCAAGAAAAGTCAATACCTAGAATTATTTGCTAGGGGTGTCATAGGCATCACAGAGTCATATGCGAATAGGTCAATCTATATACCCTTAAAATAAATTTGTTATAAAGTTTAATATGTAATGTCGGATAAATAACATATTAATTTACAAAAAAATAATAATAAAAACTTTTATTTTGAAATATATAACAATTAGTCATAGCTAAGAGCAAAAGACCAATTAAACAGTTCACTCACTCACATACACAAAATTTCTTTTCCCATGCAACAATATCTGTAAATCCCCTCATACAAAAAATAGGAAACTACAATAAGACATCTTTAAAAAGATGCACTCACCAACGTACTAAACATATATTAATAGACATATAGCATGACATAATATACATCGCTTTTATATTAAAAATTATTACGATTATACTTTATTCTAAGAAAATATCCATAATATGTATTTGAAGTTATTTATTGTTATTTTTATGTACATTTCTTGTTTCTTATTTACTTTTTTTCTTTTATTGTCTTATTTTTTTTTTTTTTTTTTTTTTTTTTTTTTTTTTTTTTTTTTTTTTTTTTTTTTTTTTTTTTTTTTTTTTTTTTTTTTTTTTTTTTTTTTTTTCAATTTTTTATACTGTCATTATCTTAAAATGGGTAAAATACGAAAACAAAGGCAATATGTTAAGCTGCTATAAGAACTATAAGGGATAGTCACCTTTCACATGTTAATAAATGCATGTATTTTAGCAAAATTTGTATAAAAAATAATTGTTCACGTTGCACTGTAAGTTGACATCCATGTCTTACTAAAAAATCAAATAAACAATAAAATATAATAAAATTGTATTACAAAACAGGTAAACAAATGAATACATCAAAGGGTATGTATGCGTATTTATATAAAAATCCCGAAATATATGAAAAAAATATATATATATCTAAACTACTTTTCCTCCTTCTACTTTTCTGATCCACTGATTTTCAAACAGAATATAAAAAATAACAACAAAATCCAAAAGTATATGATTTTATTTAATTTTATCTTTTATGTACTTTAACCTCGTTTTAGGAAACATAACTCTAATTTACTTAGTTATTTTCTAATAAAATGTCACTTAAAAAAAAAAATACCACATGAAAAAAAAATGTAAAATACCCATGCAATTTTTTTTTAATATCAAGCCCAACAAAACACATTGAAACATTGAATAAATAATAGTTGCTAAATATTAAATAACATGAGAAAATATTTTATTCTTCTGGCACGGGAACGAAAATTGAAGACTGGAACACGCCTGTCACATGTTTTCTGCCGTCGAAATAGCTTTCCAGTCATAGCGTGTCATTTTTTTTTTAAAGAGAAAAAGGTCAGACAATTTAGTATTTACATGTAGGTATACTATTTACATCAGAATGTGTAAAAAAGAATAAAAAATAAAAAAATATAGACAAAATATAATCATGGTTTATTAATTCAAATAATAAAAATATTATTATTTATTAGGCCATGTTATATAAACTATCTGCTACTAAAATCTGTTTAATGGGAAACATCAGAAACAATGACCGTTCTTTCTAGCTTATTTACATTTAAAAGCAGTAATCATTAATAAGATATTCATGTTTGATACCATATAAAAAAGTTACCACTACAAACCATGGAAGGTCTTTAGTTCAGTATTTTAGTAATGGTGTACTGTACTGGGCCGACGGTTGTGAAAGGAGGCAATCTTCTGGCCGAAATCACCCTCAACCACCAGGTTTCTCCCCAATTAAGGGAACCCACTTTATAGAGGTTGGGTGTGCCCCAAATTCGAATCACGCCTGAAATAATAAGGGAAATAAATAAATCTCTCTCTTGCTGGGGAAAACCAATATATCATTATTTAATTGCAAACTGATGTTGAGTTCTCTTTGGATCACACCAGTAGAATATCATCTATAAGTTTAGTAGCATACATTGCCAGGAGTTTCGTCTGGTGGGCATTTGAACTCATCAGGTTTTGTATCACATCCAAATCAACTGTCTATTACATTTCTAAATCTTTCTGAACTTTTTCCTTATTTTGATCAATTTATATTTTAGAAGTGAAAGGCAGACTACTTCAACATTTACCAGACAAACTATCAAAGCTCCCAATTAATTACAAAAGCTCACGACTAATTATATGAATGTAATTAGACCTATTTGGACGTACGGAGTTGAGCTTTGGGGCTCCGCTAAACCATCCAATTCATCCAATTCTTGCAATCCAAAATCCGTCGAAGAATCCTCAATGATCCTTACTTTGTGACTAATGAACTTATCCATAAAGACCTTAATGTTCCTTATGTTACTGATTTAGCCCAGACCAGATACCTATCCTTCCATAGTAAGCTCCAAAACCACTCCAATCCACTAGTCTTCTAACTTGCTTCCCACACCATTCCCGATAATCCTCCGAGGGGTCTGAAAAGAAGATCTAGGCCATCCAGACCTTTAAGTGTAAATTTTTATTGAAGTGCTGCTATTCAGTAGTAATTCACAAGTTATTTACATGCCATTGTATTTACTATCAACACATTTACTTGATGTATATGTTTTCGTACAGTTGTATATATCAATAAATGAAAAAAAAAAAAAAAAAAAAAGTGAAAGGATTAATTCACATAAATTTATCATTAAATTAAATTAAAAATTAGTGAGTATTCAAGTTATTAATAGGGGTTTCGAACGTGACCTTTTTCATTGAAGCCAATACAGCTCCCAAACGGTAGGTCCTCGCGAAAAATGTTATATAACCGAAAATATTCTCTATTAATTTTGTTTGGCGAATTCCGAGGAACATCAAGAGAGCTAGAGCCTTAGATTTAGAGGGTAAAAACAACGTTGAAAAAAAAAAACACACAAAAAACAAAACAAAAGAACCTCAGCTAAAAGACTTATCCATGTCAAAAACATTTTTCACCTACAGGTAGAATCGAAACCGTGCTCGAAAGCTTGGACTATTGTGTCTTATCCACTGAGCTTCCGCATTAATTTAGAAATAAATGGTGCTTACAACTTTTCCGCAAAAAAAAAAAGAGGTAAACAGTTATTAATTCAATTAACAAACCCCTCCTCACATAGATTATCTTAATAGGTTAAATTTCTCGTTATTGGACTATTTTAATAAGTGTTGATAATGTTAGGGCTGAGAAATGGACTTATAAAGTTGGTAGATGAATCATTTAAATGAAATCAGGACTTTATTATCCTAAAAGGGTCTTGTAATTTATGACCGCGTCCTTCCAGGTCCCTTCCAGTACAAGGAGCTTCGGAGGTTCCAGTGCTCTCACAGAGTGGCCTGTTAAATTAAAAAAAACAAAAATTGTCTTTGTCCATGCCCTAGGAGTATGAATTATGATTCCGCCGTAGTTTAAAGTGACTGGCCGTTCTCCTTAAATTAAAGTAGATATAAATAAATATATTGAGAAAACAAGTCGTATTATGGAAAAACATAAAATAGAACAAGTTTCGTATTTCCATTTTTTTTATTTTTTTATGTGTGGATTTTTTAGTATTTTATTTTCTATTTCTTCTCGTTATGTTTCTAACAATGCCCTGCGCAATAATTGTACTCGTAATATATCTTACGTCCTCGACCTCATACCCCTTAAATTATTGAAATTGTATCGCAACCTTTTTTACCATTCCAACTCTTTTTGTATCATTGATAATTATCCAGTTCCACACATCCTAATCACTCACTTCACAGATTAAAACTGCAGTTTATTCTCACAATTATAAATTTTGAATTTCCTTGGAAGTTTTTTTTTTTACCTTATTGAAAAGTGAATATAAAACATTTTATTTTTATCTGGGTTCACATCAATATATTAGGTAACACTTTTTAATAGATGATGGGGGTTGTTCATATTTTTATTTGAGTTGGCCTAACATAAGAACTAAAACTAAAACTAAAAAATTAAATTAATTCAAACATGGTTACATATTTCTGCCAACGTTGTGGACTTTCTATAATTATTTTGAACAAGGTATTCTCAGACAGTGGTATTTTGATTTAAATTAAATTTATCCCAGACACTCCAGTCACATATCACTTCCATTGAAGAATGGTGTCATAACTGGAGAGTTAAGATAAATCCTAGCAAATCCCAGCAAATAACCTTTACTCTCCGTCGAAAACCTACCTCATCCTGTCCTCCTGTATCCTTTAATAGTGTACCGCTAAATAATGTGGAACAAATACGATACCTGGGATTTTATCTGGACAAGAGACTTACCTGGAAAGATTGAAAAGATAAGAAGCTGCACGTCGATTTCGACTGCTACAACACTTACTAGACAAACGTTCAAATCTCCCGACTCACCACAAGAAACTCATCTATATGACGAATATCAGACCTATTTGGACTTAGGGTATAGAATTGTGGGGTCCACTAAACCATCGAATTCTTCCCGCATCCAATCACTCCAATCCAAAATCCTTCGAAAAATCCTTAATGCTCCTTACTTTGTCACAAATGAATTAATCCATAATGACCTTAATATCCCATATGTTGCCGACTTGGCACGAACCAGATACCTCTCCTTTCATAATAAACTCACACCTCATCCAAATCCACTTGTTGCACAACTTGCTTCCCATTCCATTCCTGGTAATCCTCTGAGGCGCCTGAAAAGAAGATGGCCTCGTGATCTTCTTTTGTGATCTTCTTTTCATTAGAGTACTACCAATGGGTAGTTTCTCTACGAGTTCTAATCACGCCATTATTTGTATTGTATATAGCATATTTACAGTAGCATATATTTAGAGTAAAAAAAAAAAGAAGACATTGTATGATTTTGTCCGTACAGTTTTTAGTTTTTGTTTAGTTTGTATATACACATATACCTATGTCAAAGTAAATGCCAAGATATAATAATTTATAAGAAATTGTGCTTGTATGTCCATTTAATTTAAAACTGACTGGAAGTTTTTCTTTCCTTTTTAAAATGAAAATATTGCACATTTAACTTTATTTGTGGAGAAGACATTAATCAGGGCTGCAGTCACAGAAAAACTCCCCGTCTAAGTAGAAATACTTTAATTGTGTGCCAACATTTCGACCTTTCTTCTTGACGGCCATTTAACCCAGGTTGAACACAATTAAAGTATTTCTACTTAAAAGTGGTGTTCCTCTTCGACTGGATCCTTGGTCATCTTCTTCTCCATTCATCTTAACAATCAACTGTACTTTTATTATTAAGTTTAATTAACATTCACGTCAATATCAAGTTTCATTTACGCAGATACAAAACATTTATCTGCATAATTATAATTTATTTTGCGAGATTGATTGATGGTAATAAATCTGTTGAAGTAAATCAAGACCAAACTGTTTAAATATCTCAGTTCAAGACTTGGGTATTGCGGGACAGATTAGCCTGGACTAGGGATTAATTGCCCATCACGAATTAGTTTTGTGTGAACAACTCGAGGCCCGACTTGACCCAACTCGTAGGGGCTTCAGCTTGATCTCGGGGGACTTCTTTTTATCAAGCCCTTCACGTACCTACATCTCTCTGTCTCTCTCTTTCTCTAGAGAGGGGGGGAGCTATTTAATTCTCTCTATGTTACCTTTAGCTAAATATTTCATAATGGAAACAAAAAAAAAATAAAAAAACTTTTTCTTTTTAACCTGATTATTTGGTCATCCTGTTTCTTTCTACGATTCGTCTGTGCAGTCTGTGGGAGGTCAAAGAATACCTGTGTGACTATGATGTGCACTATTAGTGAGCATTTTATTTGCAAAAATCAGTTGTTTTTTAGAAAAAAACATTTTAGTTATATAAATAATTATATTTGTCTGCAAATTAAAAAAACATTTATCTAGTTTTAAATTTGTTTTTTATTATTTTCAATCATAAATATATTTTTATTTACGTTCAAAATATTCTCTACGCTTAAAATTAGAGGTTTCATACGTTTATTTCATATCGTTTTATGAGAAACAGAGTCTACTCCTTAGAACCTACCTCTTAGTCAAGATATTATAATAAGAATTTGGTAAAAGAAAAGTTGAGCTCCTAACTGCTCTTACCCTCCTAATATCAAACTATCATAAAACGCGTAACGTTCCCGAAAAACGAATATTTTGATTGATAAAAACATGTTATATGTTAAAAAAATCTAACACTTTTGTCTTGCTAAATTGATTTAAACACAGCACAGTGTGTGTTGGACGAAAAAGAAGCTATACAACATATGACTGTTGTTTCAAGTATTCTTTTATTTTTTCTTCTTAAAACTAGCCTTTGCTTCTGTGACTGTCTCATTTAAAAATATGATAAAGAAAATCTTCCTGTATTAAAATTGTAATTAAACCGAGATCTCAAAATTACATAAATATATAAAATTAAATATCATGGGGAAGTTGGTGCTTGATAAAGGATTATTTCGCTGAGTAAATGCGCAACTTCTTGGCTCCTTCTTCGTAGTGCTGTGAATATCTCATCTGTCAGCGGCAGGCTGAGTGTGCCCTAACTTCTTTGTATTAATTAGACAAACAGCAGCGACGGTGCTTACGGTCCCCTACACCCTCTTTTTCATCCCCCCCCCTCCACTCCATCCCACTCCAGTCCCCTTCTCTCTCCCCCCTTCCCCCCACCTCTGCAGATCATGTTTCCACTCCCTGTAGCAAGCACCACCTTAATCATGTTCTGCGTCGTCACCTGAAGAAACCGAATCGGGATGCAGATAATTACCTGCATAGCAGTACTATTGTTACTACGAACAGATTTCAAGAAATTCTTTATTTTTTATTTTATTTACAATTTATTGAAATTTACAACTGCACAAATATACATTAAGTAAATGTGAATAGTCTCTTTGGACTATCCGCTACAGACCTTTGTTTTTATAAATTTTAATATTCAACAGTTCACTGATCAACTCAGACTCATCAATATCTTTTCATAGTTTTATTTAACAAGAATCATAATATCACAGAGCACAAAACAAAAATAAACTATATAAGATTTTTGCTAGAATTAGAATTAGGAAAAGGTAATCATCTGTTTATATATCACTCAGTGTTGCCAGGTTCAGTAAACAAAATTTAACACTTTTTACAAATAATAATAAACTAATAATATTTTTACAGAAAATAATAATTAAAAAATAGCAAGCGGCGTGACAAAATGTATTAAAAACGCTTACAATAACATGGCAAAACTTGGAAAGAACTACTCATCAGTTCTTTCCGATGAGTTTCTATCAGATGAGTTCCGTACACCTTACATTTGAGAAGACCACTGGTTCTATATCGTTAGCTTCATTAACTGAAAAGGTAAACTAAAGACAAAAGGATTGAAATATTTAATTCAGTATTGCAATAAAAAAGAAATCTCGATAAATCGATATTTTGATAACCGATGTATCGTGTTCAAAATATCGTAAATATGGATTATCGATATTTATCTTGCGATACCCTCCTCTATGCCCACACTGAAAGAAGGTGCAACACATTGAGTGGTGTGACTAGGATTCGCGTTGAAGTAGCTGCTGATGGATGAACCTTCAGTATCCACTGTGTCCTAACCTTTTTTGCAGCAGCGTCTGCAGAATCATTTCCTGTTATTCCTCATGACTGGGTATCCAAAGAAAACAAATGGTTTTGTAAGCTTTTTCAATTGCCAATTAAGACAACTGTTTCCGAAGAATAACTTTTTATGATTAATTAGAAAATTTATTTATTTTTTTATTTCCTAACTTTTTACTGATATTTACAACTGTATACATTATATAAAACTAGTAAATTTAAGGAAATGATTAAGATGACATTTCAAAAACATGTATAGAACTTCTCACAGGTTGCTGCCTGTGATCTTAATAATTCTGCATTAGCAGATCTCTTAGCCCTCTTCTTTTAAGATGATACAGAAGATTATCGGAAATAGAGTTAGAGGCATGTTAGGAGACCAGTGGATTCGTGTGGGTATGGAGTTTGCTATGAAAGGATAGTTTGAACCAAATCAGCAATATATGGAACATGAAGATCTTTATGGATAATTTTGTTTGTGACATAATAAGGAGCATTGAGGGTTTTAAGAAGGATTGTGGATAGTAAAGATTGGGTACAAGAAGAATTGAAAGGTTTAATGAAGCCCCAAAGTTCAACTCCGTATGCCTAAATAGGTCTAGTTACTGTCATGTAAATAAGTCTTTTGTAATTTATTGGAAGCTTTGAACGCTAATGAGCAGTTTCTTGTTTTGTAATTCTGATATGTTAGTTTATAATTAAACCATAAAATATTTAGTTATTGTAAACTATATTGAAGAAATACAGAAATGGTTGAGAGATGGCCTATTTTCTTATAAATGTAATTGGTTTACTGACGTCATCGATTCTGTTGTGAGGATGACCCCATTGAAATTATTATCATAAATTTTCTTTTATATGCAATTATTGAAATTTAAGACTTTACCAAAATATATACATCAAGTAAATGTATTGACAACGATAGTAATAACATGTTAAAACTTGAAAAGAACTACTCCTCAGTAGCACTTTATTAAAAATTCTATACAAGAAGGTCTCTTCTAGGCCATCTTCGTTTCAGACACCTGGGATGATTATCAGGAATGGAGTGGGAAGCAAGTTGAGAAACTAATGGATTTGAATGATCATGGAGCTTACTATGAAAGGATAGGTATCTGCTATGGGCTAAATCAGCAACATATGGAACATTAAGATCTTTATGGATAAGTTCATGGCAAAGTAAAGAGCATTGAGGATTTTTCGAAAGATTTTGGATTGTAAGGATTGAATACGAGATGAATTGGATTATCATAAGTAAGTTCTAAACAAAAAAAAATGACCCTTGTATCTTCCAAGAACGGAGTATTTTACGACAATTCTAGTAAATTGTAGTAATCACAGTATATGCTACCGTAAATAAACCCCCTCCCCTAAAAAACGATAAAATGATTAGATATTTTAATTATAGATTCGCAAGAAAAAAAATAACTGAGCAACACGTAGTTAAATGTAAATTACTGATATTAGTCAATTAGAGCTTTCTTTTCCTACTAAATTCTTATAATACTTTCCCTGGAAGTTGAAAAGCTTTGATGGGCTTAGATAAGATTAGTTTGCCTTCCTTGTCTCGAGTCATTATGTTACCTTCTTCAACGGTTATTTAGTTATTTCACAAACAAGAAATAATTACTACATTTAGAAGATATTAGGTATTTTTGAAATAATTTTATTGTAATTGTAATACATTTGATAAAGTTATTCTTAATTCTTAGACCAGTACGAGATTATATGAACCCATACATGTATCACAATTATATAAGTTAGGGTGCCCTATTATAGCCTACCTCTAAGGTTTAATGGACTGTAGCTCGAAAGTTATCAAATCAAATTACATTTAATTTGCCCTCAGATTTGGACTATATCAATCTTTCTACTTCTAAAATCAAACAGACAAATTTTTTTAGAAAGAAGTCTTGTACCATATTTTTGCGTTCTTGTAAAAAGTTATCTTTAGGCCATATTTGGACCCCGTTTTATCTTTTTTCAAACGACTTCAAAAAAAGAGGAGGTTTTCAACTCGTCTGTATTTTTGTTTTATTTTATTTTATTTTTTTTTTGTTTGTGTGTGTGTGTATGTTACGCGATTACTCCGCCAATTCTGAATCAAATTTGATGATTATTTTTTAGATCGGGAGGGCATACTTCAGAGGTGGTAGGGTCACCTGTGGTGTAGTGGGTAGCATGGCAACCTACTAAACCCAACATCGCGGGTTCGCAGCCCGGCAGATGAACTTAGGATTTTTTAAAGGTAGTAAAAAATCCTTAGCTATGCCGTCCTTCGGAAGGGACGTAAAATGGGGGTCCCGAGCCTGTGCGATGTCAGGTACTAGTTAAAGATCCCTATCCTAATTATACCTGGATAGGCAAAATTTAGGACTCCCACCGTAGCATCGTCCGATTAGCCATAGCAGCATAAAGTGACGTTAAACGAAATAAACAAACTTCAGAGGTGGTCCCATTATAAACATTTTGAAATCAACTTACCACTTTTTAAGAAAAAAAAAACAGTTAATAAAAATCACTGTTATATAATCTTCCTTTTTAGACATATTTATAATTATGGTAATCTAAAATCTCCATGGTAACTAAATCTAAATTATTAACAAAAATAATTTAAATATACAGTCAACTCTCGATGTGTCGTACTTCGATAAGCTGAGTTCTTAAATAAGTCGAACAAAATCTACGGTCGGAAGTACATTACACTTAAATTTCACCTCAATGAGACGATTTCAGACAACAAACGTGAAAAATTGTGTAAATAAGTCGTTTTTCTAATTTTTTAAAGAGTGTTTTTGTTCTTTATTATGCTTGTTAGTTGATATAGTTTATAATATAATTTATAATAATTATTATTCTTTTAGATACCTTCCTTTATATGCCCTGTTATGATATCTCTCAATAGTTTTAACTAACCTGACCTAACGCTAATTGTTTGGGGAAGATCTGAGAATTGCAGATATTTTGATCTGATTCATCAGCTGCTCAAATAGAGCCGTAATGAACTTGCTTACAGAGAAGCAGCGAGGCCCTAAGGGGAAAAACACACAAGACACTGGATTAGATAACGAACCTAAGCGCTCGAGTGCCAAGGGAAGGGAAACAAGAGACGCGAACGTCAAGTTGGAATGGTTAACCAAGAAACATTGCACCCTAAACTCAAGGAAAACTAGCAACGAATTTCCAAAATATATAATCTGAACATCTGAATCTCATGCAAAATATTGGGATAAACATCAGCACCTAGGCAACAAAAAATATGTGCAAGATAAAAAAATAAGGATATGTAAAAAAAAAAAAAAATAAAATAAAAATTATAGTTGAAGCAATGATAAGGAATGATGGGCATTTTTAAGGATTTGGAAATACCTGACTTATCGTCCAATCAGGACTTCCCTATTCCTTTTGAAATAAGCCTTAGTGATTGGGACTTAATTTAATTAATTAGAATTTTGTCTGATAACACTAGGTAAAAAACAAACTTTTTTTTCTGTTTCCTAGATTTAAATAGCCTATTCTTACCAATTTTTGGTTGAAAAAAACGTATATGTAAATGCAATTTATTTATAAGCTCTTGTCTTCAAGATATACAACAGCCAGCCATCCATCATTTTATGAGAAAATTTTTTGAACAAAATATTACTAACTAATAAATAGAACATACATAGTCATGTTTCAAGATATATTTATAAGTTAAAAATCGGTTCCACAAGACTAAAAGGACAAGAAACTGCTCGCCGTTACAGACTACATTAAAGTTTACTAGAAAAACTTTTTAAGCTCCCAATTAAATAGAATAAACTTATTTACATGGCTGTGATTAGACCTATTTGGATGTACGGAGTTGAACATTAGGGCTCCACAAAACCCTAATCTCGTATCCAATCTAAAATCCTACGAAAAATCCCCCAATCCGTCTTACTTTGTCATTAATAAATCTTAATATTATTTGTTTTAAGTCCATTATTAGGGTATACCCTAAATTTTTGTATATAACCCTATATGTATATAGAGTTATATACACCAAAAATTTAGAAAACAAATTCTTGTTCTATATCAATTTAAATAACAGTATTATCTTAGCCCATAATCGAGTATTCAGTAAATAAATGTTCTATAACCCAAGTTTTGTGTCTACTTTAAAGAATTATCTTGTTCTGTTGATAGCTTGAGCAATTATAGCGTTCTATAGACCGTTCATTATGTTCTATATCCACAAAACAAACCGGAAACAACTCCGTCAACAAGTCAAGGAAGGCAAAACCGAAAGAGATAAAATAAATCATATACTTACACTTTATTTACATTTGCTTATTTTTTTTTTACTTCTTTATTACTTTTTTTGTAATAATAAAATTTATATAAAATAAAAGAGCTTTTATTACAATACACACTGTTCCGATTATTAAAAATAAATTATCGAAAAGAAATTAGTTCAAAGGGATATAGAACAATTTATTAATCTAAAAATGTTCTATATGCCGTATTTCTTTAAAGGTTATGCAAAAATAGCCATTTTTGTTCTATATCCAAATGAATAAAATTGCAGTTTTAAATCAATGCAATCAGATGTAAGTTTGAAATAGTAAAATATTATCTAATATACTGGGAATATTTAACTGCAAATGCATTTACATATTATCCCAAAATAAAAAAGTACTTTAAGAAATAAACTTCAAATCTCCTTTTCTAAAACAAGGGTTTTGGGATATAGCACAACATAATTCTGGGATGACGATATACTCCTACGCACGTTTTTATATATTTTTTATTGTTGCTAGCTTTAATTTTGTAATAACCTGTGTAACTTCAATAATTGCATTGTGACCTGTTTTTTTTACTTTATGGCATGATTATGGGAACAATATAGTCTCGAAACATCGATAAAATGTTTATTTTATTGACTGAACCTTAAGAACCTTATTAAAGATATACATACACACACACACACACACACACACACACACACACACTGCTATCTTGTAACGAAAGGGGATTGTTAATATGACCTTTACTGATATGGATTTTGTCCCTAATGACATAATAGACTGCAACTCTTGGTGTGTCAAAATAGCCAAAATATGTACGCAAAATGTGATATTTTTTCATTCATACCATAGCATTGCTCCTAAGTGGTTTTATAAAAAAATATTCTCCATAAAATTTCTAGCTTGGAAAACGTCAAATTTTCAATCCACTACAAACAGAGCGAGATCGTGACAAAATGTAACATTTTTTGTGAGGAAAAAAAAAAAAAAAAACGTTACACAAGGAAACTATAACCCTTGCTGAAAGATAGATCTATTTTTAAAAATAATAATCCATTCAACAAAATTAAGATTATTTAACTACTAATAAAATAGGCAATGCACAATAACGGTTCTAAATTTAACTATTTTTAAATTGATAAACTAAGAAGTGTTTGTATTTCAAAATATTTTATTAATATTAGTTATTGCAATATAAGTCATATTGGACTATGCATATATTATTTCTAGTTTTTTTTTTTTTTTTTTTTTTTTTTTTTTTTTTTTTTTTAAATTTATTATTTTTACATTTTTGCTGAAACTTCTCTCATTGTTATCTCCCTTCATATCAATAAAGAATTTTAATTTACTTTTTCCCGTCGATGTTCCCAGGCTTTCAATATATTTATGAGGTTTTTTGTTTTTGTCTTATTTTTACCGTTATGCTTAAGGATAAGAAAAAATTAAACTTATCTCAGAATGTTTCATTCTGTTTTTATTTGGAAGGAACCACTGTTGGTGAATTGCATATTATCCGTCCTATCACTATTTTTATATCTGTTTATTTCGGTTGGCCGTAATCACGCAAAGAATTACATTTTTTGGTAAATAATATCGAGAAAAGGAAACCAAGCATTTTAACATATCTTTAAACAATATTCATCCGATGTCGATTATTTAACATATTCAATTTTCGAACTAATCCTAGATTTTCAAGATTAAATTTTAGCTGATTAAGGGCAGTTTTTTCACCACATAAAAAAAAAAAAAAATACAATAAAGAAAAATAGCGAACCATTCCGTTACACAATACTGTTACACCGCTTACTGTAATTCGTGGGACCGAGGTCGGACTCGGAGCATTAAGTTCTCAGGAACGGCTTGAGAGAGCTAAGGGAAAAAAGATCCAACAAATCCTGGTAACTTTACCTGAGCCCGGGCTACCGCAAATTAGAAACTTGGCCTTCCAACTTCCAAACTCAGTTTTTCAATATGTTTTCCTACAGTTTCTCTCCTCCTGTAACTTGATTGAATTGACATATTTATATATATTTATAAATATAAAAAATATTTAGTTATATTACATTTTTATTCATAATTATTTTGTACAGTACAGTGAAACTTCGAATATCCGGATAAATTGGGGCCGAAATTGATCGGGAAAGCCAAAAATCCGGATAATCAGATTTACTATTAAATTAGGGTATTGATATAAAAAATAGAAATAGAAAACGAAAAGTTACTTTATTCTGGGACCAAGTCCCTTAAGAATAACAACGTACAGAAAGAAATGAAATTAGTAACATCTAGTTAGAGACATGATGAATAAATAAAAGAAAAAAAAATTATAAAATAAAATAAATAAGAAATAATAATATAACAATGTTAATGTATACAAAGATACTAATGCAATATAAGAACAGGAAAATAAGAAAACATTCTACAAATGAAATAATGAATAGATTATTTTGATACAATGCTTATTATTTACGATACAAGAACCCAAATGTTGTATTCAAAGTAAGAAAAAATTATTTTGATTGTTAACACTGAGTTTGTTTCAGAAAGAGTTAGATATCATTTAATTGAGAAAGTAGATTGTTGGCAAACGTCACCTTGGATAAGAATGAGGTACTGGAAATAGAGGAATTTAAATGTTTTCAGAGACTTCGCTTGTCTAATATGAGAAGGAATGGAATTCCATAGGATGGTTGAGCGGAATAGGAAAGAGCGCTGGAATGCAGTAGTTCTGAGGGATGGGGTATACAGATCAGAAAGACGGGATCTTGTGTTCATTGAATTGATTGCAGATCTGAATTGAAGCATGTTGTAAATATAGGAAGGATGAAGGGTGCTGATGATTTGGTAAATGAATGATCCAAGGAAATATTTTCTTTGGAATGTGGGATAATGCCAATTTGATTCGGAATAGAGGAAGGAAACGTGGGAGCGCCTCGGTATATCGAAGACAAATCTATCAAATACAGACATGTGTAATGTTTTATCTATGTATTTTATTGAATAATTAAAAATGTGGCTGTTAATAAAATTATATTTATGTATGTAACAAACTTTAATTAATATATCGGAAATCGTGGATGTTCCGCCACATAATACGTCCGTACATTTTTTCCCAGATCCGCCTTTCGTAAGAGGTTCTACAATGGACAGTTTTTTGGACACAGCTAATACAACATGATTTCTTTTAGGTGATATAACTCTTTAAGTTTATAAAGAGTCCACTCGCGACGGCAATGCGGCCAAGCTGGGCATAACCCGTGTAGAATGGATTTGCTATGCTTCTAAAAATTCACTAACAAGGGGAGGACACACTCAGTCTCTCACGGATCTTGTTGGCAATTTTTTTGGAGGTTTCCTGGCAATCATATGTTTCCTGAGTTTTGAAGGACTAAAAAAATTTTCAATCACATTTTACAGTGTAAAACCTAAAATGTTTCAAGTGAAGTACGTTCAATATATTTTTTTCACAAGAACCGACATCGGATTCGAATTCAGCATTCAAAAGAACCCTTAAATATGAAATTTCATCCAAACAGAAAAATAAAAATTTGTAAGCTTCAAAATTTGCCTGACCAAATAAATGGTAGGCAGCTGTTATTTAAATTGATAAAAACATTAATTACGCTTAGACGGTTTAACGTATCAACTTTATTTTCTTACACAAAATGTAGGGTGGTAATACGCATGAAATGTATTTGGTTTCATCATCCTATCTGGTTTCAAACTCAAGTTAAAAATCAAAATGTTTTTCGGATTTTCCAATTTTTTTAATAGGTTTTTGTTCATCGAATTTTACATTTATATACAAAAGAAAGCTGAGACTCTCCTCTTTCCAGCGATACCAACCAGTGAATCGCGTGACAAAGTAATGGCGATGTAAAGGTATGTAACGAATAATCGAATTAAAAATTTCATTTTCCTTGAAGGGTAAAAAAAATGATATTTTTTGATTTTTGAATAAGCGTTTTTTAATGTTTTTGAGGGTGCTGAATTAGAATCTGACGTCAATTTTTGTGTGAAAAAATCTATAGAGGTAGTTTGCTTGAAAATAAACTAGTTTAATGCTATTTTATTTTTTTTCTTGGCTCCTGGGGGCCATTGGTCGGAGCGGCAAAATACGTGTCTAATATTTTTTGACCAGGAACCTCCAAAAAATTTGCCAACAAGATCCGTGAGAGACTGAGTGTGTCCTCCCCTTGTAAGTACGTTTGTCTGTTATTATGTCTTAAGTGTGTCTGTTATTAAAAAAAAATTGAAGAACTTCTAAACTTTCAGTTTAAAATACCATTCTTTGATTTGCGGACTAGAACTGTCGGGAACAGTAAAACATTGGAACATCGAATCTTTTAAATGAAAAAAATCCTTAACTAACTTACTACGTATCCAACAAGACCTTAATATCTCTTATGAATCGGTCTCAAGAAAAAGAGCTCAACTTAAAGATTTTTTCACCTTTAGAAAAATGTTTTTCAGAGCTAACTAATTTAATAAAATAAGTGATAGAAGTAATTTTTTCAGAGACTGATTCATTTGAGAAATTGGCTACCATTATGTAGTAAAGATTATTGGCGAAAAAACTGAAGATCAATTTTTTTTCGCTGCAGCAATAACTGTATCAGTATTTGTATTTCTTTATAACATAATAATATTTCTTACAACTGTGGTACACGAAATTGATCAAATGTTTGTAATAATATCAAAAAATGTGTTCTAATCTTATATGTTGTTTGTCGATACCTAAGTTATTACTTAATAATAATAATAATAACCACTTGATTTGTTAAAGAAAAAGATCTTGTACAAATATTTAAAAATATAAACAATTTAGTACATACTTCTTATGAGTAGCTGACCGTACATCTTAGTAAAGTTTGCATTGTGAATAAAATAAACTATTACTCCTACTATATACTCGTACATACTACACATTATTAGATTCTGGTATAAATACATAATTTTACATAATTAAAAAATAATAATTAGTATACTTATATACATATATATACATGAACAAAGATTAAATAAATAGAAATACTGATATATCATATCCATAAAGCAAATAATACTTAAATAATAACATCAGAGCAAGTAACTAGTTAATTATTAATTCCGGGAACAGTGTATATCTTAGCAACTGATAATAAAAATAAGTAAATATAATTTTCTTTTTCAATACTGTCTATATTGGGATTGTTCTCTATATTTACATAAAGAGGTGAATCAGTTATATATTGCTGCAGATATCTCTTCCTATATACATTGGATGACGGGCACAGGTGAAGAAGATGACGTAGGCTATTAGATATATGTTGCTTACTGGCACTGCAGATTTCTTCATCTGGAATAGTGTAGGATGTATTTTTTAAATATATATTTACAGCGTGTGGGTTTAAAATTCTTAAACGGCTGACAACTCGTGTTTTGTGGATGCAGGTATTAAAAGTTAGATACTCTTCTGGAGAAAAATCCAGACGGCTGATAGTTCTGTAGACGGGGTTAGTATTTGAATTAGAGCTCTATTAATGTCCAGAGACAGGAAATGATTTTCTATTTTTTCTATGATATTCTTATTGTGGTATTGCAGTTCCGATCTGTAGATATCGTTAAGTTCATTGAGGGTGTTAGTTGATGTGGCTATAAGATGAACTTGTAAGACCCATCGATGTCAACTTCTTGCATTCTCTTTAGTCTATTGGAGCACATTCGTGGATACCTGGCAGCGTAGAGTATTGTCCAAAAGTTAATTACTTTTTTCACGACCATCATTTTCAGAGGGCGTCGACCAGTCTCAAGTCTAACTATATAATTCGGAACACTTTTTGGCCAGAGGAAAAGATTTTTAAGAAATTTTAACTGGATGACTTCGAGTGCTTCTAAATACCTGAGGCTCCATATCTCAGCAGCGTACAGCAATGTAGTCGAAACCATTGAATCGAACAATGCCATTTTAGTTTTCCAGGAATCACTCTTCCCTTTTCTAAGGATTTCTGAAACCCTGCTACTCGCCACGGATGCCCTTTGAATAAAATGTTTTGTTGCTTTATGGAATTTTCCAGAGAATGAGAATGGTACCCCTAAATAAGTATAGTTATTGGTATATTCCAGTCGAGAGTTTAATTTATTACTTCGTTTACATAAAATACTGCTTACTCTTTTATCGTAATCCTCTTTCCTACTTGAATTGTAAACTTCAATCACTTCGTCGTTTTCATAAGTATCCCAAGAACACTTGATCAATTTCGTGAGTTTGTACTTTTAAAATCATCTATTAATAATAATTAAAAATATCTTCAGCTATGCAATAATAAGTACGAAGCAGTATTACAAAAATTAAAGTTGCAGTTGTTGTTTTGTTTTTTCCTACAGTGTAACCAACATTAAAAAATATTCGGAAATCAGCTTCAAAATGGATGAGAAACTCCTTAAACTCGTTCTTTAAGCATCAAATACGGATGCTCAGTAGGAAATATAAGTAACATTCGAAAAATGAATGCAACCCATTTGAAATGGATTCAAAAGAATAAAGCAAGGTCGCCGTTACCCCCAGATACTGTCAAGCACGTTATTATTCGTTCCATTTGGTCAAGCAAAGTTGTTATTGCCGTTCAAATACAACGGAAGCTTGGACGGTTTGATGGTATTAACATCAGCGCTGAAAGAGTGCACTGTCTCGAGACAAGCTGGTTTGCGAGGAAGGTAAAAAATTAAAAATCCATTGCTAACAGATAAGCATAAAAAACAAATGTATGCACACTATACTGAAAATGATTGGTCAAATGTCATATGGTCTGACGAGAACAAAATTAATGGACTTGGATCTGACGGGAAAGAATGGTTATGGATAGGACGAAATAAACAATTTATCTCTAATCATGTGCGTCTGATTAATTTCGTGAGTCACTGTATATATTTTCTGTAATATTATTTTATTTTATTTTTAATTGATAATAAGCCTATCCGAAGACCTATTTGTTGGAATAGCAAGACATCCAATAATCGAAAGTGCCCAATCCTTCCAATCCAAAATCCTAAAGGCGGGTATGCTCTATGTTCGCGAAACACCACCGCTCCACGCTCATATTACCGTATTTATGGGGCTATAGTAAATATAGTTACTATCAATAAAACCATAAAATACACGTAAATTTAATGAACGTGAAAGTACATCAATTAATAAAGAACATTTTTATTTATTTAACCCTCCTCCCCTACCCACTGGGTCGTGAGCGACCCAGTGCTGTTTTGTCGACACCTGCACTCTCCTGAATGAGAAGTTAAGGTGCGAGATGCCCAAATACCCTCCAAGCATGTCTTCCAGGAGCCGTCCTAGCGATAAGGTAAGTAATCTGTTGCCTTTTCTAACTTATATTCTGATTTTATCTAGAAAATTCTATGTGTGGGTCGCGTATGACCCAGGGGTAGCTTATATGTCATGAGTATTATTAACTGTTTTCGTATTTCTGGTCTAATTATTTCGCTTTGCTTTGCAGCAAATATGGCCGAAAGTCGCTTGTTTATTACGGAAGAAGATGGTTGCGCAGTAAGCAGTGAACCTGACGACGAATTTATCCCGTTATTTATACGAATTTACCGTGAACGATGACGATGTAGCCGACGATGACAAATATATTTCTGACCAGGGAGATATATATTCATTTTATACTTCTTCACTCTGGAGAAGACATACATTGGTCGGGACCCTAAGAAAAACCAAGAGAGAGCTTTCTCCATCTATAGTCGATCCAAGAGGCCAAGCTGTTGGATCATCAAAATATTTTTATGATGACTCAAAAACCATCTTGTGTTACATCCCCCCCCCCCCCCCCCCCAAAAAAAAAAATAAAAAATTTGTTGTACTTCTCTTCGCGATGCACTTATTAGATGCTGTAGATGAAGCCATCCACAAACCAGAATTCATAGAATTTTACAACTCCACGTTGACAATAAGCCATTTTCTTCAAAAAGACATTGTTGAGCCAGAGCCCAAAAAATCTTCTACCTCAAAACGTGCTAGGTGCAGTGCCTGCCCTTGGAGGAAGGATCGAAAAAGTAATTCGAATTGTCAGCTTTGCCAACAATCCATTTGTGGTGAGCACAAAATGGGATTGCTCATCTTGTTTGGAAAAAAGCGCGAATAAATAATTTAGAAACAAGATTGGAATAGAAGAAAATTTGTATTGTATTATAATACATAATCTACATAGTTTAATGGAACATTGTAATATACTATAATTTAATTGTCAAGTAATATTTATCTGTTCGTGATTTTTTGAATATAACTTGTTACTTCAATTAATTGCTTTTTTTTTTTTTTTTTACTATTGTTCGCCTTTTCATAAATAAATATTATGTTTCTATAATTATAAGTCTTGTACTTTTTATTTTAAACCCTATATGATTGATTTTTAAATGGCAAGGTGAATTTCAAGGCCATGGGTCGTGCACGACCCAGGAGTAGCAATTGTGTCATAGGATAAATGGGTAGGGGAGGAGGGTTAAAGTAACATTTTACTAAAATCTGTTTTGCGGACACTTAATGTTTTCTCAATTGATATTAGTAATTTAACTTTGTATAGTTTTTGAGGCGTGATGAATAGTCGGGTAACAGTGTAATTAAAAAAGAGAGAGTGGCTCATAGAGCGAAGGATAGGGGGAGTGAGGGAGGGGGGTGGGAGGGGGGTGAGGAGGGGGAAGGTGGGGGGGAAGGTGGGGGGGAAGGTGGGGGGGAAGGTGGGGGGGGAGGCAGGTGTGGACAGGTGAATGAGCCTTATTAACCCCCTCGAGTACTCCTTTTTATCCTGAAAGGAGGAAAATTTTATGGGCGGAGGATGGCCCTTCCAAAGAGGCGAGTCTTCTCAAAAGACCATTCATAGAGCTCGCCACTGCGGGCCTTTCGGAGCCAGCCGGGCGGAACTACACTCTGCTATTAGCTACCCATCTTCTTTTCCTCTGGCGACACTATTCTAGACAGTTGCGAAAACTGGTATGGAAGGATTTCATATCCGTTTAAATTTCTTTAGAGATAGTTCTTAGGCTATGGAAGGTAGCCGTAAAATTAGTATATCATTCATCGAGTTACAAAGAAAGAAATTCCGGGTGGATATTTAAGGGAGAAACGAAAAAAAAAAAAAAAAAAAAAAAAAAAAAATGGTTGACTACATTATATCCCAAATAATCATCAATTATAATTAGAAAAATAGATTAATCTTTAGGTTATGTTTTCACAAAAAAAAAATATGTACCCATTAAGGCAAAATTGCAAATCACCATCGCTTTTCTTTCTGTAGAACATTTTTAGTAATCGTACTTTTTACAACTTGCAGTTATTTTTTTAATTATGGATTGGATATTACAATCTTTATCTTTTACTGAGAAAGTATTAATATCTGTCTCAAAGAGGGCAATAAGTAATCTGGGTGGCTTCATGGGTCTTGAAAAACAAAAAACAAATTACATGCCAAAATCTCCCTTCAGTTTGTTTGTGTTATAAGTTCAGTTGTATTCGTTGTATAGTTCGTATTCGACGACTGGGTGGAACACTTAGTACCTACTAATTTTCTTAGTTTTGATTTGTGTCCAGGTCAGTACCTAGGCTGTTATGGCAACCCTAGCCTATGGTCCAGTACTTGGGGAAATGCTTTGGTGAAATAACGAGTTCGATATCAACTCGGTATATAAAGTAACGTTTTTACTGCATTTTAATCAGTTTCACAACCCATAGTTATTTTTTAACAAGAGTCAAAAATACATACAGTGACTCACGAAATTGATCAAATGTTTGTAGTAATATCGAAAAATTGTCCTGATCCTACATGTTGTATGCTATTACCTATTTTATTAATTTGTTTACATAAAACATTGTTTATTAATTTCTACCTACATTGTAAACATTAATCCCTCAATCGTTTTCATAAGTCTCCCAAAACCATATGATCAATTTCGTGAGTTTCAATTATAATCTTTAAATCATTTGTTAAACTATGCTTAGCATTCGACAACAAATATGCCCACTATACCGAAAATGATTAGTCAGATATCGACCATCATTGAAATACGCCTCTCCCGTATGGAGCTACACATGTGCCTCCAACTACAAAAAATAGAAAGGACTCAAAACCTATCCTTGAGGATCATTAACGACTCCCCAAGGTACACAAAAATAGATGACATGCTGTGCGATCTAAATTTTCAAACAATTATACGAGATATTTACACCCAGACCCAGACCTTTTTTTCCTCAAGAGAACAATAAACTCAAGAGAATCCCAAAATACAAGCAGTAGGAAATTTTAACAAACTAACCTTAAGAAGATACGTACCTAAACGTACTAGGCACATACTACTGAAATAACATTTACTATATAAGACATTCTTAGAATTTATTTGTTTTAGTTAAATTTTAATTTAACAAATCGAAGTATTGTATAAGTTAATTTATTCTTTAATTTTAATCAATTTTAACGCTCAAAACTTTTGCTTATTTTTATATATTTATTTTATTTATTAATTTTTTTTTTCGAATGGAGCAGCAGAGGACCACGTGCCAGTTTTAATTCTTTCTTCCTTGTTCTTTTCTTTTCTTCCAGTATGCCTTCATCCGTTCACCATGTTCCCTCTTTCTGTCGTCAGACCATTTTGCACCAGTCCTTTTCACTTTCCTGCACTGGAATCCCTCTATTTTCATATACTTATACCCTTATACCCTCTATTACATATACTTTTCGCCAAAAGTCTTTTTTATTATTCATTTCCTCTATTTTTATATTGTTTTTTACTAAACCCCTTTTTATTTTATTTTATTTTTTTTTTCGTTTCACCCTCTTTGAGGTACGTTGAATCCATCACTTCACTGTGTGTTGTCCTTTCTTAAGTGCCCAGTACTTCTTCATTCTTTCTGATCTTCTTTTTCTTTCTTCATCTGAGATAAGGGGTTTGGCTTTTAGAGTGGATTTATCTTGGAAACTAACATATTCATCTTTAGTTATTAATTTAGAAGTCTGATCAAGTAGTGAATTTTCTGTAATTTTTAATTCTGCTAGGTCCTTTTCAGTTTCTTTAAACCAATTGGGTTTTGTTTTGAGATGGCGTAAGAAGTCAAAGATTTGCTTGGATAATCTATTAGAGTTCATTCTGAGAAGATGACCGCAAAAATTGATTCTTTTTTTTCGCATAGTATCACAGAGTTTTTCAATTTTCTTGTAGAGTGTTTCATTCTTTATGTATATTGTCTTATTATCCTGAAATTTTGGTCCTATGATTTTTCTTAAAATTTTTCTTTCTTTTAGTTCAAGTTTCTTCATATGCCCTTTGATATTCATGTTTAGTGTTTCAGCTGCATACAAGGCTTCTGGTTTAATCACTGTTTTGTAATATTTTATTTTGGACCCCCAGGAAAGAAATTTTTTGTTGTATGTATCTTTTGTTAGTTGTTAGAAAGCAAGTTCAAGTTTATTTTATCTGGATTCCAATGCTTTGTTTTTCTTAGCATTTCAACTAATCCATTCTCCGAGATATTTGAATTCTTTTACTATTTCTATGTTTTGTTCTTGGACTTTGAGGTATTTACGTGGGTGTTTGTGAAGGAGAGGGGAAGGTGGGGGGGGGGGGGGGGAGGCAGGTGTGGACAGGTAGTAGTTAAGTAGGTTTTTTTTTGTCAATTTTTCCTACAGTTTAAAAAATGTATTCTAACTTGTAATTCATCGTACTGAATTGAAATCGCAGTCTAAACTGTTTTATACTGAAACATGTATTATACAAATATGTTACAAAATTTTAAATTGTTAAATTTCGTAAAATAAAGCTCTTTTATATATATATATTGGTCAAATATCATATGGTCTGATGAGACCAAAATTAATAAATAAAATAGATTTGGACCTGATGAGAAAGAAATGATATGGAAAGGACGAAATAAACAGATTTTCTCCAATTATATACGATTTTATCAATTTTGTGAGTCGTGTCGATATTTATAGATATAGAATCACCGAAAACAATCAGATTATAATAGGTATTGAATATTTCAAAAGGTCCCCTTGCTAATATATTTTATCTAATGCTGTATGTAAAACTATTGACATATTGTTATGTAAATATATATTCAGATTCATGAGTCATTTCTTAAACTTCCCCTTCAACAAAATACAAGAAAATGGAATCGGACTGTAAGAGATCGGATGGCAAACTGATGGAAGAGCGGAGATCTGAAGGCTTTTACTCCGGCAAACAGAACGGATGCAGATCAATCTTGGCCAGCTGGATGTCTGTTGTACCCCTGGGGGGGGGGGGGGGGATCGTGTTGACCCATAACTTGCAGGCCGTTCCCATTCCATCGTTAAATATTAACCCCTAGGCCTCTCTGGTCCCTAGGGTTTTGGCTATTTAGGGCTCTCTCTCTGTCTTGAATTCCCAAATAACACTTAATGCTATTACCATTCTTTTTTTTTTCTTTTTTTTTAAACCGGAATATATATTTGTGCTGGGGAATTATATTTTATTCATGATAGGAGAATGAAAAATAAAACTCCAGGTATTTTACCGGTTACAATAAAAAAAACATGCGTTCCTTTATTTGACTTTGATCAATCGAAATACGTAAGCAATTTTTTTTTTTTACATGGATATGTCTTTTTAGGCTGTGGGTCTATAATTTTTTGATGTAACATTTTTTTTTTTCATTTCGACACCCTCGGATCAAAAATTCGAATAGAATTTCCTGATCAAAAATTTACCAGATAATATTTTTGTCAAAAACATTTGTGGCTAGAACCTACCGTTTAGGAGGTGTTATCGGTTGCATGAAAAAAGTAACGTAAGAAACCACTATTCTCTATCAACTTTGTTTAGTTCGAATAACCATTGGTTGCTAATTTAATTTAATTTATAAGTCATTTGATCCTTTTAATTTTAGAATATAAATTAGAAAAACAATTGATCATAGATTAACGTATCTATCAAGGAGAATTAGGTATTGATATATGCAACATATTTGTATGAAATAATGCAAACGACATATACAACAAGTAAATAGGAGGAAAATGATTACAACAATCAAAAAAAATAAATAAATAAATAAAATCTCTGATGATTGTCGGGTATCAAGATGGAAGGCTAGTGTATTTAAGTGAATATGGAGCTCATGATCGAAGGATAGGCATCTGAAATAAACAAAAAAATATTTTTATTTTTAAAAAAAATCTTTTTTACAAACTGTTTTCTTACATTTCCATAATTATAACGGTAAGTGGATTTTCAAAGAATGCATGTAGCACCTGGCCATTTAGGTATGAGACAGTACCTAACAGTACCTTCTCCTGGCATGAGTCAAAACATATTTTTTAAAAATAAATAAATGAATAAGATAAAAAAGTAATACAATCCTAATTGTATTGATCTTTCTATATCATCATGCTCACCTCAACTGATAAAAAGTAATATTTGAGCAGATCTCTCATTCAGCTTTTTTTCAGTTTTCGGAGAGTATTTACGAGTATGTCAGTCGGAGCCATGTCATTAATGAGTATGTTATTTTGTACATGAAGTCAGTCATTAAATCGTCTCTGAATGTTAGGCACATATTCTTTTACCATGGGTACATCCAAATCTGATTGGAGCTTGTGGCCTGCAATGTGCCGAAGTTATTCCGTGATGTCTATTAAGTAAGTGATTCCTTACTGTCGAAGTTTTAATGTCGACCGTTTTATAACTACAAAAAGAATACTTACAATCACTTACGAAAACATATTTGGAGGTTGTTTCGCACAATTACGTACAGCTAAAATTATGAAAGAACAGCCTAACTTTATTAGTTTCTGACAAAAATATTCTGGACCATCACAAAATACCTTCTTACGTAAGCAACATTCGCGTGTCGAATTCTGTTGCCAAATGTCACCAGAGAGATACTGAAAAATGAAAGCGACTTCCCAAAGTTCATTAACGACATAACCACAACGCACATCCTTGTGGGCATGTATCAAAAGATCCTGAAAAGAAACTCAATGAGGGCTTTTTACTATATTTTATATATATAATAATAACAATAATTTTATATAGTAAAAAGGGTAATGTATCAGACGGAGTCATTTAAAATAACTTTCAGATAAGGAAATTCTGTAAACCTATTTAATGATATCTAAGATTTTAGTTGTTGGAAGTTCTTAATATCTCGAGATTTAAATTAAAAAAAAACAGTAAATACCTAGAACCTTTTAGATGAATCTATTTTCTCATAATTTAACTCTATCTTCATCATAAGTAAGAAAAAAAATAACTAAAAATACCCCTATTCACGGACAATCTTCAGATACACTTTTAGACCGTCTTGTTATAAATCTTCTAGGCTCACAGTTGTGTCGTTCGATAACGAATTTAACCGATTTACGGTTGAGGAGCCTTGGTAAGGAAAGTGAAAAGGTGTAGGAAGCGAGAGATGGCCTGAGTAGATAAAGCTGCCTTTGTGGCCGGCTGGGGAGAGATTTGTGGTCGGGTTTTTGTTGTTGGGGAAGACAGTGTTAGCCCCTAACTGGCTACGTCCTATAATCACTATTTACTACCCCCACCCTCTCTCCCGATTTATACCACTATCTCGTTATATTCTCGAATTTTATAGCTCATTAATATCATCTTTATCGCCTCATAAACACTTATTTCGTATTTATTAATTTTATTACAGTGCCTCACCTCTGTTGAAAAGAACGATAACGATGTACTAAAAAAAACAAAAACAAAACTAGACTAAACAATTTACCATATAAACTAAATTTGTTTTTCTCTTTCAGATTTTAATTCACACCTGTTATTAGGTTCACAATCAGTGAATGTGATGAAATTGAATACTACAGGCCTTGTATGCGTGTGGGAGACTAGTATTCAATAGTACCTCCTCCTGGCATAAATTAAAAAAAAAAAAAAAAAAGTTCTTTATTTATTCTGGGACCTTAAGTCCCTTAAGAATAAAAAATTATGTACAATTAGGGGCCTCAGAGCCTCAAGATGGTTATAAAATACTATTAAATATCATAAAATGGTAAAATAATAGCGTTAACAAATCAAAATTAAACTTAAAATATTGATTAAAGAAGACAGAAATATTTTTATTCATTTTGTGAATCAATTGTGTAAAAACAATAAAATTTCGTGTACAAAACTTTTATATTTTATATAACTATGTGGCTAATGACAGTTTTCATGGATCTGGATGGACACTAGGTAGTTAAATAAGTGATATTTGAAAGCGGATAGGGTGTTTGAATGGCGAATGGCGTAAGGGATGGAGTTCCATAAGGACGAGGATCGGATTAAAAATGATCTGTCGAAAGCAGCGGAGCAATGAGCAGGACTGTACAAATCTGATGGGCGGGAACGGGTTTGGCGGGTAAGAACGGAGGATTTGAGCTGAAGGAGTTGAGAAATGTAAAGTGGACGTTGAGATTTCACTGTTTGGTAGAGAAAGGATGCCAGAAAATACTGGCGACGGTAGGAAGGAAAGAGCCACTGTAACTCCGCGTAAAATTGTGAAACATGGGCGCTTCTGGGGATCCCGAAGATAAAACGAATGCAGCAGTTAAACAGTCTTTTGAGTTTGGCCTCAAGACCACCAGAAACACCCCCATACACAGCACAGCAGTAGTCGAAGTGGGGGAAGATAAGGGAAGATACTAGTAATTTGCGGGTTTCGAAAGGAAGAAGATGACGAACGTAATTGAGACGTTTTAGGATTGGGATGGTGCGACGGGAAATTTCAGATACGTGGTTTTTCCAGGATAGGGTTTGGTCGAAAATGACTCCGAGATTTTTGACTGAGAGGTAGAATTTGATAGGATCACTGTTCAGGAAAATGGGGGGAATAGGAGGTATGGTTTTCAGGAGGTAACTCGAACCTATTACAAGCGCTTTGGTCTTTTCAGTATTTAAATTCAACTTGTTCGACACTACCCAGTTATAGATTCGATCCAAGTCTTCCTGGATTTTTCTAGTAGCTTGCAGTAGGTCAGAATTGGGAAAGGATAAATAGATTTGGAGACCATCTGTGTAAAGGTGATACCGGCAGTGACGGATGGAAAGGGGAAGGTCATTAATGTAAACAGAAAAGAGTGTGGGCGAAAGTGAAGATCCCTGAGGAACACCACGGGAAAGAGGTAGGGTCTTGGATGGAGGTTTATTTTGAACGACTACATACTGTGATCTGCTGGAAAGGAAGGATTTAAACCAAAGTAAGGCAGATTTGGACAAGGAAAGGTTTCGGAGTTTGGATAGAAGGATGTTGTGGTCAACATTATCGAAAGCCTTTGAGAAATCTAAAAGGATAAGGATGGTAATCTCTTTAAGATCGATTGCGGAGTGTAAGTCTTGCGTTATTTTTAGGAGGGCAGATTGGGTGGAGTATCCGGGGCGGAAACCGGATTGATATGGAGTAAGGAGGGAAAACGGAGAGTTGGGACTGAACGATCCGTTCCAGTGGTTTGGATAGGTTGGAGAGGAGGGAAATCGGGCGGAAGTCACTAGGGGAGGCGGGATTGGGGATTTTACTCAAGGGGCGGACAAGTGCGGATTTCCAAGAGGAAGGAAATATCGAATTTTGAAGAGAAAGGTTGTAAATGTGGTGAAGGATAGGAATAAGTGCGGGAAGGCATGCTTTGATGAGTTTAAATGGAATATTATCGGGTCCATAATCATTTGTGCGGGATTTCTTAATGACCGAGAGTATGTTATCATAGGATACATGGGAAAAGAAGAAGTTGGTTGGATCAAAGCTAGGGTAAGTTATTTCCGCATCGAGCGGATGGTTTGGAGCTAATGAAATGAAATGTTGGTTTAGTTCATCGGGTGAAACAGGAAAGGAGTTGCAGTTGGGGTCAGGAAAGGTTATTTTTCTTAGGATTTTCCACTTGGATTTAGAATCGGGAGCGGTAGAAAGGGAATTATGCATGTATTTGGATTTAGAGTATCGGATGGCGGATTGGGTTTGGTTACGTGAAATTTTGAAGGTAGTGTAATCTGATGGCAATCGAGTTCGACGAAATTTGCGTCTGGCTGCTTCCCTTTTTTTCATCAGCTCTCTAATCTCAGCTGTCAGCCATGGAGTAGAAGGACGGTGCATCTTTAGGGTTTTTAGAGGAGCATGGGTATTTAAAATTGAATGAAGTTTTGCGGTGAGGGTAGAGATCATCGGCTCAATCGAGGTAAAGGAATATATTATATCCCATTGGATGGAATCGAGGTCAGATTGTACGGATTCAAATGACAGGAGGTCCAAATTTCGAAAGGAAACAACTGTTGGGGCAAAAGATTTGGTTGGTAAATCATACGAAATCTAGATTAGGTCATGTGAGGAGAGAAAAGGAACCGGGTGCTGAGATGATGAAAGAATTTTATCGGGGGAGTCAGTGATAAACAGGTCAAGCCAGGTATCTGAGTATTGTGTGTGATGGTTAGGAAGAAAAGGAACCAGATAAAGATTTATGGAATGGAACAAATTGATGAGGAAGGATTTATCATAGGATTCGGATACCATGTTGGTGTTAAAATCGCCGGAGATTATGACGTTGGAGTAGGCTGAAGTTAATTGGACTAAAGAGGTTTCGAAAGCGTCATCAAAGGGAACATGGGGAGGTCGGTAGACCACAGCAAATAGTAAAGCGGAGGGAGTGGATGATATTTCCAGGAATAGATATTCAACATGAGGGAAATCTGAAGATGGTGATTGGAGAAGGATTTTAGCTTTAAGACTATTGTGGATAAATACCCCTACACCCCCGCCCCTTCGGTCAGATCTATCATGGCGTAGGAATGTGTAATTTGGGAAGGAGACATAGGAAGAAGGGATAAACGGTTTTAGCCAGGTCTCGGATATTGCTATGATGTGGTAAAAATTATCGTAGAAATATTTTAGGAATTCGTCATAGTGGGCAATAAGGGACTGAGCGTTGATATGACAGGATATTAGGATATTACTCATGGCTGGGTGGACGTATTAGGAGTTGGTAGCAAGAATGTACATGATTGGTGGCCTGGGAAAGTGGAACAATGTAAAGATATAATACCTCTAGATTCTGGATTCACATTGATGATATCGTCTATAGAGAGTAAATGCTTAAGATAGGTTGACAAATAGGATATTATTAAAATATAATAAAAATGAAAATATAAGACTAAAAAACAGAAATGGAACAAAATAATATAATACCTACGCGTGTTGTTAAACAAATTGAAAAGAAAAATAAAGAATCTGGAATAAAAAATGAAAAATAAAGATTCTATAGATTCTGGATTCACGTTCCCGAATTCATCCGTGAAAAATAAATACATAAGATAAGTTGAAGAATGAGTAACTATTAAAATATTATCAACATAAAAGAGTAAATAGAAATAAAATAAAATGATATAATACCTACTCGTGTTATTAAAAAGAAATGAAAAGAAAAATAACCTATTTTTACAGTAAACAATATTCCAGCTTATGTAGAACATAATTATAAAATTAAACAAAATGCTAAATAAGTAAATAATTAAATAAGTAAGTAATTGAGGACAACAAGACTCACACCATTCTAACAATCCAATTTCACACACAATAAAAAAACAGCTACATACAATTAATAAACTAATACACTTTCTTTGGGTACCTAGTCATGTTGGAATACCTGGAAATCAATTGGCTGATGCAGCTGCTAAAGAGGCGAGAAATATGTTTCCTGTACCCAACTTAACAATTGTCCTCAGCGACCATCAAATATATATTAAGCAAAAGTGCTAGGCTGCGTGGATTTATTATTGGAACAGGATTCCGGATAGTAACAAACTTAAAATGATTTGCCCTAATGGTCAACCATGACCACTGCTAAACGGCTTTAGGAGGGAACAAGTGGTGATGACTAGGCTGCGCATCAGGAAGGCAAGACTCACCCACCACCACCTACTTCAAGGTACTTCACAGCCCATGTGCTCAAGGTGCCATGTTCCTCTATCAGTAGAGCACATATTTAGTAATTGCAGTCTGCACCCTACAGCTGGAACACCCATCTTCAACAAAGACCTGGGTACAATCTTCAAAAACTATCAACTAGATGTTCTGAAGTTCTTCAGGAATTGCAGAATCTTTAATAGCATTTAGATAAACAAGAAATCAGAATTTGGTGCCTCTGGCCATGTTGCAGTACACGGCACCTTAAAATAAAATAAATAAATAAATATATATTATGAATAATTTAAAAGTATTTATTTCCCTCTGTATCTCTCTCACTTAAGTATCACTGATTCTATAACTTACCAATGTTTATTTTTTTATCTTTGATCATCATTTTATCTTTGATCAGTTTTCAATAAACATGATGTGTTTAATTCAAAGCTGGTAGAATCTTTATTTAACAGAAATGGTTAATAGATAAAGCAATGAGCGAAATAACAACGTTATTGGAATTATAAATTAGGAACAGGAAATCGATAATGAAAGACTATTGTCTAAATCGTAAACCATACAGCTATTCTAAAATTCTAAATAAAGTTATCAATTATTCACATATTAGAATTAATAACGAGTTAGGACTACAAACAACTAAATTCCATCTATACAAATTAATGCGATTAAGTCGTTATTGGAGTTATACAAAACAGAATAAAACATAGGTCTCCATTTTAGTTAAATTAAATATTTCAAAATGGTTCACGCTATTAATTGATAATTTAATTTTGTTAAATAATTTATCTATTATGATTAAATTATCTGTACCTATCACATAACAAAATATTTTTTTAACCAGTATTTCGGTTTGAATTGAATTATAATTTTTTTTTAACAATAGTTGCAAAAAATTGATTCAACTAATAATTTTTTTTTTTTCAAACTAGTATACTCCATACTCAATATACATTGTGTACTGGACCCGACATCCCCCGACACCCACTGAATTCTTTAAATTCCATCAAAACCTTTCCAGCTATCTCAAACCCTTGGCCTATTTATTATCAAGTTCCAAAGTACCGTATAGCCCATCTCGCTGATTATAACGGCATTGGCCTCAAGAAATATTATAATTTTTTTATTTATTGAAGTTGTGGCAATAGCCAGCTTGAAAACTCACGTCCCGAGCATGTGCTATAGCGCTCTCTCTCAGCCTCCACTGGATTCTGCTATTGATGCAGCTGAGAACAGCGCTGGAAACTCATTGGGGTTACAAGCTTGTAAATATTGTAAAGTAGGATTGTATTCAAGATTCATTTTTCTTTTTCTTCCTCACTTTTTGTTAATTAGTTTCAACAATTATTACCTAATTTATCTTACCATATATTTAAGTTTATTTCACTCCATTTATAGTTAAAGAGTGTTTAATTAAATTTCCTCATATTATTTATTTATTTTATTTTATTTACATATTATATGAATTATTTTTGTCGTTAAATAAAGAAGTTTGTAATTATTAAAAATTATAATATTAAAGCTTCTTGTTTAGAATTGTTATTTTTGCAAAAATCCTAAATTCAAGTTGTTAAACTTATTCGCTGTCTTGCTTTGTTACTATGAACATTAAAACTTTGAAACTTTATATAACTTAAGTTAAATCACTTTTTTTTTTCATATACTTCAACTAAACTATCAGATTGGAATTAAATTTTATAATCTACAGACTGGTTATTAATAATACACGAAGAAAACAAGTGGGTTTGAAAGGTTATGGAGTTTATTATGAAAGGTGACTATCTAGTAAGGACAAAATCAGCATTTATTTGGGAAATAAAGTTCATAGTGAATAATTTATTTGTGACAAAGTAAGAAAGATTGAGGGAAAATTAAATTTTTGAAGAATTATGGATTTTGGGGATTGAATACGAGATGAAATGGATGGCTTAGTAACCCCAAACAAAGCTCAAATCTGTAGTTGAAATAAGTTTAATTACAGTCATATAAATGAATATTTAGTGATTAATTGGAAGAATTGAACGTGTGTATAGTGAGTGTTAAAGTAGTCTTTAACGACGAACAGTTTCTTGTGTTTTTTTCTTAGTTTGGATATATTTCTATTCTTCTATTTCTGTATATCTTGAAGATTTATGATATGAACCTTGAGTGATCAGGATAGAATGACAATATAATTATCTTCTTATTAAATATTAATGTCATCAGTGTACTTGGTGAGGACGGTGCCAAGACAAGTCAGGATGTCAGCTGTATATAGCATGTAGAGGATGGGACCAAAGACGCTAGTTTGAGGAACACCGGCTGAGATGGAAACTCCATGAAAAAAAAGGAAACATTATCCTAATGTTCCATATATTGCTACTTTATTCTAATATTAGAGTTAAAACTCGATCTAGCTCATTGGCCAACTTGCTTGAACTTTGATTCCTCAAATCAACTTCCTTTTGATTTGATTCTTCCAAGCCATTAGAGAATAAAATATTATTAGGAACTTTTAATATTGAATTTATTGGAGCACTACAAATGGGTTGCTTCTAAACAAACCATACTTATGTTGTAAAATCCATATTTCAAAATTACTTGATGTGTAATATTATAAATATACTAAAATGTAAAATAAATATATTACATACAGGGCAGCAGTAGAAACAAACGACACACCACATGGATTGATAGAAATGCCATCCCCTGTAAAAACAGACCCATCTGTTTATAAAATTCACCTCAAAAAGTAGTATTTATCAATAGCATCTGCATTCAGAAGCCAACGGCAAAATGGAGGTCTGTGTTCATTATCAATGGGTTTTAAACCATGCATTGAAAATATAATAAAATAAATCGTAAATAATAATAATAAATAAATAAATGTAATAACATAAAATCCATTGATCTAGTGTCGCTTTATTGACAGTTTTCCTTTCTAGGATTTATTGTTTAATTTTCTATTAAACGATAATTTTTTTCTTTGCTTTTTATTCCAATGATGAGTTTATTATGTTTAAAATGCATTCGATTAAGCGATTATCATAATGTCTTGTTTATACGAGTAACTGATTTGTATGCCTAATGAAAACGCCATGTTTTTCCGGTTTAAAAAGTAAATTACTCCGTAAAAGCGATACGTCATTAATTTGATTATACCATATGAAAGCTGGTTACATTTACAAGTTTTCGTGAGATTTTTAGTTTTGGTGATTGTTTTTTTTTCAAGAAACGGTGAGCGTTGAAGTATTAGAAGAAATTGTAACTTTCCTGAATAAGGTGAAGATCAAGCTGTTCTTTAGGTCCCTAGTTCTTTGAAAGTCAAGTTTTATCCGAAAATTAAATGCTAAATCCGATGTAGTCAAAATTTGAATAATCATTAACAATGTGGAGATATTACAGCTTTTATGGCAAAAACGTGTTTTCCTCATAAATGTCTTTCAATTATCGTATATCTGCAAGAGATTGGCAAAGAAAGGTAATGTCTGTGGCATTTTTCTTCATTTTTGATTTAGTTCCACCCATTCTTTTTTATTTTATTTATTTATTTTTTTTTTTTACATTAAGAGGTACTCATCCTGTGGTTTTATACATGTCAAATATATATTCACAAAGTAAATTTTTAAGATGGCATTTCTATTTAATCTTTTTGGTGAAAACTTACCAAAACAAAGTACATAAAAAAATATATATATATTTTTTCTGTTTGGGAGAGGGGGTTGCAGAAGTTTATGAAGTTACGACATTAAGATTTTGAAGTTTAAGAGAAGCTTGTTAAGCTAATTGCATTATCTGAGAGGCTGAGCTTTGGACGCTCCAATTACATAATGCGATGCGAAGTACAACAAGTGAGCAGGGTTCATATTTGATCTCATTAGCATATTTAAGTGGAGTTATTAAATATGAGGGGTTTCTTTTGACGGAAATATAATCCCAACAGATTTCCCACACAGATGGGAAATATTTGTATTCAAAATAACAGAAGCCATCCAATAGCCAAAGGCGAATAAATAAATCTAACGTTGGATCCGGAAAAATTCAAAATCTATTTTCAAATTCTTCTATATACTCAACTCAGTTAATATAACTAAAATATTCGATTGATTATTACCATATCATTATTCAAAAAAGTCTTTGTAGATAAAAGATTTATTTAAAAATTAACAGTCATATATGGGAACGTATATGAACACGATATATACTGAACACGATAGGTAAACACGTGGAGCAGCGAATCCTTTAAAAAATCCATACTTCAACTGAATAAGCGAATCATTAATGAATAAAGTGAAGAGTTCAAAACCTTTATGACGCACCAGATATCGTAGGCAACATAGAGAAGGGCTTTAGGATGTCTTGGGCATGTGTAAGCAATGGAACATCACAGGAACATTTCCAAGATAATGGACATGGAAAACAAAAAGGAGCACTGGGCTTAGTAGGTCTACAGAGTTTGTTGGCTGGAAAATGTACAGGAATTGCAATTTGCAAAGGCAAAGGAAGCCCAGAACAACTATAAGTGGAAGAGGCTAAGGTTCAACAAGTACCATAGCACCAAAATTATATATTTTTTAAAATCTCTACATTGATTTATTTTGCGATCTTGAATAATGTATCGTCGCCAAAGCAACCAATAAAAAAAAAGTAATTATACCCAATTTTACAGTTTTTATATAATTTATTTATTCCTATTATTATTATCCAAATAAAGAAAGAATGCGATTTTTTTTACACGAAACGGCCTTAAAGACCACGCGAATATCATGATTATCGATCCTTCCTTCTGTGTTTTCTTTCTATCCATTTCTCCTTCATTATTTTTTATTGCTTTTGTTTCCTTTCCTCCGTCCAGGCAATTCCTTTTATAGGCTTTCTCCTGTCCACAAAAACTGTGACCTCATGCAACCTTTTTCTGTATTCCTCTTTGTCCAAACAATCTTGGTCGTTTATCCCCATTTTTCTTGTTTCCTCTTTCAACTGCTTGATGTATCCTTGCGAGCTCTGTTAGCCGCAGAGTTTCTGCAATATAGCTTTATTCAGCCTTTCCGGAGGCATCCTGACCATGTGCCCGTAGAATTTTAGTCTGCTGATCCTTATCTCAGTTTCTATGTCTTTATTTCCTTGTTTTCTCTTATCCTGTAACCCTCTTGTGTCTTCATAGGACCATAGATCCTTCTTAGGATCTTTCTTTCGGCGTTCAGCAGCTTTTCTAGGTTGAGAAGGTTCATGGTTTCCGTCCCATACAATATCACCGGTTTTACCGCAGTGTTGTAATGCCTAATTTTCGCTTTTATGGATAAATTCCTTTTGTTGTATTTGTTGCTGGCTGCGAAACTCAGTCTTTCCAGCTTGGTAATCCTCTCCTTCATGCTCTCCCTCTCCAATCCTCTGTTGCAAATGGTCCCTGGTATTTAAATTTTGTGTCACTTTTATCGAGCCATTTTTTGTTTTTACTTGTAGTCATAATTGTTTTCAATTGCGGGTTTATTACTTTAGTTTATACCAAAAAAAGAAAAAAAAGAAAAAGAGAAACGTACGGGTGCTTCCATTTCACTGGCGTATCACTTGGAAATCACATGAGTTATAGCAGGTTTGAGTTGTAGCAGTGCTGCCCATATATATGTATATATATATATATATATATATATATATATATATATATATATATATATATATATATATATATATATATATATATATATTTAAATCTAGTATTGGAAATGGATTGAGTACTAAATTCTACATAAAGGATTAAGTTCTTACCAATTTTGGGCAAAAAGAGATATAGTATGTGATCCCCAAGCGTCGATATTAATTAAGTAAATATTTGAAACAATTTTAAAAACAACATGTACATGAAGTGTGAAGAAACAATCCATTAATAGTTCTAGAACAATCAATGTTCTATATTCCCTAAAAATCTCTAGGCAATCTTCATTACAGACAAAGTGGCTTAATCCTTCCTACCATCGCACTGTGGGACGAATGACCAATCTAGGAGGAAAAAAGTCTGTATCGCTTAAACAGACCTGGCAACCTGATTTATATAAACAATAGAGTTTAAATAAGGTAAAATAAAACCACTCAAGTTACAACCATAAGGAAAATACTATACAGTAGGCCCCCTTTATCCGTGGTTCCGTTTTTTTTATAAGGTTTAATTTTCACCATTAATTTTATTTGTATCATATTAATTTAATATAAATTAGTTAAATCGTTTCTAACGATTGCATAATGGGTAATTATTTATACTTATTATTTTTAATTATCTGAAAAAAGTAATGAATGAAAAAACAGGTCAAGCTGTCTTTTATAGGTATCGTATAAATGAGATGTTTCCGGTGTACTAATCCAATTCTTTATATGAAGCGATACTGTTTTCAAATCTTTCTGTGATATTATTATTGACCTGTTTGCCTACTATTTACTCAGTTATGCTTTAGTTTCCATTTAAATAGGAACTATCGAAATTTCACAAAAAAATAAAATACAAAATGTTTTCATGCTTAAAAAAAATTAACGCATAAAAAACTGAATAGAAAAAGGTGAAAGTGTTTAAGTGTCATCCGCTGAATTGAGAATTAATGATCAAATTGTTCATGATATTTTGAAAAAGATGGAAGATATTTCCGACTTTGTATCGTCGCACATTGCGACGAATGGCCAATCTAGGAGGAGAGAAGTCTGACTTACTTAAATAGATATAGCAATCTGATTTACATAAACAATGGAGTTAAAATAAGGTGTAATCAAAGCGCATAAGTAACAACTATAAAGAGTATAATATATTAAACGAAACTTGAAACAATATATGTTTTTTGTAAACCTTAAATCTGAAAACATTTGACATTGCAGTTGACATATTCGTGCTACATTCACTATCACTCCATGTTGTCACCTTCTAAAGAGTCCACATTTTCCCCATAGGGATCATCGGTGAACGAGGAGCAAGAATAATTACTATCTAGATTTTTAAAAAGGTCTGTTGCGATAATGTCTGTAATGGGTAATGTTTTCTCTTTTTTTTCTTGGTTATTGCTATAAACTAACGATGGAAAAATATCAACAAGATTATACAGAGTGTTCAAGTGAAAGAAGTAATAATTTTGACTAAATGTGAACTGTCGAGATAGATACTACTTACATCCTTGTTTTTACTTAGTAATCCCACAGCTAAAACAAAAAAAAAAACTCTAATACATCTTCCGTTTACACCTTTTACAACAGTTTCATTAATTTCGATTACACATTTTTTCTCCTTAGTAACAAACCAACTAACAGAACTGATATTTTGAATAAATGAAAATTCAATATATACAGTAAAAACATGCATATATACATCCATTCTTATGTATTTGTGTGTATTGTAACTTTATTAGCGTATGTAAAATGATTTTTTCTTATAAAAGTGATTTTCTCAATCTCCTAATAACTTTCCGGGGTTTTCCTGCCTCTTATTATTTCGTTTTAATTTTCGTAACTACCTATTTTAAATATCTCTTCAGTGTAAATATTGATGTTGGTATAACATCCTATAATTTAAGTTTTTTAAATATAGTAATTCATATTAAATCAATGCCCTTACAGTTTTGCCAAATACGAAATAACTCTCTTCGCGATATTGAAAATTCGTTTTCAGACAAGAAAGCAGATAAAAGCAGCTAAATGTTTCATGATTATTTCATATACCTTCTAAAGCACCTGTACCGTGAATTTCAGAGAGGTACTTTGGGGTACTTTTTAGTAATAGATCTTTTTAGTTTAAAAAATGCTTTAGTTTACGGCACTTTAAAAAAAATTATATAATAGGTCAAATTATAAAAAACTTGTTTTGAGCATGGCTTCCTGATATAACGATGGTTTATATTCACTAATTATAAAAGAATAATGAAAAAGATATCAATAGGATGATACCCAAATTTAGATTAAAAAGAATCAATAGTTTTAACAAAATTTGACCTGTCGAGTTAGGTACTACTTTGATCGTTCTTTTTACCTTGAAATCGACCTCCAAAAAACGAAAGAACCTTTGATAATGCCCCGTAAACTACTTAACTATACACTTATCACAATAGTTTTATTAATTTTCATTATGACGTTTTTCCTCCTAGATAGGCCATTCGTCCCACTGCGCTCAATCCTATCCATCACCCACCTTACATTTCCGAACTCCTTCAACTCAAATACTCAATTCTTACCCGCCAAACCTGAACCCGTCAATCAGATTTGCATGCTCCTGCTCATTGCTCAGCCACTTTCGCCAAATCTATCGTAATCCGATCCTCTTCTCTCTGGAACTCCATCCCTCTCAACATTCGCCATTCAATTAACCTCTCTACTTTCAAATACCACTTCTTTATCCACTTACAATCCACCCAGATCCTGTCCTCCAGAAACTGTCAATAGCCACTTTTTAGTTGTTATAAACAATAAACTATAATTATAAACAGTTTTTATTCAAGAAATATTTTTGTTTTTGTAAAACATTATTATTAATTTTCTGTTACTTTTTATTAATTTCTTTTTACAGTTCTTTTTTCATTACTATTATCTGTTACTTTGTTATGAACATATTATTTTATTTTAAGGCTTTGAAGGCCCTTGTTTGTACATTATTTTTTACTCTTAAGGTTCCAGAATAAATAAAGAACTTTATTATTATTATTATTATTATTATTATATGAAGTGAATTGCAACCACCCATGAAGTGTCTTAGGTTAGATATGTGGTCAGCAACCACTAGGTTTATCGTGGTTTTAAAATATTTATTGACGTTTTTGAGGTTAGTCATTTAATAGAGACTGGGTATTCCCCGGAAGAAATTTACGTTCCCAAAATATATATACAATAGAATAAACAGAAAATTAATGTTGTGTGTTCAGCTGGTGTCTAATTCATGTCCTGGAGCTTAGAGTTCAGTATTCTGATATTAAATACTTTTCATTAGTACATATACATATAATTAAGTAACAGACCAGTCAAAATGAACATCGGCATTTGTATTTTTCATAAATACTTTCTTGTTAGCAATAAACAACTTAACAAAGACTTTTTTTTTTTTTTAGTTCCACCCGATATAAAGTACGACGAGACATCTGCTGACTTGAGCATCCAAGAAGGGGAGAACGCGACGCTAGTCTGCAAAGCGGCAGGTCACCCGGAGCCTCGAATCACCTGGCGGCGGGAGGACGGCGAGCCTATCCTCCTCAAGAAAGGAAGGAGCGAAATGTACAAAGGTATTTTAAAAGTATTTATTTTAATAATTTTATTAATCTTTTATTGTTGCTGATTTTGTCTTGTCGATAGTTAAAAAATTTATGATATAACGCATGTATGTAACAAGAAAAAAAGTTATGAATACAATCTATCGAAATACTTCTTCACTTTGATTCGTTTGAATCGATTTTGGAAAAGGAGTAATGCATTAGTGGTACCTCAAAGTAGGACGGCGGATTCATGCCTTTACTATGAACATAAAGGCAGGATTTATACAATTGAGTCAAGTCCTCCACTTCGGTCAGTAGAAACCATTTCGCAACTACACGAACCTGCCTTTCGTTCTTGTTTCCACAAGGAAAACTTATCTGTAAAGAGTAAACTTTTGCATGAAATGGTTTGTTAAGATCAATGACTCAAATTTTTAAAGGCCTGATTTATTAATTGTGGTTTTTCTTCGGGGGACCAATCTCTAGGTTACTACGCCCTTCTTCTTCTTCTTCTTTGTCTTCCTCATAGTGCCATTTCTAGCGTCGAGGAGCCTCTATCCAGCGTAGCCACTCCTCCCGGTCTCCGCTTAACCGCTTCATTTGGTTGAAGGATTTGCCTCTTCTAACTCCAATCCTCTGTATAAATCTCTGATACGAAACTCTGGGACGCCCTCGTGGTCTCTTCTCAGTGGGTCGAGCCTCTAATACCTTTATAGGGTCCATGTCCTCGTTCATGCGGCAGACATGTCCAAACCACTTCAGTTGCCTGTTTTCCAAAGTGGTTTTGAGTTCGGATACTTCCAGCTGCTCTCTTATAGTTTCGTTTCTAATGCGATCCCTCCTAGTTTTCCCCACCGATCTACGTAGGAACCTCATTTCCGCTGCTGTTATGCGACTGTAATGTTTGTCCAACATGTTCCAGCTTTCTCCGCCGTAGGTGAGAATAGGCAGGTATACTGACTTATAGATATGCATCTTTGTCTTTTTATCCACTTCACGGCAGCTGAGGATAGTGCTAGTGATCTGGTAGTATGCTTGATTCGCCTTCGATATTCTGTTTGAAATCTCCGCATCAATCTTACCAGAGTCAGTAATTACGGTACCTAAGTAGACGTAATCCTTCACCACTTGAAGAACCTCTCCGCTGCAAACCAATTGGACGTCTTCCTGTTCCTCTCTCGCCATAACCAGCACTTTACTCTTGGAGGCATTTATTCGCATACCTTTCCTCAGCAGCTCTTCTTCCCATTCTACCAGTGCTTGCTGTAGTTTCTCCTTAGAATCGGAGATGAGGACAATGTCATCAGCATATAAAAAGCTTTGTACGAGGACTGTTCTCATATTCCAGTATCCAATTTTAGTCCAGGCAGTCCGACGCTTACAGATTTTATGGATCTCGTCCATAAAGTTTATAAACAGGAGGGGGCTTAAACTATCTCCCTGTCTAACTCCTCTTGCAATTGGGAAAGGTTCTGATTCTGTGCCATTTATCCTTATCACTCCAGTGGCTCCCTCATAGGTTGACTTCACTGCCGCAATCATATCTCCTGGCACACCCTTTGCAACCAAAGCATTCCAAATTTCTTTTCTTGGAACCGAGTCAAATGCTGCCCTAAGATCGAGAAATGCAATGTACAGGTTTTTGTCTCTGTCCCGGGCCTTTTCAGCGATGATCCTGAGAACAAAGACATGATCCTGGGTCTGCCGGCCAGGACGGAAACCAGCTTGCTCACCTTCTAGCTGCCCTTCCACAATCCGCCGGAGCCTCTTTTCTAAGATGGAGGTGTATAATTTATAGACCACAGAAAGCAGACTGATGGGTCTATAATTATTACAATCCGTGGTATTGCCTTTTTTATAGATTGGAAGGATTATGCTATATTCCCAGTCCTTGGGAATTTTTTTTCGATCATATACTTCCTGAAATAGCTTTTGAAGGGCTTTAAGGAGTTCTTGTCCACCGTATTTCAAACATTCTGGGGGGATACCATCCCTTCCCGGTGCCTTTCCTGTTTTTAGAGTTTGGATAGCGTCTTCTATCTCTTCTTCTTCTATTATCTCTAGGCTTTCCAGAGTAGAGGGCTCACGTTCTTGGCAGTGACGAATTTCTGGATTCTCGGAGAATAGTTCCTGAAAATGTTGTTTCCATCTGGTCATTTTTTCTTGTCGGTAAGCAGGGATCCATCGATATCTTTTACGTTTCTGACAGGCTTGTTTTTGTTTTTGTTTTCCTCTTAAACATTTAATTTTTCGCCAAAACGTTCTTATGGATTCACGATGGTCTTTACTCAGTTTTTTACCGAATTCCTCCCAGGAGCGCTTCTTGGCCTGGCTGACGGCTACCTTGCATTCATTCCTGGCTCTCCGGTAGTTTTGCAGTTTTTCCTCGTTTCTATCTTGGAGGTATGCTTTCCAGGCAAGCTTCTTCCGAGTAATATCCGTTGAAGGTCTTCGGTCCACCAGTCGGTCCGCCTCCCCTTACCAGATGTTTTTTCCTGACCCCACATACTGCTTTTGCAACCTCTAGAATGCAAGACTTTAGTGTCCTCCAGATTTTTCTACGTCTCCATCGAAAGGAATGGTTCTTAATTTATCTTCTAGGTTCTCCGTGTAGCGGAACCTCTTTTCTGGATCATCCAAGGCCCTAACATTCAGGGTCTTAAATACCTTCGGTTTTCTTTTGTAGTCTATGACTATCTTTGTATCGGCCACTAGCAGAAGGTGGTCACTGCCTACCTCTGCTCCTCTCACAATCTTGACATCAGCGAAATATTGTCTAATGTGCCGGTCATATATAAAATAATCAATTATACTGTTTCGCTCCAAGGAAGAAAAAGTAATTTTATGTATTCTCCTGTGCGGATAGAATGAATTCCCTATGAGGAGGTCATTATCGACACAAAAGTTTTATTAGCTAGGAGGAGGTCATTATCCATTTATTAGCCGCTGCCCATTGTTATTTTTTCATTTTTTGCGCCTCTTGGTGCATACACCTGGACTATGGAAATCACCTCCTTTTCCATAACACTACTATCTTCGGTTGGTGCATACACCTGGACTATGGAAACACTGCCAATGGACATCTTAAAATCTGCTACGATCAATCGTGGAGATATTGGTTCCCAGTCCTCTAAACGATCCAGCATATTGGGCGACATTACTAGGCCTACCCCTTCCTTGGCGAAAATCCCTTTAGGAACTCCAGCATAAATTAAGGTGTAATTTCCGGCTAACTTCATTTCACCGCTGCCTTTCTTCCTTACTTCACTTATGCCAAGAATTTCTACCTTTATTTCCTCATTTCCTCCACCAGCTCAACCTCTAGTCAAAGTCTTAATGTTCCATGTTCCCATTCGTATATCCTTATGCGCGCCATGTCGATTCCGTGAAGACTGTCCACATCCGAGGCTAGGTAAGTTTCTCTGAAACTCCAGACGGGTTTGGCCCAGTGCTAGAGCAACAACTTGGTTAGGCTATACCCCCAACCTTGTGGACCTTGTGAGTATATACTGTTCTGTTGTGTAAGAGTTTTGAACTCAGGAGCCCGGGGGAAACTAGGTTGGCACTTTGTTGAAATTTTAATTTGCCTCGTATACACATTATTTGTGTTATATATTTTATGATGTAGGTCAATTTCTTTAGAAAGCTCTATCATTTTGTCTATGAAATTTTCTGAGCAAGTGAAATTTCTAGAGCAAATTCTGTGGACCGGAGTATTTTATTTTTTTCAAAGGTTTGTTGCAGTAATGTACAATCTTCTATTATGCAATTAGGATTGAAAGTCGGGAAAGAATTAAAAAAAAATAGATTTAAACCCTGCATTTAAAATAGATAAACTATTGTCATCATACTTCCCTTCACCAAAAGACAAAATAGACCCTTTCCAAAAACCGGTGTATACGAATTAAAATGAAATGACTGTAAAGCATAATACACGGGAAAAACCGGACGATCGGTATATCAAAGAATGAATGAACATATAAGAGCATCCACTAATAAGACCCAAAATTCCAATTTCGCTATCCATATGAATGGAAATAACCACAAATTTAATAAAGACTCGGGAGTAAAAATATTACATCAAGTAGAAAATAGCCTAAAATTAAATACTTTTGAATCACTAGAAATAATAAAATCGTTTAAAATCGATCCAGATTTTTATTTAAATGATCAGATCAACATATCCTATAGCCCCATTTTAAATTTGTTTCCCATAGGAAAAAAAAAAATCCAATGAGTCATGAGGGAAACCCCATTGTAAATAAAAAACTTAACCTACCTGCCCCTCCCCCCTTTTAGTTCTCACGAATTCAGTGTTTTAGTTACCTCGAAGGTGAGTGCACGTGCTTAATTTCTTGTCTTACCTTTTTAAAAACTTTAGTATACATAATCAATGTAATATAATACTGATGTGTTGAAAAAAAAAAATGTATGTTTTAGAACTGAAGATGAATGTTTAGTATTCGAAACTAGTTTTCTAATAAAATAATCTCAATAGAAGTGGCAATTAATTCATCAATCCTAATTATATTGATCCTTCTATACCATCATGCGTACCACATATGCTTCTATTATGCGTTTAATAGTCATTGGAGATTGGCATTTTTCACAATGTGGTTGTAAATAAGGCATGAGTTAGGTTGGAATGTCCGATCTTCAGTCTTGTCGTAATCACTTCTCCTTTTATGTTACCTCTTATGGCGCTTGTCGCGCTTTTTTTTTTAAGTTTGTTAGTCAGTGGAGTTTCGATCCATATGGACTCCTAATGTTTTCTAGGTTCGTATATTTGAATAGATGGGATTTTAACCATAGCAGCTTCTTTGGCAGACTTATCCGTTGCTTAATTTCCAGGAATTCCAGGGAGTCCAGGGATTCAGAGAAATTTTTTTTTGGTAATTCAAAGGTCGAATCATTGATTATTTGATTTATATTCGGTCTTACTGCCTTGTAACGGATTGCTTGCCAAGCTGGTCTAACGGCAGCAACGTTTTCTTCTTTCATCCAACCATCTCATTCTACGAAGACTATGCCTATGCCTTCGAACACCTTCTCGCTTTTCATATAACAGTGTCCTCGTAAGATCTCATCCGTCCCTTTTTTCTAAAATACATATCTGGATGGTCATACAATACTCCTGATTCTTCGTTTGTCCTAATTCTCCACTCTCCCTCATCTATATATTTTCCGAAGCATTTTTCTTTCCCATGTGCAAATCCGCTTTTTCCTGACTTATGTAAAGACTCATATCTCGCTGCGATAAGCAACAGCAGGGCCAATAATATAATATTTGATAATTAGGAGTAGATCTTATTACATGCAGAAAGATTGATTAGTTAAAAATAATGGTCTTCACTTTGAAGAATATTATTTAATAATGTTTAAAATACGTAATCTGAAATTATGCTATACTGATGTACATGGATTTTCATAAAGGCCTATAAATAAATTTTCTAATTTTTAATAAAATTTTTAAAATATTGAAGAGAGCTTAACACTTAGTGAGGCGCTCATGGATACCCTACCGCATGACACCTATCCTTGACTGGTCTTATGCTATTTAGTTTTTATATTGTTGGTAGTTGTGGAATTTATTGTTACTTATCTATAAAGATAATAAATATATTAAAAACTATATAAAATCTCCCGCCGCGGCTTTGCACGCTCTCATAAGTAAATAATTTAAATAATTTAACTAACAACTGAAGTTTTATTTCTTTATCGATGAAAACCTTTTAAGTATGTAATTCAGGATTATTTCTTAATTGACATTTTCACACACAACAGTCATTTTTAACCTTTTATAATTGTACTTATTAGGTTTTTGAACATAACGTTAAAGCATAATCAGACATCTAATATTTAATTTAAAAATATGAGAAATCCTTAGAAAAATCCTAAACGCCCCTTACTTCGTCACAGACAAACTTATCTACAAAGATCTTAATATACCTTACGTTTTTGACATAGCTCATACCAAATATCTATTCTTTCATAGCAAACTCCACAACAATTTAAATCCATTAGTATAACAACTTGATTCTCATTCCATTCCAGATAACTCTCTGAGTCGCCTGAAAAGAAGAAGGCCTCAGGACCTTCTAATATAGTACTTCATCATATAGAACCTTTATAAGTGCTACCAATGGGTAGTTGCTTTGTAAACAAGTGACGTGTCATTTTTATCATTATCATCATATTTACTTGATGTATTATATTTGTATATACAGTTGTGAATTTCAAAAAATGACTAAAAAAAAATTTTTTTTAAATATCTAAATTGGTAATCCAGATAGACAGAGACTATTAAGAAACTTTTGTGGACTGCATTATCAATGTTTACAACTAAAGACACATGATTCATTTTTCACACACAATATCAAAAAGCAAACAAATTTTTTATTTGCTAATAGTTTTATTTGTCAGAAATAATTTCATTGATTTCATCTGGTTGGATTTTAATTTGTACCCATTGCGGTATATAGATAGAAGCTTGACAAACCTCGTTTTTGTCAATCGAAATTCTTTATTTAAATTTTTATTATTGTAAATTTTATTATTGAAAAATCTTTCTAGAATTATGAAAATTATACATTCAATATATGGTGCAGATGGTTTCAGTAGTTTTACCATTGTAAACTATTGCGGAATGGCGCTAAATTCATATCGGTCAATTTCTAAACTTCACTGGAATATAAATTTCGCACAACATATGTAAATATTTTTTAATAATCTAATTAAATATAAGTAAATTTTATCATCAATCTCTAGCTGTTTACAACACCGTACCTCTCATGTAGAATGTCGCTCGCCACCTATGGGTAAATTTTCAAACTTCACTGTTACCTACATATTATCGCTTTTTCAATAATAAATCATTTTGAATTCCGTATATTACATTATTGCTTAACCATTCTGTAGCTCAAAAGATGTGGTCAACATTTGGTACTGATTGGTTCAGTAGTTTTTGCGATAAATGATCACAAACAAAAAATGGCTTGTCGTTTTATATAATAGTATATATAGAAATATAATTTATAAACGTTAACCTAGTATTAAGCTTTATTTAGAATTTAGATAAGTAAATTTCAATAAATAGGTTTAGAAAATATTATAAACGCGACTAAACTATTTCAAATCGTTCCCATCCGATATTTTATTCTAAAAGCTATTACAGAACTGTATTTACCATTATTGTTTGAATTTGTTTTAGCAACTATTTGGGGTATTCGAGGGGGGGGGGGCTGCGGAGCCGTGGTATTTAATATTGCAGGGCAGAGCCCGGAGGGGGGGAGGTAATTCATTGCCCGCCCATAATTTACATCGAGATGGGCTAATCCAGTCGCTAGTCTCTCGTTTTTATTCCCCTGATCTGGATATACCTGCTATTCAGTATCTGTAATCACGCATTTAGAAAGGGGTCATTAATTTTTTGATAAATCATTATTCAAATATTTGACAGGGATGCATAAATAATTTTTGGCAAACATTGGGCTCAACAATGGGTCATGTGAGGGTCCCATAATACATGAATTTACCCAGAATACCCTAATTAAATTCAAAAATAGAAATAGTATTTTATCATACCTACCTATTTATGTATTAAAAACTAGTAAATGGAATTAAAATAAATACAAATACATAACATGGCGGGCATGAAAGTAAGGGAAAACCAGTCACATAATCTTATTCAACACATCCTTCACCCAGCGTTTCTTCTGGGAGTGTTATCTAAATTCAAAATCGTTTTTATATTAAAAAGAAGAAGAAGAATACCTAATAAACTGAGTCTATATGTGAGAGGTAGGATGTCATGCGGTAGGGTATCTACTAGCGCCTGCCGAAGTGTCAAGCGCCGTTGTATTTTGTACAACACTCGACTTGTTTTCTTTCTCTCTCGCTTCCGGTGAGCTTAACGGGAAATTGGCTTTAGCTATTCCTCGATATACTCCTCTATTAGCCGTCAGCAATTTTTCACTGTGATTGGAGGGATAGTGTCCTGATTAGAAAACATTTAGTCCTCAGTGTTGCACGAAGTACAACAAGCGACCGTCTCGTTTTGATTTTTCTCGTCTCTTTCTCGGCAATCTAAATTTAGTGAGCAAAGTATTAACTATCCGGAATGTTTTCATTTGGTAAAAACCTATAACCTATTATCGGAATTTTGCAGGAGCTGGACGAGGAAGAAAAAAAATTGTTTGCAATAATTGTTCATTAAACCATTTAGACATTCAAATATTTTGTTTTTACTGTAATATTGTATATAAAATTTTTTTATTATTATTTTCAATCATAAACACAAATTCATTTATGTTCAAAATATTCTTCTCTAAGGTAATATAATGTACATATCTTCTACTCTAAAAGTAGAATGGTCAAAATATTTCATTTAATATTAAAATTGTGCTTTCTACAACGTGCGACCGCTCGTGTTTGGTCGGCGGAAGGTTAAAGTTCTCTTTAATACTTTGAAAATTTCGTTATAAAATTAAATTTTTATTCTATATGTAGCCTAATAATCTCATTTTAAATAGAATTATTCTTCGTTTTATAGCATTGAAAGTTCGATGTCGGCTGTGGGCTTGAACGTTTGTCTAGTAAATGTTAAAGAAATCATAAACGATGGTCAGTCCTTTTTTCGTTCTAGTCTTGTATTGTATGTGGGTTCCTAGTAAGTACGTATATATGGATTCCTACTATAAAATGAAAAGTTAAAAATAAAACATGTAATTTTTATATAATTTTATTCATGAAAAAATGGTTACTAAGAAACTAGTTTGGGAACTAGATAGATCACTCTGATCAACTTATCTTCAATGAATCAAATTTCATACTGCAATTCCTTTTGACATTGAAAAAGCTTTTGACAAGGCGATCTTAAATTATACAAAAATTATTAGAGTGGAAAATTAATGGCAGCATGCTAAATTTTTATAAAAATTTTCTACAGGATGTAATTTGTATAATAATGTTAAATGCTGTAAATAAATATCAGTAAATTGAAATTCTATATTAAATTATAATTGAATTCTGAAATTTTAATCAATACTTAGACAACCAGTGAATGTGTTGTAAGAAAGAAAATGGCGTGAAAGGCATGAGGTGGAGCAGAACCCTGCGGCACCTCAATTCATTGGCTGTCTAATTGTAATTGACAGGTGTGAATAAATATATAAAGAAAAAAAAATTTTAATAAATTGAATTTATATTTCAAAACGTGTATTTTTTATATTCATATTTCAACGTGGGCCCTGTTAAGAACAGAAGTCATGCGGTAGGGTATCCGTTAGCGCCTGACAAAGCTTCAGTAAGCTTCTGTTCAAAATGATAACCAAAATACATTTAATTTGTTACTTAATAATCTAATTCTTGATAGAATCATATCTTTCATAGCAATGAAAGTTCGATGTCGCCTGAAAAAATGGCAACCTTAATATAACCAATGTTTAACAGTTATGTTTAACAGTTATGTTTAACAGTTAACCCGCCAGTTCCCATGGCCAATCTAAATGATTTTTTTTTTTTTCAATTTTTTTTTAGCAAATCTGTTTTTTCTAAATTAAATGTGATTTTTAGACCAGTAGTTGGTTAAAAAAAGTAATTGGATTAGTAGAAATTGAGGTGGCACCTGTAGGTGCCTTTGGGAGCAGGGTGTCCGTCCAGGCTTCATGAGTTGCCTACGGTATCGTTTGATATTGGTAATAATAACGAACAACGAATATTATTTGAACACAGATTTTATTAATACATATTTAGAATAAACTATAAAATAAATTGTGACATTAAATAATAAATAAAAGTCACATATTTTTATGGTACTCATGAGAACAATGGATGTGTATGCCGACGTTACATATCTTACAAATTTCTTGTTCTTTTATGGCATTGGGCGCAGCGTCGGTGTTCCATGCAATCTTCTAATTGATGGTCAATTCCTTTGTTTTTTTACTAGTGATGAAGGTACATTCCTTACACTATGAACTAATTTTGTTGGGACTCCAAACTTGAATAACCATTCTTGAACCACTGCCCTCCTGAAATCACAATAGCTGAGTTTGGAGTCTTTTTCTGTGTGCCTCTTCAATAACCAAGCATTTTGGCATGCTGCATCGATGCCGAATGTAAACAACTTGTACCACCACTTTCTTCCCTTTAGGGATATCCTTTGAGAATCCAAATTCTGGTCAAAACGGTCTACACCGCCCATAAACATGTTGTACATCTTTGTTATATTAGGGTATTTTACACTAACTTTGCATTTTCTGTTGTCAACTTTTCCTATTCTATCCACTTTAGAAACAGGCGTAATCCCATGGCAATTAGATGTTATAGTGACAATATTATTATCATGCCATTTAGTTATTATTATGACATTTTCAGTGTTTCTGTAAGATATAGTGCCCCGTTCCTTCTTAGACAAAGTTTTTGATGCTACTAGTGGGCATTTCAATGTTCTATTTTCCAGTATTGTTCCTGTTCCACCGATGTTTTTTTTTTGACAGTTCTTCTACTAATTTCACACTACTGAAAAATCTGTCAAAATATACATTATATGGACCAATATCTTCTGGAAGCCTTGAAGTAAGATCAAGGACAACTGAAGCTCCAAGTCCCAATTCACCTTGTAAAGGCAATGGTGATTTTTTGGATCCCTCATATGGTGTGAAAGTCACTAGATATCCTGACTTCGTAGCTAACGACCATAGCTTGTACCCAAATTTGATGGGTTTGCCGTGAATATGTTGTTTTGACGAATGCTTTCCATAGTAACGTACCATTGTTTCATCAACAGAAACATGGGATGTGCCAATGATTTTAAAATTTTGTCTGAAATTAGATTCCAGAATGTTCAAAAAATCTCTAACTTTGTAGAATTTATCTTCTGATGATAGGGTGGTGTTGTCGGCTAAGTGGAGATATTTTTCAATTTCAAAAAATCTATTTCGGCGCATGGATTTCGATACCAGTGTGTTGTAAGTGTCAGACTGGGTTTCCCAAAACATGCGTATGTATTTAGGTGTGAGGTATCCAGTGAGCAATAAAATTGCAATGAACACCCTGATTTCTTCTTCGGAAATATTTAGAGTGTGGTTATTTTGCAAAGCATATAGATTGCTTTGATCCTTGATCAGAGCTAAAACTTGAGCAGAAAATAGGTCCTCAAACCACTCTAAGCAAGATTTTGATGGATGGGGACCTTCATTCCATCTCTCCTTCGCATCTCTGTTCCCTACTCTATTAGTAAAAGTGGTTTCATCCTCCATCCACATGGTTTGTTGGCTCTTATTCTTACGCTTGGTACTGGTTTGTGCTAGTGCGCTGTTCAATCGACCTGCTTGGATCGTTGACGGCAATCTTTTAGAAACCTGGACATCTTTTCCTCTTACAAGATTATTATTTACTTCAGCTAGATTCGGTTTACGTTTTCTTCTCGTACTTTCTGTATTTTCTTCTGTATCCTTCATAGAACTTAGATCTGTGAGTACATGCTCATCATCCTCAAACTTTTTCAAAAATTGTTTATCACGCACTGTCTCTGAGACCCCCATTTCTTCTATTCCTTCGTCACCCACAAAAATAACTTCATTTGTTATGTTTTCGAACCCGCAAATAGATTTAACCTCAACTTCACTTTTAAGAATACTACCTGGAAGGTGATTCATATCAATATCGTCTTCATCTCCACTTTCTTCGTCCGTTCTTGATCCTTCATTAGGTGGGAAAAGAGTAACTTCAATGTGTTCCAAATCGTGTCCTGCTTCCAAGAGAGCAACTACTTCGTGAAGAGGAATTCTATTGAACAGGGAAAAGTATATAACAAAATTGTATATAAATATGGGAGTTTAGATTTATTTTAGTTATTATTTTATTATATACAAAATAAGATTGGTTGTTTATCAGGCAATGATGTTCTTATGTACTCCAACTAGGGCAGGAAAAACGTAGTATCCTAGAGGTTAGCTAACTATTCTAGCCTGGGTGGGAAGGTACAAAGTTATTTGAAATAAATATCAGTCGGCTCAGAACGGAACGAACTCTGTTTCTGACAGTAAAAAAAGTTTTTTGTTCGAGATTTTTTCTCGGAAAGGTAAATCCATATTATTATACATGTTTAGCATAAATTGTACTTGTATAAATTTTCGACGAAAAAATATTCTAAATATAAAATTCAGTGACCTAAAGAGTCAAGAATAAACAGCAACTAACGTATTTCTTTAAATTAATTCCTTTAATTTTATATTGTATTAAACGTAAAAAAAAGAGTTTATTATGTTTAACATTTGATGATTTTTTTCTTAACTAGTATTCTGTTAGAAGTACATCGGAATTAAAAAAAAACTTTTTTCTTCTACGTAAAAATGTAGTTTTCATTTATTTTACCTTTTTTTCTTTTTTAACATTATATCAAATATATTATTTTATAGCTCAAGCCTGATAATATGTTAATCTCTGCTTATCTGTTGTGTGTTTATTGTTATTTTTTTTTATTCATAAAAGTGTATTAATTATCATCATTAATATCGTAAGAATATCATACCTTATAAGTACAATACTATGTATAAGTTATTCAGAGAATATAAAAAGTTACTTCTAAGAATTCAAAAATAACATTTGCAGATTTGTTTCGTTGGGACATTTCTCAATCTTACTTCAACTACTCTGAAATTTTTAATTTAATTTTCCATTTAAACGAAACAACGTAGACACAATAAGTTCATTTCTTTACATAATAGCTTTCTTTTCATTTTCAATTTCGAAACTAACCGTTTTAAAATCACTTATCTACAATGATCTTCATTCAATGAAGCCCTGGAAAAAAATAGAGATTCAAGAAGATAATTTCTTCAAATTCTGCTTTTATACTTCCGAAAAAAAAGAAATGTAGCACAGCTTATCAAAATGGTTTGATGTTCATGGTGATAGGTGCTTAATTGTTAATAAATTTAATTACTTTCGAGAATTTCAATTATTGAAAAAAAATCTATGAAATTCTTTGAATAATCGTAATAGACACCTTTGATCTAACGACATTTTTATGCTAAAATTTAATAGGCTAATTTTCTATTTGATAATCGATCTTATTGTAATCAAGCCATTTTTGAAACACTGGGGTTTTACGTTTCTGCCATTTGTTGGTGGAATGGATAAAAAAAAAATTTATTATGAACAGTTCGAATCTATGAAACCATTGATACGATTTTCTACTCTTAAAACATAATGTGATTAACCCTTCACCTTTTCTCTTCGAAGGTGAAGCTTTCTCTCTCTCTCTCTTTCTGTCTGTCTCACTGTAAGAGAGGAACTCAAGCCATAAAAAAAAAAATCACTCCCACTCTCTCTCTCTCTCTCTCTCTCTCTCTCTCTCTCTCTCTCTCTCTCTCTCTCTCTCTCTCTCTCTCTCTCTCTCTCTCTCTCTCTCTCTCTCTCTCTCTCTCTCTCTCTCTCTCTCTCTCTCTCTCTCTCTCTCTCTCTCTCTCTCTCTCTCTCTCTCTCTCTCTCTCTCTCTCTCTCTCTCTCAGGAAAAAGCCTGGGAATTTCAAAATTGTCATTGTGTCCCTCAAAAAAAATTGTAGCAATAATTGTTCATAAAACCATTTTAGACATGCAAATAATTGTATTTGACTGTAATATTGTAAATACAAATGTATATAGTTATAAATTAGTTTCAATCATAAATATATTTTCGTTTACGTTAATAATATTATCCTTTCAGCTAATATACAGTACATATATTCTATTTTAAATATATAATGGTCAAAATATTTGATTTAATGGATTATGGTTAAAAATTAAAATCCAACCAGATCAAATCAATAAAATTATTTCTGTCAAATGAAAATTATTAAATATATGTAATTTTTTCTTGATATAAATCAATATTATTAAATATATTATTTTATTTTTGAAGAGAAAAATCCCGACCGGGTCAAATCTTTTCTCTTCAAAAATAAAATAATATATTGAAAAATTATTAAAAATCAAAATGCCGATCCTCAGCTGTTTAATATTGTGTGTAAAAATATGAATTTTTGAACCTTTAGTTCTAAGTACTGATAATGCAGTTTCTTATACCGCAGTTTCTTAATAGTCTCTGTCCATCTGGATTACCAACTCATATATTAAAATTGAAAATTGGATGTCTAATTATGCTTTATGTTATCTTCAAATACCTAATCAATCTAAATTTAACCAAGTTAATAATGGCTGCTATGCGTGAAAATATTATCAAAATATAATTTTCAATTGTTCACTTTAATACAAGATTTTTATCGATAAAATCTAGTATAAAATTTGGACAACAAATGTCTTTTTTTTACACTCATAAAAGAAATAATGTTTAAAATTCAAATCTAGTCCTAGCGTGAGCTATTCTAATATAAGTTGCAAATAATTGATCAATCCCTACATATAATTCTGCTTTAGTCAATCATTGTTGGTTATGAATAGTGAATCTATAAGTATCAATTTTAACTTAAGGTTTAACTTAAGGTTTAAAAAAAAAAAAAAAATGATCCTTCGATATCTCAAGTGAAATATAAGCTGCCTGATAAATTGATTAAACAATATATTTCCTAATACAGGTTCAAGACCAGCTGCTTCGCACATTCACATTATCGCTAATAAAATAAGCTTTGAACTTTATTGGATTTAACTCAATAAAATTGCAATTTTCGAGGTATTCAATTAAAATAAAATATACCTAGTATTATGTATTAAATGTATGGCGGTATTTAAGGGAGGACGCGGTACTATGGTGGCAATATTGATGTATGTATGTCACTGGGCACAGCTGGTGTCTGTTTTCTGCTCCCCTCTCAGCTTTATTGCACAATCTATCTTGTCTCTGCTTAAAATATTAATCAAGTCGTTATCCAACATTTTACTATCATGTTACAAAAGCTAAAAATAAATTTATATTAACAATTAGATTAACAATGAAGTGAAAAATAATGTTTCGTTTTATTTTTACTTATATGTGAATAAATATATACCTTATATAATATGGCAGGTAAAACGTTCCTCCCAATATATTTTTTATCATTATCTTGGATAAAAGTTTCATTTTTTTGTCAGTGTTTATATCTCCACAAACTTTGAAAGCTCATATAAAACATGTAAGGAAAATGAAAACTATTAATTAAATTAAATAAACCAATATTTAAAAACTTTTACAAAATAATAAATTTATTATACCCACTTGCATAAAAACGTCTCACATTTGATTGAGTATAATTCTATGTGATTACGAATAAATGTTTGAGGAATATGCCACATATGGATCCGTACTGAAATAAACCTTAGTCATTTAAAATTTTCTTTACTTTATATATATATATATATATATATATATATATATATATATATATTTTCAAATATTGCATGTTTTTTTTTATTATTATTAATTTTAATAATCCGAATTTGATTCATATGCTCTGGTTAGAGCATCTTTACTCCTAAAAACGAATAATTCTTTTTGCCAAAACGAAAGAATAAAAAGGAAATTTTCGCCTGTCAGTCTATATTACCGTTTGTAGAAAATTTGCTTGCCTGGTGAATTTATGATTTTAAAATTTTAATTCATTTACGTTAGATGGGATCTGACAACCAGGTCTGCTTTATTGCACTTATATCGTCCAAATTCTTCTTTAAAAACCGTTCCAACTCCCAAATTCTGTACTAACATCCTCTACTCCAAACAGCAGACAATTGCAATCCTTCCTAGCACCTGACTCACTACTTACCCCGATTGCACGTATATCTTATCAGTAAATATTAATCCCTTCATTTTTACCTTTTTTTTTCGTACTTTACTAAACAATATATGCACCTGAGATACCCTCCAACCAGACTTGTCTCTCCACTTACCTAGGGAATGCAAAAAATGCATGATAACGTACCAAAAAATTTTATCTACTGTAAATATAGTAAAAATATATTCTTCTTAAGAATCTTGATTTTAATATATTTTTAAATCAATTTTCTATTCTATTCTATTCTACTAATACGTAATACGAGTAATACAATAAACTACTAAATAAAATAAAGCGCAAAGTAAAATAGAATACAATAAATGATAACATAAAATAGTTGATAAATGTTGACTCTAATAAAGGAATACAAAAATAAATAAATAATGACAAAAATTATGAAGAAAAGAAAAGAAAAAAATAAATATATAAATAAAAATTAAAAAAATTATTCTGTTGGACGAAATGGTCATTTTTATTGAAAATTGTTCTTAATAATGTAAAAATATTCTTACCAACTAGGACCCATATACGCATAGCAAAATGTTTAATGTGCTAGGTTAAAAACATTAACTAAATTGAAATATTTAATTAAAAAGTTTAAGTTTAATATAAAGAATTACATAAATTAATTGGATATAAAAGTTCATCTATTACCTATAATTATGAGATAATGTCCCAGCTCTAGTTACAACAAGTAAAAAAGGACTGAAAAGTTGCTGGATGATGGATCCCTTTAATCATATTAACTAATTTTGAATATAGTCTGGCGGTTTCGTGCTCCTCATAACATGTATTATTTACTTAGGTATGATACAACTTAACTTATGCAATCAGCTAATGCAGTTTAAAGGTGAATGGTTATTGATGGATATCCAATTAGAGGAGCAATGCCCATGAAATGGGGCTTGTTATATTTTAATAACAAAATAAGATGGCTTTAGGACTTCCTTTGAAAAGTTTATAAGCTATTTATAGGTTAGTACTTTAGAAATATTTTTTAATAAGATTTAAAAAGAAGTAAAATTCATTCTGTAAAAAATAAAAAAAAAATAATAAAAATCCTCTAACCCGAATTGCCAAAATGGTTTTTAGTTGTTTACCAATTTATTGACATTTACAACGGCACACAGAAAATTCAACTGGCAGACGTGAAGAAAACGGTAATAAAAACATGAAAATAGATTTTAAGCAAATACCCATTTGGACTATTTCAATATATGTTCTATACTAGAACGCTAGCAGTTTCTTGTCTTTTAGGTCTGGCATGTGACGAATGAATAGAACTGCAATTATTAGTTAAAATTATCGAAGTTAAAAGGAAAAAAAGGGTTACCTTGACAAATTATTTAAAGTTCTCAGAAAAGTATTGCACCCGGAATAATGAAAATTAATATATTCTTTTTTAGCACAGAGGTGTCCCGTAGAGATACGACCCCGGGAATATGAGCCCCCCTTGGTGAATAAGTGCATGGAAATAGGTTGAATAAATACGGCGGAGACTGAATAAGATAAAGACGACTGAATAAGGAAGGGCAGTTATTAAAATACACACGGTGCGGGGATGATAACGCCCTCAGATCCTCTTCTGTTTTAATTAGAGTCCGGTTTTCCTTATCTTCCTTGTCCAGTCCTTCTTTATTTAGCCATCCTCAACCTCTTTCTCTGTTGTCCTTTCCCGCAATCGTCCTATCCTACTTACACTTCTCCAGGATAACAACTTGGTAATGATTCCATAAAAAAAAAATTATAAAATATATTATTATATATTTTTACCATAATTCAAGAGTTACCAACAATCTTTTAGAAGGATTTGTTTTTGAAAATGTCAGACTACTTCACTTATATGGGTACAGTGTTAAACAATACAAATAAAATTATAAAAGTGCACAAACTTATCATGGCCGCAAATCATATTTTGCAAATTTGAGGTTTTTCATGCCATCATTGTTATCTAGAAATACGAAAGTAAGTACATAACTTTAACCTTCCAGTAGTCGCAACCGATCTGACAGATCACCCAAGGTATTTTTTGCTTAGTATTCAGACTAGGATTTTTATAATGAGATTAGCGTCTTTGTATCATATTGTGTGAATAATTGTTTTTTTCCATTCATATTACCCATTGCCCTCGAGTGAGGCAATGGATTAAATTAAATATTTCAATTTAGTTAATATTTTTAAATGTTTTTAACCTAGCACATCAAACATTGCTATGCGTATATGGGTCCTAGTTGGTAAGAAGATTTTTACATTATTAAGAACAATTTTCAATAAAAATGACCATTTCGTCCAACAGAATAATTATTTTAATTTTTATTTATATATTTATTTTTTTATTTTTTTTATTTTCTTTTCTTCATAATTTTTGTCATTATTTATTTATTTTTGTATTCCTTTATTAGAGTCAACATTTATCAACTATTTTATGTTATCATTTATTGTATTCTATTTTACTTAATTACTTAACTAGTAATTTATTGCATTACTCGTATTACGTATTAGTAGAATAGAATAGAATAGAAAATTAATTTTAAAATAAAGAAATAAAATTAGTTACATCTGTATAGAGACATAATGAATTAATAAAATGAAAAAAAAATAAAATAAAATAAAGAAAAAATAATAATATAACAATGATAATGTATACATAGATACTAATTAAATATATAAACAGGAAAATAAGAAAACATTCTACAAATGTTAGAATAAATTGGTTATTTTGACACAATACTTATTATATAAAATAGAAGAACCTAAATGTTATATTCAGAGTGAGAAATCATAATTTTGATTGCTATCTAACTTGAGCAAATAGTACGTATTACTCTTTATGTTATTTTATTTATTTTATATTTAGAGGCTGTTTATTTTAATTTTATTACTTTATTGATTTCTTTTTTTTTTTACTTTATCTTATATTATTATACATATTGTGTGAATAAGTTTTTTTCCCATTCATATTACTCATTGGCCTCGAGTGAGGCAGCTTGTAATTATTCAAAATAAAAAGTTTTAAAAAAAATTATTATTTTAGTCATAGATATGTACATCCTAATGAAGAATAAAATACCTTAATATTTTATTAAAGTCCAAAGGGATTTAATTTAGATTTTTTGTGGAAGTAAGGGAACATCTTGTATATGATTTTTTATATTTATTTTATTTTATATTATTAAATGGTTTATACGTATAGAAATTATAATATTAATATTTAATAAAATTAATATTAAGGTATTTTATTCTTACTTAGGATGAATATATCCATGACTGAAAATGGTTTTAAAAAAAACTTATTTTGATGAACGACATTGCCATTTTTATTGATTATATTGTTGTTGAATATATCGTTATTTACATTGGTTTTTTTTTTTTTTTTTTTTTTTTTTTTTTTTTTTTTTTTTTTTTTTTTTTTTTTTTTTTTTCAAAAGATTTACTTAACGTACATTCACATTTTATACAGTTGTAATTAAAAAAATATAAATATAAACTAAGTAAAAAAAAAATATTTCTAAGAATCCGTTCATTATAAACTCAATTCCCACTCTGTTTTTATTATATTACGTAAATAAATAATTTCTAATCTTAATTAATAAATAAAAAGGAAAAAAAAAATATGCTTTCTATTCAGTTTTAGTTGAATAGTTTTATAATACATTTTATGAAATAATAACCTACTTGATATTTTTTTTTTCAACGGATGGTGCCTTTGAAATGAGATAAAAACACGTATAATGTCAAGTGGAGGGCACACCCTCATATTTTATAGACACTCTGTTTTATTAGTAAGTACCTTATTTTTCCTCTAGCTCGTATGTTATACTTAAATCATAATAAGTAAGTAGTATGAATAACCTACGGTAAACCTTTTTTTACTATAAAATTTTTCTAACAAGTATTATTCCCAAGAAAAATATTACATCAAATTGTTATGTATTTATGTATACCAACTTTTTATTTAGGGTTTGAAAACTGAAGAGAAGCATGTATGTTTAAAATGGCACAACTCAAAACCCGTTTATATAATTTATATTTTATGAATTTACTTATTTATAGTTTTTTTCCTCTGGTTCATCAAAAGCTTTCTAAAATACCTTGAAATCTAATAAAGAGTAGAGAAGATATTTTTCTACTAAATAGAATAGAATAGAACAGAAAGAAAACTTCCTTCTGGGATAATTTCCCTTAAGAATGACATTACATAACAGAAAGTAAAGTATATATATATATATATATATATATATATATATATATATATATATATATATATATATATATATATATAATTTAAAGAAACATTAGTGTCTTACATAACACCTAGTTTAGGTAGCAAAATATATAAAAATAAGTAATGTTTGCAGAAAGGCAAAATAAAAAAGGAAATTGAAAGCTATTTATACAATGAAGAAAACATTATCAACCGATAATTGTAAATTCAGGCTAATGTTTTATGTCTGATATACTCTAATGACATACGGATCAAGGATCAGTCAATGAGTGATGAAATGAGGGGTGTAGACTGCATAGAATATGCGATAATTTTTTACTCCCTAGATTCGTTAGGAGTAGTTAGAAGGTATACATACTAAAAGTCCCCGAGCTAACGGTGAGGGGAGGAGAGAAGTTCCATTGTTTTGATTTTTCGATAATATCTCGAAAACGGTTTACTCTAGAAAGATATGCTTCAAATAAATATAAAAGCTAATTAAATTTATTATATAATTTATTATATATAAATTTGTCGTAATTCTAACTGTTTACGAGATATACGTTATTAAAAATCGACAATTTTAGAAATAAAAAAAATCTTTACCTCACTTTTTGTTAAACATTTGAAGCAAATACTAGAAGCGTTTATATGAAATTAAAGTAAATTAAATGCTTTACAATTTTGATTCTTACAGTTTTTCTGAGAAACGGATGTGGAACGTAATAGAAACAAAAGTTTGACAAAAATTGAGGTGTCATTTGTTTTTTACCGAAATAACGTATATCTCGTAAACGGTTAGAATTACGACAAATTTATATATAATAAATTTTTTAGTAAATTTAATTAGCTTTTGTATTAATTTAAAACATATCTTTCTAGAGTAAACTGTTTTCGAGATATTATCGAAAAACCAAAAAAATTGAACTTCTCCCCTCCCCCCACCTTTAGCTCACCCCCCAGGTGCGGGCACTTTTAGTATGTTTACCTTCCAACTATTCCTAACGAAGCCCTGAAGTAAAAAATTATCGCATATTCCATGCACTCTACAATGTGTTTATTGACTGGACTAATAGAATATTGACAGTTTTTAACTTCTCAATTGAATTTTAATCAATGCAGTCTAATTAATGTTATTTTATATCTTATTTTTGTAAATAAGTCCGTTCGGTATTTGAAGGTGATATGAAACTATGTGTCTAATAGAAATAAAAAATTATTTTAATCTACAATGTATTCACCATTCTTTAGTATAACTTGTTATCATATTTCGAACAATTACATAATGCCACGTTCATATAACGTCTGGGGTTTATTGTCGAAAAAAGTGATCCAAGTGGTTTTTGGTGGCCTGTTCGTTATGGAATTGCTTTCCATTCATGGATTTCTGCAGAGACCAGAATAAGTCGTAGTCACTTGGAGCTAGGTCTGGTGAATACGGAGGATGGGGCGAAAGGCCCCATCCAAAGCTTAATAATTTATTGCGAGTGACCAACAAACCTTTCGATTTGCCTGTTGTGCCTTTTTTTTTTTTTTTTTTTATTAATTGATTGATCCAACTTTGCTAATTGCGAACATTATTGAGTTGAAACAATTGTTTTTCTTGATGGCAATAGCTCGTTGCATTTTCTTGTGGGTGGCCAGACCGTGGAGCGTCAATATTGCCAAAATTTCCTGGACGAAAATTAGAAAACCAATTTTGACAGGTGCGTTCGGTTAAAGAATCATCCCCATAAACACTGCAATTTTTTTTTTTATGGGCTTCTGCAGCACGATTACCTTTTTTAAAATAATTTAGCAAAATATGCCGATAATGAATGATATTTTTTTCGATGTTCATAGTGCAATAGCAATCACAATGCTAAGCTAATGTAAAAAAGAATTTTCAGAAGTGCTTGGTGAAATATTAAAAACAGAGTAAACAATCCACCTTAGGAATTAATTCATTAGATAAGAAATGTACCCTGATGATATGAAAATAAACATAAAAACCTAAAGGACTTATTTTCCAACCCAATATTTTCTATATAATTGTATATTTGAAAATAGGCTGCATATACATGTGTAACTTTAATTTAAAATAATTTAAAGGCTTATTATAAACGTGAAGATAAGGCAAATGTCTGTGGGGTAGACCGAGAAGTATATGAGAGGATTACTCTAGATCTGAACCTCAGGATTTGGGTTTTGATGGAACGGGATGAAGGGATGTGTCTTGTCAGAGATTGATGAATTCAGATGTTCAAATGAATAAAAAAATGCAATATTTTTTGGAACAAATTATCCTCTAAGAATCATAAAAATGTTTTTTTCCTTTTTTTATTTCCTTGTAAATAATGATTTATGATACGTCATTGTTTTCTGTCGACAGTAATTCCTGCCCAATTCATTTGCTTATTGTTTATATATTTTAAATAGTTGTATCAATAAAGTATTTTTAAAAAAATATATTTTTTACAAATGGTTTTAGGGAAGTACAACTTTTATGGTAATTTGTGCTTCAATGTTATATAAAACTAGAATTTAATAAATGATTTCCATTATTACTTATTAAAGTTGCATTAGCCCAAATATTTATGCACATTGCTCTACTGTGCCTCTTACGCCATACCGTTCCTCTGTTACATTGTATTTCCTCTTTTATATGGCTGTATTGAAAAAATATATGCATTGAAGAAAATTGTGTACTTCCTATATCAGTAAAATCTGATCATTCTTGTATACGATGATATTGAAGCTAAAATGAAATTGAGAAAGGTTTACAGATTTCCATTTCCATCAACCTTTGATCTCTCCGGAGTTTCTAGAGATCAACTCTCGACTAATTGGGTTGTGGCTGGGGTATCTCCTAGCCGCCGCAATATTTTGGACAAAATGGATCCTTTGTAAAATAAAACAAAACCTAATATAGAACGTAAACACTGTGAGCCAGTTTAATTAATTTATTTTTTAAAAAGGTTTATTTACTTTTCTAATTGATCTTCATAATTACATAAAATTAAGGTTTCTACCAGCTACATAGAAACAAATATCTCATTAAATATTCACACATGAAGTTCAGCTGAGCTCAAAAAATGAAAAATAAAGAAAATGGATGTATTAGTAGTTTTAAAAAGGGGCATCAAGGGAGTGGATTTAGTAAAAGAAAATTTTATGTTTTTATTATTTTATTAAGTAACTGTTTCAAATGTCTCCATTCAAGGAAACTTTAAATTTTAATCACAAACCGCTCACCGACTCCAAACTTGTTGCATTATTAGTTGCAATTGCATGTTCATTAGACACTATGAAACTTGATTGAACAGTCTCCAGCTAATGTGAATGTCTAGCTGTTGATTGACTCATTAATTAGTGATTGGTTTGTCCCTGATCGATTTATAAATAGGTGATTGGTTATTATTTAATTCATTATTCTGCAAATGTCAATCTAAATTCATTAAAACATAAATCCACTACATTCTATTGTTAGCCTTCAATTCCAATCAAATTACGTATGAGTTTGAAATCAATTATTATGTTTAATTTTTTCATAAGTTTTGATTTTTGAAGTAATTATAGAAAAAGAAAATATATGCAACTGTTTGAAATAAAAACATGAACGAGATGGTGTGAAGATATTTGTTTCATTTATTCCAAATCAAAACTTTTTTTTTTAAGTATAGGCCAGTAACAGTTCTTGTCTTACGAATTGTAATTGTTTAAAACATTACCCATTTATATTTTATCTCATTAGATTTAATCAAGCAATACTAAATCTAAAATGACAGAGAGTGAAAAGGACGTAATTAAAACTTTATGTAAGAAAAAATGGACAATATCGAAAATACCACTTATATTTAATAGAATAAGGTATCTAATTAGTAATTCCCTTAGGCTGGGCAAGAATTGTTGCCAATAGAATAGAAATGTTAGGACCATGGCAACAATTGTCCAAAAACAGTGAGTTATTTTACACCAAGAGGCCAACTCCTCAGCCACAGTGAGAGAAATTTATAATAATCTCGCGTCCAAAAATGCATTTGACATTGTTTCGGTAGATATTCGTAATAGTTTTGGTTATTTTTTCGTTTCCATAACATGACTTGAATAATTAAGAAAAATTGGTATTTGGATACGTGAAAATAGTTACCTAGAATCAAATTATATTATCGGATAAATAAATGCTTCATTTTTACACAATATATTAAGATGTTTATAATACATACGAGTATTTTTATATATAATTTGAAAATACATTTTTTCTATTATATAAGTATTATATAAGTATATAAAAAAGCATAATTATTATAATTAATTTTACAGAATCTGGAGTGTCTTAAGAAAGTTAAAAAAGGTTTTAAAATTAGTCTCTTAGAAGAAACTTTTTATACAAAACTAGATAATAGAATATCTCTTTGTCTTTTTAAAGTAAACTGAAGAAAATATTTTTTTCTTTGTTATTTTTTATAGATCCATTGTAATTGGAGAGAAAAGAGAAATTTCCTAATGTCTTAATATTAGTGTCGTCCTCGTTTTCTCTTGATGTCTATTTCAACCCATCGAGGCTCCCACTGAACTTAACTCTTGACTTTTTTCTTTTGTAAATTCTTTTTATTGGGTAGTGAAACATTGTTGTCTACTGAAATGTTTCCAATTAAATTATTTGATAATTAATTAAATGTTTAGGGTGTTTTTCAAGTACAAGGTTAATTCTAAAATAAGAATTTTTATTACAGTTGCATAGGTACGACAGTTCACATTATTTTCGCAAGTTTTATTCCTTAATTATCTTTCTACCTGATATTAGGAATTTTCAGCTATTAGGAAAATACTTAAAGTTCTGTAAACGTTCTTAAAGATAGTACAAGATGATGAAAAATCTGTAAGGCTATTGATAAAATTCTTGGCCTATTGGGTTTTATGGACGTTTAAAGAAGTATCTAAGCGGTTAATGAACCTTTGAAATTTTTTTTGAAATCAATGAAAAGAAAATATAAGAACGTTTAAAAAAAAAATATAAATCAAATTAAAACAAAGATAAGTTTAAAGAAAAAGGAAAAAATAAATAAATAAGAAATCAAAACATTTAGGTATTTATGGATAAGTGTATATTTAACAAAATAAGTATTATGAAGGATTTTGGATAGCAAGAATTTGATACGAGATGAATCAGATGGTTTAGGTAAGCCCCAAATAGTAGATATTTATTTCTTAAGATTATTTCTGTCATGTAAAATAGTTTTTTGTAATTTTTTTTTTTTTTTTTTTTTTTTTCAGATTTTAATTTACACCTGTTATTGGGGTAACAATCAGTGAATGTGATGAAATTGAATACTACAGGCCTTGTATGCGTGTGGGAGACTAGTACTCAATAGTACCTCCTCCTGGCATGAATTAAAGAGATTTATTTGAGCAAATCTCTCATCCAGCTTCTTTTAAGCCTTCTGAGAGTATTTCCAGGTGTCAGTCGTGGCCATGTCATTAATGAGTATGTTGTTATGCCCATGAAGTCTGTCGTGAAATCGTCTATAAAGGTCGTGTATATGTTCCTTTACTGTGGGTATTTCTAAATCGGTGTGAAGTGTGTGGTTTGAAACGTACCAAGGTGATTTTGTGATTAGTCTGAGTAATTTTGATTGGAATATTTGTATTTTTTTAAGGTGTGTATTTTTTGCAGTCCCGTATATTTGTGTGGCGTATGTCCATATGGGTTTAAGTAAGTAAGTGTATGTATTCAGTCGTTGTCGGAGTTTTAATGTCGACCGTTTGTAAAGCATTGGATACAGTAGTTTTAATCTCTTGGTTAGACTGAGACGTTTTTGTTTTACAAGTGGGTCCCAGGTCATTCTCCTATTAAATGTAAGTCCTAAGTAATGAATTTCGTTTGTGGTATGGGTTGATTGTCGATGAAGACAAGTGGACAAGAGTCTTGTTATTTAAGGTTATGTGCTGTGATATGGTTTAGTTTAGTTTTATTTTCCATTGTTTGAACCAGTCTTGTAGTATTGTTAAGTGGTGTTGAAGAGTTAATGTATGCAATTGTGGGGTCTTTATGTCTAGTTAATATTGCAGAAATATCAACGTATGTTGCTGTCAATGTTTGAGGGCTAAGTGGCATATCGTGGGTGTAAAGAATATATAACAGTGGAGCTAGTTTTGTAATTAATCGGCATATATAGCGTTTGTCTAGTAAATGTTAATGAAGTCAAAACGATGAGTGGTTTTTTTTTGGTCGTTTTAGTTTTGTATGTAGATCCCAACTTAAACTTTTGTCCAGGTAGATACGTAAGTAGTGGGTCAGTTCAACAGGGTTCAATGAATTATTATGGGAGAATACTTTAGGACAGAAATTATGAATATCAAAATATATTATTCATTCATATTTTTATAAATTAACTTCTTTCATTTATCGTGATAATTATAGGTTTACCTCTTATTACTTATGTAGTCGCTATATACTTTCTGTTTATTTTAATATTTTTAAATATATTATTATTATTTTACTTTTTCTCCTTTTACTGTATCTGAGTTACATTTTAAGGAATTTATAAGTGATAAATTTAGATATGAAAAGATTTATTTGAAATTTTTTGAGTTCGTAAATATTCTGTATTTTTTTTTATTCCCAGAACAAAGTTTATTTTTTCCAAAAAATAAAAAATAAATAAGTGGCTAAATTAAAAAAAAATAAAATAAAAAAATGAACTCATACAAAATACACCTACAATTAATAATCCAAAAATACGTAGCAAAGACTTAAAATTAGCTGAATGAGGGACCCCTATAAGTAGAAAAATCAACCTAAAATAATGTATGGAGGAAGTACTCTCTCATGTTATATATGTCTTATATATTATGTATTTTGTATATTCGCTCATTGTTTTCGGTATAAAGACAGGTGAAAATCTATAACGTTAAAAAAAATAATAGTTAATCGTTTAACCGAAACTACATGAGGGCGAAAAGGTAATATAATCATAAATTAAGTATACTCGTAAACATGAACCGTACACTGATAAGTTCATTTTTTATGATCTTAAAACAAACAAATTCTGGGTTTATTTTAATTACCTAGTTTTTATGTTACAAAAAAAAAATCTTTTTAAAGTTTTTTTTCCTGAATCAATCGTGACATATGGAAATCACACTGATTCTTTTCAATTGTATTGATGCGATTAAACACCGCTGAGAGACACCGTTCATCAAACTCCAGATTATTTTTAAAAGCCAGCGGAGAATGAAGGTCGTATTTTATTTATTTTTTTTTTTTTTTAGGAGATTGTAAAACTGCGGAGGGCTCAATATAAATGACTGGAGAGTGGGTTAAAGTGGCGACAAGTTGTCGAGTATGTAAAAGAGTGATGGATAGGTCCGCTCCGCCACTCCATCTGGCTATGGATTGATAGTAGTCCACTGCTGACCATCCCCCATCCCCATCCCAGTCGGGGTAGAGGAGGAGGGGACGATAGGGAGGCATTACCACTGCGACGCTCGCAGAATCAAGCTTCTGATTTGAAAGCTTTTTCTCTTCCTATTTTTCGCTACGCTGGTACAGGTTTCTAATAATGATTTAGCTTAAATCTATACTATTATATGAAAAGACAAGCAATTTTTCGTTGATGATCACTAACCACAAAAACTGCTGAACCAATCTGTATCCAATTTTAACTACACTATCTTCATAGCTTAAGGTAGGCTTAGCAATAATAAAATTTACTGATTTTCATTTAAATATTTACTAAAAAATAGATATGTGGGTTCCAGTGAAGTTTGAAGAAAGACCAATATGAAGTTTGAAGAAACTGCTGAACCTATTTGTTCCAGAGATTTGAACCAGAGATTTCGTTTAATTTATCGATTTCGTCTGGTTAGATTTTAATTTCAAGTCATGAAAATATATGACAGTGTGGCAAACAGCGATTCAGCTATTTAACATTGTATATTTAAATTTTTATTATTGTAAATTTTACTATTGCTAAACCTTCTTAGAACTATAAAAACAATGTAGTTAAACTTTGGAACGAATAGATTAAACATTTAATGGTGGCAGTCAAGAAATTTATCCATATATATATATATATATATATATATATATATATGGATAAATATCTTGACTGCCACCATTAAATGTTTAATGTTTATATATATATATATTTAATGTTTCCCTTCCATAGTAACCCTATAGAAAGGTCGTTTATTTTGATATTTTTACAGTTTCCATGTATATTTGCATACTACCTGTAATTATCAAGTGTAATAATTTTGGGGTCACCTGTGGTGTAGTGGTTAGCATAGCAACCTACTAAACCCAAGATCGCGGGTTCGCAGCCCGGCAGATGACCTTAGGATTTTTTAAAGGGAGTAAAAAATCCTTAGCTATGCCGTCCTTCGGAAGGGACGTAAAATGGGGGTCCCGAGCCTGTGCGATGTCAGGTACTCGTTAAAGATCCCTATCCTAATTATACCTGGATAGGCAAAATTTAGGACTCCCACCGTAGCATCGTCCGATTAGCCATAGCAGCATAAAGTGACGTTAAACGAAATAAACAAACAATCAAGTGTAATATTATTTTTAATTGTGATAAATTACAAATTGTAAAAGTTGTAATCTAGAACAAACAGGGGAAACAATAAGAAAAGAAATAAAAATGAAAAAAAAAAAAAAAAAAAAAACAAAAAAGAACTAGTAATAGGCATAATTATAAAATTAATAAATAAATCTAAGTCAATAGAAAAAAAAAAGAAAAGAAAAGAAAAAAGCAAAAAAAAAGTATGAGTAGACAAGTTGATTTTCTGATATGCCTTCAAGTGTTTTTCTTAGTTTTTGATGAAGGGTGGTCTTCTTTCTTCACTTGTGAGGTCCAATCGATGTAGCAAATTTCACTAAAGGTTTCTTGTATTTTTTATATAGCTTTGCTTCCGAGGAAGGCCATGTGTCCCCATTCATCAATACTCTCTTTATCAGTAAGTATCTGTTGTGTTCGTAAAGGGTGCAGTCATATGGTAAACTATGAAATGTTTGAGGAGTCTGTCCGTTGCATTCACATGTATCAGTATTTTTCAAGTGAAATCGTTTCAAGTAGTGATTACTTTATTCATGTTCCGTTAGCAGTTGTGTAAATTTGTGATGTGTACTTTTTGGTGTATGGTGATTTTGTAGTGTGATGTTTGGGATGTATTTGCGCAAGGGTCGTCCTTTTGTTGAGTTGTTCCAAAGTTTGTCCCATTCAGTAAGTGAGTCTGTTTTAATATGTTGCTTAATAAATGAGATAGGAATGCGGTTGCAGTCTGAATCGTGAGCAGCTGTCTTTGCCAGTAAATCTGCTCGCTCGTTCCCTTCGATTCCACTATGGCCTTTGATCCAGATCAATTTAGTTGGTGTTCCACGGTTCAGTAGTTCAATTAAATTTTTCTTGAGTCGATGTGTCAGTAGGTCGTTAGATCTGGGGTTATCAGTAGATTCTATTAATGTCTATTAATAGAGTCTATTAATGTCTTGTTGTCCGTGTATATGGTTTATTTGTGTGGAGGAACGTACGTTTGTCTTAGAATATATTCTGTGGCCTTAACTACAGCTAATTTCTCTGCCTGATTATTTGATCAGTTTTGGCCTAGTCTGTATTGTTCATCGTAGCAGCAGTTATTATGATATAGAGTTAGTGCGCATCCTGTGTGCTGTTCGTCTTTGCTTACATCCGTGTAAATGTCAATACTTCCTGTGTCTGTTATGTACTGTGATAGTTTAGCGTGTGTAGCAGGATGTATCCAGTATTTAGTAGCTAGTTCGTCTTCAATGTCCCTTGGCTTCATGTCCTTGTACTTTAGTCCTGGTTTTTTTATTTTGTATAATGTCGTTAGTTCTTTAATTTTTAAGTGAATTGGTTTTATCCCTGCAAGTACACAGGCAGCGTCGTAAGAGATAGTGCGATATGCTTTTCTTATCCTTATTCTTATCAGTCTCTGAATCCGCTGAAGCTTTTTCAGATTGATTTTTATTATATATATATATATATATATATATATATATATATATTGAAAATATTGTTACATTTGAATATTAAAAAAAATATATATATTATAAATATACTGGTAATGGTAATTCCTCTAATAGTGGAGTCTACATATAAACAAAGCATAAATAAGTTGCAGAACTAATGGTCGAAAAATAGCTCTTTCTTATAAAGTACCAAACCCTAGACGCTTATGATAGGTCTTTTATCTTCAATATAAAACTATGTGTTCGCTCAATGGGCCTCTGCACTCAGAAGTAGGCTTCATATTGAGTTCTTGTATTGAAATTCCTTTGCCGGCTCTTGGCAATATTTGTATTGATTGTTCCATAGAAGTCTAGATGTATTTATATGATATTTTTTACACTAGGGGAGGCAGTGTAGTTGGATAATATTGGCTGTCTCTTTAGGAAAAGAAATATAAAAACTAATAATTATTGTTACATAACACAGGTCTGCGACTAAAAAACTGCATAGGATTTTTTAACATTTTCTTATAGATTTTGACCTCCCAAAAACAGGAAAAATATTTTAAAACTTCAATCACATAGGTTTTTATGTGTAACTATTTTCTCAAAGTGAGCTCAATGATCTAATAAGAGATTTAGGTTTTCAAAAAATGTAGCCGAACTGTTGGGCTCAAGATTAAAAAATAAAAACCTTTTATCATCTGGAACCTCATTTTCATGGTACAGACATCTAGAAAAAGAATATACCCAGTTTTTCTCCAAAGAAAGAAATTTAGTTTTTTTTCAGTGATGTGGAAGAACTCATGCATTGCTTTGATATACAGTATGACTTATCTGAATCGCGCCTATCATTGATTCATCCGAAACTAGTCTTAAAATAGTATCATTGCACAATGGAAACAAATTTGCATCACTTCCGATGGGCCATTCTGTGCATATGGAAGAAAACTATAAGGATTTGGCCGTTATCCTGGATAAATTCAAATATCAGGGCCATTAATGTATGGTGTGGGGGGTACTTCATAATACTCACGATGCATTTCGGTTAGGAGGCAGGCTATACTAAATACCCATGCTTCTTATGCTTGTGGGATAGTAGAGCCAGAGAACAGCACTGGACTAAAAGTGATTCGCCACCCCGAGAAACTTTAAAACCTGGAGAAAAAAAGGTAATCAATACTACTTTTGTACCACCAGAAAAGGTTTTGTTACCCCCTCTCCATATCAAATGAGGGTTAACGAACAATTTGTAAAATCTTTGGAAAAGTATAGGGACTGTTTTAAATATCTATGTAAAAAATTCCCGAAGGTATCAGAAGTAAAGTTGAAAGAGGGAGTTTTCACTAGCACCGACATAAGAAAACTTTTAGCCGACACCCTCTTTGTGGAAAGTATGAAACAGAAGAGAAAAGAAGCTTGGTTATCGTTGAAGGATGTAGTGCAAAAGTTTTTGGGAAATACTAAGGATTCTGACTACAAAACTATTGTTCAACGGATGCTAGCAGCAAACGAAACTCAAGGCTGCAAGATGAGCTTGAAGGTCCATTTTTACACTCCCACATAGATTATTATTAGAAAACCTGGGAGTGAAGAACAGAGGAAGCGTTTACACCAGGATGTCCGTGATATCGAGAGACGGTACCAAGGAAGATGGGATGTCACTATGCTTGCAGACTACTGTGGATCCTTAAAAAAGAAACTAAAGATGGAAATTTTTGTGTTTGAATTAGCAAAAAACCCTTATGTGATAGAAAAAAATAGAAATCACTTCTGAAACCAGGGCATTTTAAAACTTATAATTCAGTTACAATATCTCATGTAGCTGACAAAAAAATATTTTTACAGACCTGTGTAATCTGCAGGAACAAGAGCACAAACAAATTTATAAAGTATGTAGCCTATATAAGATATATTTTGTACTTAACAATTAACATTCAAAACTGACTTACTTCTGTAGCTCTTGGCTTTTCCAACAATACTACACCAGCCTTCTCTACACAATGCCCTAAATTTCCAGTTCCTTACACCAAGGGTCCGGAAGTCTCCCTAAACATCTTGCAGCCATCTTCTTCTTGGAAGTCCTCTCTTCCTGGTACCAAACATTGTCCTCAGTGGTAGCTTTTTTGGAGCTCTGCTATCTTCCATTCTCAGTACATGGCCCAACCATTCCATTCTTCTCGCTTTTATAAACTGAACCATGTCACAGGAACCGTACATTTCATAAAACTCTTTGTTTTTCCGAATCCTCCACTCACCCTCAACCATCACAGGTCCATATATTTTCCTAAGAATTTTTCTTTCGAAAATTTTCAGTTGATTTATTGTGGAGGTACACAGGGTCCATGTTTCAGCAGAATATATAAGCATAATTAAGGTTTTCTATATAAAAACTAGTCTTCAAAAAATTCATTAATCCTAATAGTTAGTTAATTGGCCTTGTAATAATTTTCGATAAAACAAAATAGATCGTTAATAAATGAAATGAAATGAAAATGAAAAATAATATTTATTCTGGGACACCTTGTCCCCTAAGAATAAGACAAAAGTAAAATAAAAAGGTATCATTGTTTGGCTGCGTACATAACAGGCAGTAACTTACCATATACAGAATGTAAATTATATACATATAAATATATAGGGTATAATTTTATATTTGAAAAAATAAAAGTCTTTGGGTTTATATAAGAAAAACAAGATAAGAAAATAACAAAATTAAAATAAAATATAAAATAAAGAAATATTCTAACACTAATATATTACATAATTTCGGAAGATTGATAATTGAGGAGGTAGATGAATAAATTATGTTTAAAGGAAGTGAGAGAAGGAGCATTGCGGATCGAAATGGGTATGGAATTCCAAAATAAAGCTGCACGATTAATAAAGGATTTTTCAAAGGAAGCAGTTCGATGAGAAGGGATATACAAATCTATAGGCTGGGATCTAGTGTTCAAAAGATGAATGGAAGAACGAAGGGCAAGCATGTCGTAAATGTACGAAGTTTTTTTGGACTTTAAGGATTGGAATAGAAAGGAACCAAGGAAGTATTGTCGCCGAAAACTTGGATAAAGCCACCTCAACTCTGAATACCAGCAAGTGATGTGAGAACGCCTGGGGATCCCAAAAATGAATCTTATGAAGGAGTTCATTAATCTTTTCAGCTTCATTTCAAGCTCGCCAGACAGTCCTCCGTATACTAAGTATCCATAATCGAAGTGGGGAAGGATGAGGGAAGATACTAACAATCGACGGGTTTTACAAGGGAATGATTCACGGAATCTTAGGAGCTGTTTGAGGATGGAGATGGTTTTTTTTCGGGTAATGTGGGAAATATGGTTATTCCAATACAAATGTTGATCGAGTACTACTCCGAGGTTTTTGACATAGTTTGTAAACTGAATAGGTATGGCCGGTGATAATTTTGGAGATACAGATATATCAGGAATAAAATTTGTATATGTGGTGCTTAAGTATCAAGTGTCTACAATATCTAGGAAAATTATAAGTCAACAGGAAATAAAGACAAGGTTTAGGAACGAAAATAACTTTCTTATTTCTCAAACGTAAAATACCCAGTTGATGCCTATTGTTCCGAAGATTAAACATTACAATTTACCGAGCAATAAACCAATGGTAACGCTTCAAAAATTTTATTTACTAGATCAACTTTCAAAAAATGCTTAGGCAATAAAATGTTCAAAAAACAGCAGCCATCTTTAGGGCTTCTGTGCGATGTTACTTTTTTCTTTCTTTTTTTCTTACCCTTTGTTTTGCAATCTCCATCGCAAAGAAACCATAATGAAGGCTTACATTGTAGGCCTAAACTTCTAACCATGGAGTTATAGACAAGTGGAGCGGGCTTACCTCTCAATAGCCAGGGCAGACAGCCATTTTGGTGTGAACCGTATTATCAGTATATTAACCTCTTATCAGTTCAAATTTTGGCTTCCTAGGCTTTATACTGCTGTTATTTTATTTTAGTGATTTATTAACATTAGTGATTTACTTATTTTATTTATTACGAACCCTTTCAATTGCCCTAGCCCAATGGAATGGAAGTCGCCAGTTGGGCATAGTGGGCGTGGCTGGTTAGTGTTTTGGTCTCGTCCCTCATGGAACAATATACGGGAAGGGCCTCTCCATAGTACTTACTATAACTCCATGATTCTAGTACATTAACTTAATATTTTTAATTCTGTTTCCTTGACTACACACTGCAACTTCCAAATAAATTTCTGTTTTTATATTTAGAAAATGCTTTGAATGTTTAACTTGTAATTATATAATAGTTGTTAAAAAAAAAAATTAATAAAGAGACCAAAAAAATTGCATTAGATGCAGGTGTTTTGAATATTTAAACTTATTAAAATATCAAATATCCATTAAAAGTTATAAGTTATTGCTTATATCTGTTAAAAGTTTGTTGTGAAAGTTTTAATAACACAATGGCATAGTTAACTAAAAGGTTTGAACCATTAAGCCCGTTCCAAGGGATCAAATTCAGTTAGTAACTTTTTAATAGGATAATAGGTGTGGGGGAGGTAAGGGGGAGCACTATGCCTTTTTTATATGGAACGTAAACTGACCTTTAGTTTGTTAAATATTTAAAATATTCTCATCAAGTTTTATATAACTGTTTCAATTTCAAGTTTAGACTAAAAAAAATAAAAATAAACATATATATTCTTTATTCATGTAAATAGGGGTCCAATTCTTTTCGTTATATTAATATTAAAAAGATGAGTCATATCCTTTGTGACCTTAAAAGAAAATTTTTATTACATTAAATTAAAACTTATTTTAAAATATAATACCTGGATTACAGTTTTATATTAAGGACTAAAATAACAGATATAATATAAGTTCTTTTTATGCTTATTTATTCTTAACCCCAAACTTACTTAAAACTAGATGAAGCCTCTCTGTGTTAGGAAGAAGAATAGGAATGTTTTTTTTGTTTTTTTTAATAATTATTTATTGATATTTATAACTTTAAACAACATATAAAACATGTAAATGAATGAGATATGATTACAATGGCATGTCAATAACTTTTATTTAACTAATCATTAATAGCACTTCAATAAATGTAGAAGATCTCTTGGCCATTTTCTATTTAATATTTAAATGCCTCGTGTGTAAATAAAAGTAAAGAAAAATTAAAAAAAGAAAACAGCTATTTCAGTTATGTTATAATGTACTTTTGAATAATTTATTGCATAAAAAAAGAAGAAAAAGAAACGAACAGCTGATTGAAGTAGGTTAAACTTAAATAAAAATAATTTTTAGGTTTTTATTCCTAGTTTCCTTTCTGTTATTCATTTCCACAGCATTTTACCCTTTCGGCTGGTTTCAGGGTGTGCGAAGAATAGTTTTTTTTTTTCGTTTTGTTCCTCCCCTCCTCTTCGGCTTTACAGTCCATGATGAACTTTGGCCTCCCTGACAATTAGTCCCCATTAATGTCTATCCAAAGCTTTTCTTTTCCAGTTCGTCACGCCTGGAATTGCTCTCCACGCCTTATGAGAGAGTCCTCTTCTTCTCTTTGAAGGGAAGGTCACCCGGAAAACTTTTTTTGCCATTCTTGTGTCTGGCATCCTTTCTAGGTGTCCTAACCAGCTGATCCGTCTAGATTTTATAAATCGTACTATATTTTCCCGTTGTATAAGATCTTCTATTTCCTGGTTATTTCTAACTCGCCATGCTCCTTGAGTGTACACAGGGCCAAACACGTACCTCAATATCTTTCTTTCGCAGATCCTTAATGCTTGCTGGTCAGCTGCGTTTAGTGTCCATGTCTCTGCGCCATTGCATACAACGGGTCTGATAAGAGATCTGTACAGCCTGAGTTTTGTCCTTTTGGATAGCAGGTTTAATCGCATCATATTTGTAAGACCAAAGTAAGCTCTATTGCCACTCATTATTCTTTTTTAACCTCATCGCTCACTATATTTTCGGAGTTGCTTTCCGTGCTAAGATACACGAAGTGGTTAGCAGCTTCAAAAGAGTGGTTGTCAAGAGATAAGTTACACGGCTTTCTTCTAATTCCAGAAGCCTGAGTCTTGGACATTGTCATTTTGATCAAGTTAATCAATTTGTGTGGAATATTGAATCGCTTTAAAGCTTTAATTTTATAGACTACATTTAACAAGGATATACCTCTATAGTTTTGGCATATGGTCTTGTCCCCTTTCTTAAAAATTGGTAAAATCTTTTTCCTTAATTTTTCGTTTTGTTATCTTAATTTTATTCTAAAGGTTTAGTTCGTTTTTCCTTTTTTTAATATCCGGTTTTGATTTTGAAATAATTTAGTTTTCGTGTTTCTTTTTTAATTATTACATTGATACAGTCCACATATATCGAGCTTGTATGTACAAAAAAATGACTAGAAAAAATAATAATGACTGGTATTCAAAAGACATTTACAATAAGAACTGCTTATCCTGGAATGCCTAAATAAAGTAGTACTAAACTGTGATAAAGACAGAATGTCAATATGCCATTGACTGTCTATCCATAAACTACAAAGAAGAATCCTCAGAAGAATTATGGGTGCCGTAAAAGCATATTCGATTACTTCTGGAGAAAGAAAACCAGAACAGCATATTGGACAGAAATAGATTTAGGAACGCATTGAATATATTGGATGAGATTCAAGCCGCAAGAAGAACTGAGAAAACCGGAAGAGGCTGGAACAGCGGAAACAGGCCACCGAGGGCATAAAGGAGTATTGGATGCAGAGGAAACTCCACAACAAGAAAAGGAAATGAAGTTGTTGCGTGATCCAATATGGTCAATTCACTTGTACAAAAAAAGAATAGTATTCACCAATGCTTGGGTAAGAGGATGAGTAGCTCTTGATTTCTTTTTAACCTTTTTCTTGGCAAGGTAGATACCGTTGAGATACCATGCCTTTGTAAGTGTTTTTCACAAATTTCAAGCATATTCTGACGTATTTGTAGGTTCCTTACTACTAAATATTTCAGTGATGCTCTGAGTTATCGAGAAGGTTTTATTAGGTTTAGTTTCTCAGATTTTGCCAATTTTTAGATTAAAAAAAAATATATAAATAAATTTTGGTCAAATGTTCTTATACCAATGTCTTATTTGATCTCTTTTAAAGGGATCTACTGGGATGATTGGTTTTTTTTTTCTTTTAAAAATTATCTTCCTAAGAAAAAGTTTAAGGTTAACTAGACTACATTTAGAGATATAATTTGTAGATATTTAACAACATATTCTATTTTGCTGTTGCAGTTGAGACATACAACGGTAGCATGCTGCACTTCTGGAGGCTGGACAGGCGGCAGATGGGGGCCTTCCTCTGCATCGCCAGCAATGACGTACCGCCCGCCGTCAGTAAGCGAATCATACTCAACGTCAACTGTGAGTATTCACTGCCTCCACCTTGAGTTATGGCACCATAAACTCATCCATTATTGGTCGCTCAATGCCCTATTCATCAGAGCTGCCACCATATACCGTCATATTCCCCTATATCTATTGTACTAAAAATTATTAGTCTTCTTCCCCTTATAAGTTAGATTCATTGATTCCCTTTTATTAGAAAATTTATAAATTACATTTATATTTCTATTTATTTTATACTTTTTGATGTCTTACAATTTTACAACTTCTTTTGTTTTTACTATTTATTGATGTTTACAACAGTATACAATATACATGAAGTAAAGTTGAGGAACATGGTTACAATGGCATATAGGATAGGAAACAATTTGAGAGGCTAGTGGATTAGAATGGTCATGAAGTTTGCTATGAAAGTATAGGTATCAGGTTTGGGCTAAATCATATGTTACTGATTTGAACAGTAAGGTCATTAGAGATAAGTTTATTTGTAACAAAGTAAGGAGCATTAAGGATTTTGGATTGCAAGGATTGAATGAATTAGATGATTTTGTGGAGCCACAAATCTGAACGCAAGATGTCCGAATAGGTCTGAATAACTGTCATGTAAATGAGCATTTTATATTTAATCGATACGTTTGAACGTCTAATAAGTAAAATAAGTCGAAAACGACGAGCAGTTTCCTGTGGTTTTAGTCTTGTGTGTGGATTCCAAGTTAAAGTTTGTCTAGTTGGAGTCCTATGTTGGATATGTTCAACGGGGATTAGTGGAACATCATTAAAGTGTACTGTTGGACATGAAGTTGTAAGTTTAAGACAAAGGGTAAAGGTTATCTGATAAGATTTATTTTAATTCTCCAATTTTGACACCAATCTTTAATGATATGAGATTGGAGTGTTTGGGATGCTATAAAAGGAAAATCATGATTTACTGATACAACTCAGGTGTCATCAGCGTACGTGTTGAGGACTGTTTATACAATATAAAACAAATAAATTGGAGGAAAATAGAATGTAAATAACTTGTGAAGAACTACTCACTGGTAGCACTTCAAAAAACGTTAGAAGGTCTCTTACCCATCTTTTCAGACACCTCCGTGGTTTATGAGGTATCGAGTGTGAAGTAAGTCGGGCGACTAATGGATTCGAGTGCAGTTTACTATGGAAGGCTTGGTATCTTGTTTGGGCTAACTCAGCAACATATGTAACATTAAGTTCTTTATGCATGAGCTTATTTCTGACAAAGCAACGAACGTTAAGTTTTTTTTAGAAAGATTTTGGATTGTAAGGATTGAATACAAGAAGAATTGGATGGTTTAGTGGAGCCCCTAAAGCTCAACTCAGTACGCCCAAAAAGGTCTAATCACACTCGTGTAAATGAGTCTTTTGTAATTAATTGGGAGCTTTGAACGTTTGTAAAGTTGTAACGTTTGTAAGTTGAAGTAGTCTTTCATTTTAATTCTAAAATTTAAATTGATCAAAACAAGGAAAAAGTTGAGAATGATTTTGAATGGAATCGACAGTTGATTTGGATTTGATACAGAGACTGATGGGTTCAATGTAATACACCAAAAATATTCTTCATTAAATTACTGATTAGGAAACTCACCGCAAATTTTCGATGCAAGCAGTAGCAACAGCGCTAGAGAAACACAATAAAGCCCCAGTCAATAGGCATATCCATGTTTAAAAAAACAATATTAATATAAAGTTAGGCAATGAATATTTATCATGTCATAAAAAGAATAGTTAATTCATTCATTTAAATCCAATAAAATGTTATATTTTATATAAACAATAAATGTGAAATTCGATTTATATAACTTATAGAAAAAGGTTTTATTTATTAGGATGTTGAATAAGAGGATAGAGGTTAAACTAAATGATTTGAGGGGCGTAAAAAAAGAAAAAAAAAATTATTTAGGAAGCCGAGACCGGCTTCCCCTCCCCCGAGTCAACTGGTGGTCTGCTCTCCCAGTCTCTCTAAAATAAATAAAAAATCTTCCCCCACCCTCTGGGTTATATTTCAGATCCACTTCTGGGGAATCCCCTTATATTTTCAATGCAACAAGGTTTTCTTTTTCTTTTTAATTAATATATAGAAATTTATTGGTATTGATGTCTACAGCATTTGAATTAAATATTTACATAACAGATATTAACCATTTATTGAATTAATGTTTATGACAAACAATAAATTAATTTGTGCTCCAATAAGATCTGAAAATCGCTAAAAAGTCAATTGTCTTCAGCTGTTTCTTACATTTTTTTTTCTTATTATTTCTTCGGACAAACAACACTTACAATCAATTGAGAAAGTTTAAATTCGAATTTAGGACCCACGCCCCCCCCCCTCCCCAAAAAAAAAATTATTTTTTAGATTAGATTTAATAACTCAACCAAAAAAAAATAAAATAAAATAATAATAAATAAATAAATTTGTTTCTAAGCCCCTTAAAAATAACTATTATTTAAAGGAAAGCAGGCCTTTGGCCTGGAGGCTTTTCATAATAGTTTTATTCTTGATGCTTTAATTGAGTAAAGTTATCTGCTTCAATTAAGAGCAATAAGAAATTCAGATAGTTATGAATCCATTGATATAATATGTGCAATAAGTAATACAAAAAAAGTAATTAATTAATTACAAAAAATAATGATAGTTAAAATTAAATTAAATGCAAAATCACAATCATACTTTTTAAAAATATACATTCAACCTAGAGATCCCTCAACCGAACCGAATCCTCTTATGTAGGGAAAAGCTAGACCCAAAGAGATCCCAGTGTTGCTCTATAGGCTCAGCGGAGGCTATTAATAATAAAAATAAGTAGAAAAATAATAGAAGTTTCAGAAACTTTCAAATAAATTTGTAAAAAAAAAAAACAACATAAAAATAAAAGTAAATAAATGAAAATGAAATCTTACAGTACAAAAAATAATTCATGTAGAACAAATGAGAACAAATAAATTCATTCAACGAACTGATTGACAAACGTTTATCAGGCAGCTCTATTTCTATTTAAACCAATACAAAGGACCGAATTCAATGGAGATTTTTTTAAAAGGTCAAATGAAATAAAGAAATTTTTTTTTCGGTACAGCTAGTACAACCCTTAGAAGTCATGTTTTTGGGTACTATGGCAAAATAAACATTCCCATCACTTATTGTCGGGAATATTTTATATGTAATTAAAGAGTAATAATATATTGGGTAATAATAGGAGAAATAAATCACAGTAATTCAATAAACGAATTCGAATTTCAATATTTTTTTTAGAATTAAAAAAATATATAAATCTTTTTGCATCAATTTTCAAATACATTTTATTAATCTGATAAAAATTAACTAACGCAATAACTGTTAACAATACCCAGGGTAAGAGCACGTTAGCCATAAGTTGAGTTGAGTAAGTCTAAATGATGACCAATTAGAGATTGTTTGCGGTGGCTGGATTCCAATCCCGAAAAGTTGTTCCCCGACCCTTCCTCCCCCTCCCAAACCTTCCCCCTCTCCACCCCGGGATATCCGAAACAAAACTTTCTACTTATCCAAACAGCCAGGGCAGGCACCGCCGTGATAACTCGCCACCAACAAGAACAAGTCCTTTAGAGCAAGTTGGGATTTATTCTATCAGGCATCTTAGAGTGGTTAGGTCTCACCACCCACTTCTTTTCGCTCCTCTTCAATCGAGTTTATATGTTCCCTGCGATTCAATAAGGCGCGGTGAATACAAAAGAGGTAATTTACATGTAAATTGCCTAATCATCGGAATTGGTTCCTAAATTAATTTTTCACCCACGACCCCTTTATTCTAAATGATTTAAAAAATTGAAATCGTCCAATACATGTCTATTTGAATAATTTCTGTTAATCGTAATACTGATTGTCATTATTTTTATCGTTATCAATAGTTCAAGATCCGATTAGCCATAGCAGCATAAAGTGACGTTGAACGAAATAAAAATAAAATAGTTCAAGAAATTAATTTTAAAATATGTTAATTACTTTCAAATACCTTAGTGTAGAAAATGAGGGAATAAGAATAACTAATTTCGACAGTAAGCTTTTTATGATTCCTGGCGACTATTTCGCTACAAATTTGGCGCCCAAACTGTTACCGGAGTTTTATTTAACAGAAAGTTCGAGTTTTTGTTCTTATTAGCAGTGTGTAGCTAAACTCTTAGACCGGGAACATGCATAGTTTTTTAGTTTAATATGATTTTTTACTATTGCCGCTCAGACATAATTTAGGGGTTATACACTGGGCGGTAAAATATTATGCGCTCTTTAATCTTTACACCGACGCCATATCAGTCCATCACTAACCACTGCGCTACAAGTGTCTGTTTTATTGTTTTTTTTTAACATATTAATTATAAATAGTTTCATGTATAACATGATTAGAAAACAACTTCCTGCATTATTGTTATTTATTTGTCAATCGAAGAGAAAGCAAAAATGCCAGCCTTACTATCTTTATAAATAGTGAACGAAGGTTTTGTCCGCGTATTTAGTAACTTATACCACCATTTCGGGAAATAAGGTAAAAAATCATCAGGCATAGCTACATTCGATGTTAAATCAATCGTCAATTTTTCCGTATAATGTGAGATAACCAACACAAATAGTGAAGACTTAGAAAAGAAATACTTTATTTACTAAAAGTTACATATAAGACTTCTACGATATTGGTTACAAGTCAAAATGTAGTGTGTACGTCCTCTGAAAACTTCCAGCTACTTAAACCTATAGGTTTGGAGTTGGGATAGGATCGAGGAATAGAGTGAAAGTTCGGCAGGCTAATAGTTTACTTAAGGGACCGTGAGAAAGAGTTGTCCAGCGTAGGTGTCAATTGTCTCATGTCACAGTGATATACAGAGGGTGTAATATGGTTTAATAAGAGAGGACTTAAGGTGGCAGGTGATCTTTGACCCAAGGCAGTTTGCTTTATAATTGTTTATGACATGTGTTGTTCAAGATGTAAGTTATATTTTACCCTTGGAAGGTCAAAAGGATACTTTCTCATAATCAGGTGCTAAAAGGGTTTCTCAATAATAAAAGTATGTTAAAGATTATATTATAAATATGAGTAATATTTATAATCTTATAACTCGCGAGTAACGGAAGGTTAAGATCGCCGCTTTCTTCGTATCATTGTGAAATTATTTTGAAATAAACATAAGAACATGAAACGAAAACGATTTCACATGTCTCTTAAAAGTTTATAGACAAGAATGAAAACCAATTTGCACAATAACTCAGAACTTTATGTTTAATTTTTTATTATGTTTTTAGAACTGCTTATAAGCAATAAACCTACACTGATTATATTTTAGCTTTCTGCATTTTGAGCACTTTCTATGGTTCTTTGAGTTTTAAGTCATCGTATAAGTCCACCTATTATAGCATCAAATGTATTATCTGCATTGTGGTGTTAAATGATGTCTGACTAGTATCTGCCGGAAATCTTCACTGTATTAATGGAATGCCATGAAGAATACTTTCATGGGTATTGAAAGGGGTATCAGTAAGGTTGAATTACTGATTATTTTTTCAAGTCTTATAATTAAATTTTTTTTTTTTTTATTCAATATAAATTATGCCTTCTGTACTTCTGATATGTACACAATAGTAAAGGTTATTACCCTGGCAGCCTTGTCCCCACGGAAGTTAGCACCTCCACAATGAAGGGTGCGCTGACTAGATGTTATTGAGCCGAGTGGTAACAGGTGGGGAGCAAGCTAATAGGATCTGGAGCAGTTTAGTGACCGCTCATTGTGCGGGGCTGCGCCCGACAGCTCTCCCTCGCTGCAGTCCAACTACCTATCTCTGCAGTCCCATCGTCCGTGTAGTTTATGCTTTTATGTCTCTTTATTGTGGCAGCTAAACATAATGCGTGATTTAATTTAATTTATAAGCATAATAAACGTGAACTACAGACAATCAATTTCCGTACAATACCATAAGTATCGATACTAATTACACTGTTCCACATAAAAATACTCCCATCAACAAAAATTTTGTTTTCTTATGAAGTGTGCTGAACACGAATCCGAAGTTAGAAAATTTCAATCAGGCACTATTTTTTGCCAAATTTGTGTTTTAGGTCGAAAAATGAGATTTTTTTTTATATTTTAAGCATTTCTTTATCATCAAAAACTTTTAACAAAAAATTAAAAGACCTGTTTAGTATTGAATTATAGTAATGTATTACAAAATGAAAAGCATAAGTATTAGGCTTCAACATGTCCTCAAAAATTCTTTTTTTGGATTTCCATTTGAATTTCCTTCCCTCCCAACTTGCGAGCAGTTTTAGATGAACACGGATTTCATCAAGAGGTAGCACAAATTGAAAAAAGGTACAGCAGTAAATGCGATGGGAAGATACTTGCCGACTACTGTTGGGCACTACAATGGCTGACACATGATGTATAGTACGAAAGAAAAAAATATACACATCAGTTATTTTCAGTATATAGTATTAAATATTATAGTAATATATTATTAAATATTATTATTTTATTAATTACTTTTTTTCACAAAAAAAGTGTTTAAAAAATATATGAAAAAGGTAATATTTAAGTTGTTTTTTGGTTTTTTAACAACCTCCAATCTCTCAAACAATGGTCCTTGGTAGATTTTTTATTTTTACTATTGATTCGAATTCAGCACACCTGTATATAAAAGTCACACAAAATGTTCATAGGAGTGAAAAAAAAACGCTATTTTAGGTTTTTCAAAAACAACGTCGAATTTCTCAAAAAATGATTCCTTGTGTATGTATTCCTCATAGAATTTTCCTGATGATATTTCTCTCTTCGTTTTTTATTTCTTCAAGTTGTTTCCAGTTAAGAGTTAGTGTACTTGCGTAGAGCATTGTTGGTTTTATGGCCGTTTTTTAGTGTCGAATTTTAGTTTTTCTTGATATTGCTTTTTTGTTGTAGAGGTTTTGTGTTAACCTTAATCTTTTTCTAATTTTTTGTAGGCGATGTTGCTGTGAGATTTTTTTCAATACCTGTCAGTTCGATGGATTCTCCGAGGTATTTAAAGTATGGGATCTTGATTTTATCTTATTTTGTCTTTAAGCTTTTAATATCTGTTTTTGAACAAAAGAATGTAGTTTTTGTCAAATGAAATTCGTAACCTTACTTATTTCGCACATTCCTTAAGGTCAATTATTTATTTATTTTTTTTTTTTTTTTTAGATATTTTTATCTTATGAATAAGCTATGAAGAGTATATGTGAATTGGACAAGAGAAAATTGTAAATATTGGACACGGGAAGAATACATTCATTTTTGTAATGTCTCAAAGCTCAAATTAACGTCTTTTAGTAAATTTTGAAGAACTTGGAAAATACGAGGCCATTGAATAATCGAGTCTTGTATAAGAATTCGAAGCTATAAGGTACTATTGTAGGTTCAACGGTTTCAACGGTAAGGTTGTAGCTCAATATTAAGAGGTTTATAATAAAAGGTAAATAAAATATATTATTATTACTATTTTCGTTACAGGCCAGCTAAGGACCACGCTTAAGCCACCAAGTTAGCTTTACGCTTTCTCCAATACTTCTTCATCGGTTCACTTTTCTCTCTCCTCTCTTCCGCCGTCCATTTTCTCTCCTGTCATTTTGGAGCTACTTTGTCTTGGAAACCTTCCCGCTCTTTAATTTTATGTCTATAGCTTGTTCTTTCTTCAATTTCTTCTTTATTTAGGCCAATTTCTTTTAAATCATCATGTACTTTCTGAAGCCAATTGGGTTTGACTAATAATTTTTCAAAAATTTACTTGTCAATCTGCTTGGACTCATTGTTTGAATGTGCCCATAGAACATCAGTCTCCTTTTCCTAATTTCATCAGTTATATTTTTTATATGTTATTATACTTCTGTGTTATTTATCAATTTGGAAGTTCTGTTTCCTAAAATCTTCCTCACAATCTTTCTTTCCTTTTTCCTGATTTCTTTATTTTCTTTTATTGTTCTCAAAATTAGTGTCTCATCTGCATACAAACATCCTGGCCGAATTACTGTCTTGTAACGACGTGTTTTTGAGTTTTTGGACAGTGATTTTTTATTGTACAAATCTTTAGATGAGTCTATCTTTTGCAATCTTGCTAAGGTAGCTTCTTTCTCCCCTCCATTAGGCTGACTTATCTTAGATACTTAAATTTGTTCGTTTTTCTTATATTTCCGTACTTTTTGCTTAACTTTGATGGTGCACTTTTGTTGTTTGTCATTACCTCAGTTTTTTTTAAAGGAGATTAGCAATCCTGCTTTTTCCGCTGTTTTAAATATATTATTAATATAAATTACGTAAGTTTAATTAAATGTTATTAACTCTTCTAATTTATGTGATTTAATTTCGTTATATTTGAATATATTTTTTTTTATTGTTTTAATGTAGCTTTTGTTTCTCCTGTCCGAATAAACGGGTCCGTTTTATGAGATACGTAACGATACATTTCTCCAAGATATATAATGGAAGATATAACCGAGGGGAAAAGAGAAATATTGATAATAGTGAAAGAGGGAGAACCGTAGCTGACCATAAATCCAAAGGTCTAAGAGACATTATACTGGAAGGCTCCGTGCTTCGGGAGCGAGGCTGGGGATTTGGGCGAAATGGCGGTGGGGGCCGGCACATATTGAGCATGCCTTCCCTGGATCACGGCACCATCTCGGCTGGTTACCATTCCCTCCGAGAGCCTATTTCAAGCTAAGATTGAATGTGAAGGAAAATATTGAATGGATATTGGGACAAATATCATAGTTCAATATATAGTAGTATTCTGTAAACGAATATAAAAACTAACAATTACACAGGCCAACGATGAAAAAACTTTTTTACTTAAAACACCTTATTCTTCTGTTTTTTAGGGTGCTAAATCCAAATATGACACTCACTAAGCCGTAGCACCTATCATTTTTTCAATCAATATATTAATTTTTTTTATTTATTACAGAATTTAACAGCATATTACTACAAATAAAATTGTAAAATAATTTGTGCTGGATGTAGAAGAGTTGGCAACACTAATGAAACAGATATAGATATAGATGAGATGATAAAGAGTTGCAATGTGCTGCAGCAAATATATAGTCTAAACTGTTTACTCAGATTGAGCTTAACCACTGGGGGTGAATGAAAATTAAGTGACCTTAATCTATATGTGGATACCCAAGCCCCTGCAATAATAGTCTGTTAACAAAATTAAATCCAAATATTTACAATTGAAAAAAGAAGAACCTATTGCAACTTCTCTACAAACGGTTGCCAGCCCTGTTCATTGGCTCAACCGTGCTTTCCTCCTTACCACCTATCAAGTTACCAACCTTTTCAGGCACATACAGCAGTGGCCTGAATTTTCCGTTGTTCACCGCCCTTGTTCACGACAAACCCTTCTCTAACCCCCATACAACGTTTTCATTATTTAAGATCCAATTTAAAAGAGAGTGCTCTTTCCGCAATTTCTAACTTTCACTCTCAGCCGAAAAATTACGACCTGCTTTTTCAGCTCTAGTACAAGGTTCCAAAAACCCAAGAGGATAGCCCAGCATATCTGAACAAATCTTCACTTTAAGCCCTGTCAGTTCAAATTCATTGAATAAAACTTAAAAACTTTTCTCGAGGTACATCAAAATTCGGTGCAGGCTATCAAGGCGCTACCAATCGACGATTTGGCAAATTTTTATTTTGTTAACCCTTTAGACCCCCGTACTAAGGCTTCGAGGATCAAAATTCCGCTAAATCAGTTCCGCTTTTCGATGGCAATTAAAACCCTGGAGATTATTTCTCCCCCCATCAATCTACATAGAAACACTAAGTTAATTCGCTAATTGCTAGCACTAGTCCTGATACCTCACCATCAGATAGAACTCGGCCGCACCTTCAAATTCTTTTAACCTCAAATGCATTCTTTGTCGTAAGGCGCATTCCTTATCCTCCTGTTTCGAAATTTTCTCATCTCACTCGAGATCAAAAAATTGATTTCCTCAAAAGGCATAAAACGGTGCTTTAAATTGGCGTGGGTCCCCACCTTAAGGGGTAATTGCAACTCCAAATTTTCTTGTCGTAAGTGTAATTCATCAGAGCAGCATCACACTTTTGCATCCCGTCAAAGCAGTAAATCAAATCTCCATTTGAATTCCGCGCCTAGTCGCGCTTCAGCTCATGCTGATCACATTACAAGGTGAACCAGCATCCGCTTCCACTGGTTAAGCACCAGTTGACGCCTCCTATCTCTGAGTTGTAGCACCACCGGAAGTCAACGTGACTTCACGGATCCTAGCTTCCGTGCCACGAATCTTATTCTCACTAGGTTTACGTTCCGGTCCGTGGGGTCATCGATCCGGGGTCGCAGCTATCATTTATTTCCGAGCGCCTCTTTAACCAGTTGGGTCAAAAAATTCAGGATATGCCCATTACCGTCTCAGGTATAGGTGGGCGTGTTTCCAATTCTCCTGGCACAGTTTCGTGCGATTACCCTGTGGTTCCTCATATCGCTAACCTTTGCCTCCCTAAAAGCCTTACTCCAGAAATTGCTCGCGCTTTTGAGCATTTGTGTTTAGCCGATCCTAACTTTCATCAATCAGACAAGAGAGGTGCAGGACGTACCCGCAAATATTATTGCCTCCTTAGTTAGGGATCTTGGGTTAACAAAAGAAAAAGCTGAATTGCTTGGTTCTAGACTAAAAGAAAAGAACTTGTTGGCAATTGGAACTAGCATATATGTGTATAGGAAGAGAGCAGCAGTTCGACATTTTTTGAAAAAGAAGGTGATTTAGTGTACTGCTTAGACATTCCAGGTCTGATCAAAGAGTTTTATGTTGAATACAAAAAAGAAGATTGGAGGCTGTTTATTGATTCTTCCAAAACTAGTTTATAAGCTGTTTTATTACACAATAGTAACACTTATGCATCTATACCTGTTGGCCATTCTGTACATATGAAAGAGAACTATGAAAATCTAGAAATAGTGTGTGAATAAAATTGGCTATTCGGCTCATGATTGGATGATATGTGGTGGCTTGAAAGTAACTTGCATGCTTCTTGGTCAGCAAGGCGGTTTTACCAACTTTCCATGTTTTTTGTGTGAATGGGACAGTTGAGCAAGGGGTCAACATTGGTGCAGACAGAACTGGCCGAGAAGAACATTCTCCGCAAAAGCCTTGTAGATCCTAGAAACATTCTCTTACCTCCTCTACGTATAAATAATATAAGTTAGGCCTCATGAAACAGTTACATAATGCTTTATATTTATATGAAACAGTTATATATGATTTTATAAATTACATAAAAAAAGCAAATTACTCAAAAACTATGGATGATACAAAAAAAATTAAGACCAGATTTGGATTCAGCACACAAAAATCTATAAAAATCAGCTATTAAAGTAAACAAAGTTTTCAAAAACATTTTTTTTGTTGGCCTGTGTTATTTGAGCCGGTGAGAATGAAAGTAGTGTAAGTCAAAAAATTTAAAAATTGAGATTATTCACTTTTATTGCTCCTTTATAACTGCTCTAATAATTGAGATTGTCAATTTTTTAAGCTCTTTACCTAAAGCATGTAAAAACGCAAATGAAATTTAACAAAAACGGATATCTGTTGAGAATGAGAGTGGTGTAAGTCAATAGATATAGTCAAGGCGCTGAGTGTGGTTGAGTATACAAAAATCACACACTGATGTTTCTATTCTGATTATTGTTCAGGGGATGTTACTGACCATGAAATTGCATGTTCTACCCGGGAAGTAGGTTTAGGAGGAACGGAGGCGGCAATAGTCGATGGTGCTGTTCTTATAATCTCTATACCTCAACTACTGAGCGTCGTAAAGACTCAAATTTGGTGTCAAATTGTTTATATTTCCATGTTCAAAACTTTTTTTTTTCATATTTTTTTTTATGAGAGCGAAGCGAGCAAATCGGGCGACAGATAAAAATGTAAGTGGCGTAATGGATGTTAGCCCGTTGAAACCAATTAATAACTTATTATTAAAACTTACACCACCCATTTTTAAAACCTTTAAAAAATTGTTGTCTAAAATTGAAACACAGTCCATTCTATCTTGCTTATGTAATTTTTAATAAGAATGTTTGCAAAATCTTTATTTTCTCGAAATGAAGAAACCTTGACTTACATGACTTTCATTCTCACCTGCTCATTTGGAAGATATCTTTTACAAAACTACATATCAATGAGAATGAAGAATACATAAGGAAACTTCAGGAATATCCAAGCTGGAGTCTGGAAGTCAACAAGGAAAAACAGGATAGTTCTTATAACCTATAGCTCAGTTTAAATTTCTAGGAAGCTGTGTTCGTTATATCACTAACACAGCTTTCTAGATTAATGCGGACGTTGAAAGAAGAATAAATGTAGGATTATAATTAAAGTTTTAAATTCCGAACTACTTCCTGCCCTACAGTACCTTTAATGATATTCCACTAATCCCTGATGAACAGATCCGCTACATAGAACTCCACTTGGACAAACGTCTTACTTGGAATCCACATACAAGACTGAAACGACAAGAAACTGCCCTTACAGACTACTTCAACATTTATTAGACAAACGTTCAAATCTCTCAATTAATTACAAAGAACTCATATACATGACTGTGATTAGACCTATTTGAACGTACGGAGTTGAGCATTGGGCCTTCACTAAACCGACCAATTCATCTCGTATCCAATCCTTACAATCCAAAATCCTTCGAAAAATCCTCAATGTTCTTAATGTTCTATATGTTGCTGATTTAGGCCACACCAGATACCTATCCTTTCATAGTAAGCTCCATAACCACTCAAATCCGTTAGTTTCTCAACTTGCTTCCCACTCCATTCCCGATAATCCTCCGAGGCGTCTGAAACGAAGATGGCCTAGAGACCTTCTAGTGCTGAATTTTTAATGAAGTGCTGCTGATGAGCAGTTCTTTTCAAGTTTTGAATGTTATTGTAATCGTTGTCAATTCATTTACTTGATGTTTATATTTTGTACAGTTGTAAATTTCTATAAATGGCTATTAAAAAAGAAAAATAAGAAGCTGTTTATAATCTACGATTTGCCTGAATAAAGTTCTATGTTTTATAGGAACGATTTATATACTATTTATTTTGTTTTTAAGGACAAAGATTCCCTCTATTTTAAATTTACAACTGTACAAAATATATACATCAAGTAAATGTACAATAACATGTCAAAACTTGAAACGAACTACTTATCAGTAGCACTTCATTAAAAATTCTACACTTAAAGGTCTCTAGGCAACTTTCGTTTCAGACGCCTTGGAGGATTATGTGGTTATGGAGCTTACTATGAAAGGATAAGTTTGGGTTAAATCAGCAACCCATGAAACATTAAAATCTTTATAGATAAGTTTATTGGTGGCAAAGTAAGGAGCATTGAGGATTTTTCGATGGATTTTGGATCGTAAGAATGGGATACTAAGTGAATTGGACGGTTTTGTGAAAACCTAAAGCTCAACCCCGTAATTGGGAGCTTTGAAGGTTTGTATAGTAAATTTTGAAGTAGTCTGATACGACGGACAGTTTCTGAAAAAAAAAAATCCGTACTATAGAGTGAATATTCGTCCTTAATAACAAAATAAATAGTATATAAATCGTTCGTATAAAGCAGGGGTCTCCAAACTTTTCAGCTTTCGGGCCATACTGATTACTTCCAAGGGTTCCGAGGGCCAACTCCGTTTTAAATTTTTCCACCAGTATCAATAATTTCTAGACTAGTTGCTGAGTATGCGAACTATTATTTTTCTGTATTTTTACGACACTTGACGACATCCTGTAGTCACACTCGGAAATAGGTTGATTCGAGAAAGTTCAGGGTATTAATTCGTACAGTAATTCGGTTTGACGGTACACATCTGAACAAAATAAGTGCTAACGCGTGATTATTCGGGACGAATACTAAAATATATACGCACATTAATGGATTGATCACGCGGGCCGGATTGATGTCACTGGCGGGCCGTAGTTTGGAGACCCCTGCTATAAAGCATAGGACTTTACTCAGGCAAATCGTAGACGATTAGAAATAGATTATAATTTTTTTTTTTTTTTAATAATCTTACATTCTTTTCTTTTTTATTCTTATAAGATTAGTGATACACTTGTAAAGGAAAATTGCTATCCGTTACCGGTAAAGTGTCCCTGAAAAATAAAATTGCCACTCATGCCATGGATATCTGAGCTAATTTACCTGCACTGATCTTTGCCTAAACTTCAGTCCCCTCATTCTTCGGGTTCTCTTTCCTATCCTTATCGCATCGAGTAGAAAATTTCGATAATGAAAAGAAGGCAATGATATCCTATTACAATCCAGGCAATTTTCGGGATCATTGCACCCTATAAACCTTATCTATGTACGCTATCTTTGAACATGTAACCTGAAATGAAAATAGCTATTGAAAACACTCCTACTTTCTTATCTCCTCCAACAATCCCTTATTCCACTCCTGGCTCAGTTTGTTGATAATCTAAATTACAAATAAGAAAGAACTAAAATTGGAACTAGCTGAGGAACATCAGTCAAGAGAAAAGTAGAGACAGGTGAAGCTAGAAAATTAAATATGTCAAGAGAGTGAGATAGGAGCTAATCCGGCGGATCGGGTCATTAAAGTGATTGTATTAAACGCTCGCTAATCGGGAACCGAGGAAGCCGGCGATCCATCATGCTTGATCCTATCTCGCCAGTTCCGCCCTCTCCCTCCTTCCGATCAATTCTCTCTTCCACTCCTCTTATAGATATTGTTCCTTCTCCAACGAGGAGTGTATCCAATTCGATATGTACCAAATAATAGGGCGTATAAAAAAATGACCGTTTTATCAAATTCCAGAGTTCAAAAGCCTGTAAATATCTTAAGGCTATTTATCATTTACCAATACTTAATAATCCCTTTAGAGCATTCTCTAATCTTGTTTACTAACACTGGACTTCAAAAAAAGCCTGAGTTCAGCTATTTATTTCAAAGAAGAAACATGACAGTGCCCTACTAAATTCTCGTAATTTTAAGACATTACTGACAAAAAATTTCACAGCCCCTGAAGCAATTCGTGAAATTATAAAATATGAAGGGAAAGGTGTTCTTGAAGAGCGCACTGCGCGGCGTTGGTTTGAAAAATTTAGAAGTGGAGATACGACGTTGGAAAGGAAGAAGGGCTCCGGGCGGATGGATATTGATGAGGTTCTGAAGGAAGCTGTTGAGTCAAATCCGTCCAAAAGTACTCGCAAACTTACCAGGGAGTGTAGTATGTCGAAAGATACCATTAGTCGCCGTTTTCTCTCCATGGGAAAAGTGAAAAAGACCTGCTCGTCCACACACTTCCCGCCGAACCAAAGAAACGTTTACAGAACTTCATGGGTTTGGACTCCTGCCTCATCCACCATATAGTCCAGACCTCGCACCTTCGGATTACTACTTGTTTCGATCCATGGCCCATTTTCTTCAAGGAAAAAAATTTGATAACTTTGCGGAAGTTAAAAATGCTGTCCAAGAGTTCTTTGACAACCATCCCAAGGAATGGTATCAGCGTGGCATCGAACAGTTGGCTAGCAGATGGGTAATGACGGTATATAACAATGGACGGCGACCAACGCCGGGTTTTATCGCCATAAAAAAAGAGATAAATACGTAGTGCGCAGTGAAGTATGATAATCGACATATAGGTGGCGAGCACTATTCGAGAGAGGTTACAAAGGTATGGTTGTTATTTAGAGCAAGCCATTTATGATAACATTTACTTATTTTAAATTAAATTGTTTTTTTATAAAGTTATAAATATGTGGAGTGACATGTTAATCCCAGTTCAGGTTATAATTCGTACGATATTTGGCTTTTCTGCAACAGAGTTTGCAATGGTAAAACTGTTACTCCCAACTCTACCAGATTTTAACTTCATCTTCGTAGCTATAAGAAGGTTTACAATAATAAAGTTTACTATTAGTTTTTCTTTAAGTAAGGTTACATTTTCTATAAGTAAGTGCATATAAAACCATTTCAAAACATGATTTTCGTCATACTGTTTTTTACAAATAGTGCAGCGATGGTTTCAAAACTTGTTCAAATTCTTGCACATTTTGAACTCGAAGCCAAGAAAATTCGTAGTAGGTCTTTTGCTGTTGATAACGGCCATCTGAGGGCTTCGGTATAAGAAAACCCTCTAAAACTACTCGGGACATTACGAGGGTAGTTAGTGTTGAACACTCAACATTATATACTACACATGTTTATTTTTGTCACATATAAAAACCTTCATTATTTCATGCAACAACTCAGTATGAAAATCATCTGAATAAAGAATATATTATCTCCAAAAAAAAAAAAAAAAAAAAAAAAAAAAAAAAAAAAAAAAAAAAAAAAAAAAAAAAAAAAAAAAAAAAAAAAAAAAAAAAAAAAAAAAAAAAAAAAAAAAAAAAAAAAAAAAATTAGTTGTAAGAAACAAATATTGGCATCCATACTAAAAAAATAATTTATTAATTTATTTATATTAAGCAGTTTATTATACAGAGGAGTTACTTTAAAAGAAAAAATAAAAGATACCCTCCACAATAATACTTTATATAAAATGACCAAATAAACAACTAAATAGCCAACCTTTAGTCAATTAAGTCATTTTAACTACTTCAATATGCAACTGATTGCACATATTTAGATCAATTTACTAACCATTAAATTAACAATTAATTCGATTGTGAGGCATTCGATTGTGGTTGGTACGATTAATACATAATGAAGACCAAACAAATTGAACTAGTATATCACTCGATGAATGTGGTTCGACTTGTTGACGTGAGATGTCAATCAATTCCATTCACTCTTTTTTACCGAGTGAATGATCATTCACCAGAATTTCCCTCTCACATTTTCCGGATGAGTTCCTGACTGCTCTCATAAATCAGTAATTGGGCCATCATTGTTCTCATTATGCGAACCGTCACGTTGACCTTATTAGCATTGAGTTGACGATTCCCTGACAAACTGCATGTCCGCCGATTGGTTGGTTTGGCCTCAGAGCCCTCTCTGCATTCAATGCTATTTTAATATATGCTTTTGAATTATTCAATCATCTATCAATAGAAACCGATTAAAATGAAGGCTTTTTAATTTCTTTTTTCGGTTATGGTTCGGATCGGCGACACCAACCCCTATACGCGCCGAAAATACCTTTTATCGATTCTAACCTTGTTGCGATTTATTTCGATGTTCTAGTCGCTGCTTTTAGAGGGGGAAGGTTATTCTCCTACATTTACTGAGAAACTCTAAATCCCTGTTCAAAGTAATATCAACTTCTGTTTACCTTCTGATATTAAAATGAGAAATAAGGAAATATTGAAGTGGAAATAAGGAAATATCGAAATATAAGACACTAAATCAATTTTGAATTAATATTAATTTAATCAACAATTAATATACTACTGAACCACCAGTAAAGTTAATTCCTGATGAACTTTCTGTCGGAGAAGTGAAAATAACAAATTATAAATATAAAAAGGACAGAATCCTTAAGTATTTATTTGGCATAACACCTATTTATTTAACATTTGTAGCTACATGTTTCGGAGATAATGTTCCATCATCAGGCTTCTAATTTTTTTTAAAAACACATTAATCTATAACATTATACCAATAGTTCTACAATTATATAGTAATGTGTCATTTACCTCTTAATCTGTGATTATTTTCACATTGTCAATTATCCATGTTATAAGCCATTATATAATATATGACAGAATCCTAGTTGAAAGTGATGATGTTAATTTCTGCTAATACTAGTGACGCAGCTGAGAGAGAAGCGCAGGAATCTCTTGGGGCCTGGCTTGTTCCTCCACAACTGGAGGTACAAGTCAGGTAGGGGGATCCCTCAGATGTGTATATATTGTAAATAAAGAATGAATGTATTTTTAAGATTTAATTTATTTATTATTATTATTATTAGTGTTATTATTATTATTATTATTATTTATTTTTTTCACTTTATGTATTGTATAGTTTGAGGTACTTTGTTTATTTTATTTTATTTTTTTTTTTTTTTTTTTTTTGTATTACATATTACGAGACTTTACTTATTTATATTTATTATTCACTTTTATTTATTGTTCACTTTCTTTGTTTTTTTGTTTCGTATTGTACATATTGTGTAAATGGATCCATCAAGCCATCCATATTACTTATTGCCCACATTGAGGCAGATTGTAATACTTTCCTTAAATAAATGTGTGTCATTCTAAAAAAAAAAAAAAAAAAAAAAATGTCTGCTATATTTTCTCATGGGAAGTGGAAATAAGAAAACATAAAAAACCTGTGGTATACTTTCTCACATTTATTTATAAACTGATATGTTTTATTGAATTAATTATACAATCTGTCTCTCTATAGCACAAAAAGTAATATGGATGACAAAGAATCCATTCACAAAATATGTATACCGAAATTTTATCACTTAAATTGATAGAACAAATATAAATATGTAAAACACCAAATCCATGTACAAATTAATCTTCTTAAGTTTTATAACACTTTTACACATAAGATTAGATGAAATAAGAAAACATGAATTCATAAAACACTTAATCCTTTATGAAACTCATTTTGTTAACTTCTGTTTCACTTATTTCCATTTAAGAAGTCTAAATATCTATATAACAAACTAAACAACACAATCCAAGTTGAAACTGTAGAAGTGATTGTTTACATGTGAGGTTATAGGAATGAACTATCGGAAAATGTAAACATGAAGTGAAGCGTAAGGATCGAACTGGTCGGTGTAGCGCGGGTCAACCTAGTTTGGTGGTGTCGCCGATCCGAACCGTTACCCTTTTTTCAATTAGTTTATCCACACCTGTTAATAAATTAACAATGAGATGGCTAAAAGTGTAATAACACAGGCCTTAAAGACGTATGGGAGAGTATAACTCATAGTACTAAGTACAGTAACTAACAGTACCTCCTCCTGAAATAAATTAAAAAAAAAAAGAAGTATTTATTTGAGCAAATTCATCATCTAGCTTCGTTTTAGCCTTCTGGAAGTATTTCTGGGTATATGTCATTAATGATTATGTTATTATGTCCATGAAGTCGGTAGAGACATCTTCTATAAGGGCTAGGTATATGTTCGTTTTCTGTGGGTACAGAACACCTTCAAGGAACTGAATACTTCCATAAACATCCTTGCCTTCAAGTCTGAAATTTTCCTTCCGTTTTTTTTAAACCTCGTCTTAGTGATGTGTACGAGCATGCATTTGATTCCTTATCTTACATTGTTACATTGATACAATAAATGTAATATATGCATCAAGATACTGATATTTTGAATTTTTAACATTCGAAGCTTTTATTCTGTTAAAAATGCCTTAAAAGTAGCATATACGATTATTCGAAAATTTCTTATTGTTATCCTTATTAATTGGTGCAATTACAGTTAATTTAATTTAACGTTTATTTTGGCTGAATCGGTTTCTCAGAACGGATTCATTATCCTAATGCAATTGCACTTCAGAAGATCCTTTGTAATAAGGATATTTCTGTTCAAAGTATCTTGCTTTGGGTTTATCTTATCCAAAGGAGGCTTATGTGGGTGGAAACGGAGTGATAAATCTAAATTGATTGGTCTGATTTTCCTTATCACTTTTCCTGTTGTTGTTTTGTTTCTGATTTTTTTTTTTCTAAAATTTGTTTTTCTTTTTTGTATCATAGGAACAAATATTGTCTGCTAATAGTTAATAGGATGAAAGAAACTCCCCGTCAAAAGTATTGTAACACCAATAATTCTCAAGATTTTCCCGGTTTTTACGTTAATCCATACTTCGTTTATGTTCATATTAATATTATTCATTAAACGTGAGACATTAAGGATTAGACACATCAATGGTTTTTCCCTGTTGATAACTAACGATGGAATTCGTTTCGTAATTTAAAAGTATGCCAAGATTAGTGGAAGCAGTCATTCATGTCAGAGGGAGCAATATGTCTTATTAAATATAAATTTTATTTATTAATATATACATTTATTGAAATTTACAACTGTACAAAAAATATACATCAAGTAAATGTATTGACTACAATCACAATAACGTGTCAAAACTTAAGAAGAACTACTCATCTTTAGCTCTTTAAACAAACATCCTACACTAGAAGGTCTCTAGGCCAATTTCGTTTCAGACGCCTCGGAGGATTGTCAGGAATGGAGAGGGAAGCAAGTGGAACATTAAGATCTTTATGGATAAGTTTATTGGTGACAAATTAAGGAGCATTGAGGATTTTTGGAAGGAGTTTGGATTATAATGATTAGATACAAGATGAATTGGATGGTTTAGTGGAGTCACAAAGCTCAACTCCGTACGTCCAAATAGGTCTAATCACAGTCATATGAGTCTTTTGTAATTAATTGGGAGCTTTGAACGTTTGTCTAGTAAATGTTGAAGTAGTCTGTAAAATAAAAAGTTAAAAGTTAAAACTGTAAAAAATGAAAATTTTAAAAAGTAATTTTCTAATTTTGTTTATTGGAAGAAATGTTGTAATTTATTTATATAACAATTATTTATGTATAGTTTAGGAATGTTTATTATAGACTTTAGAACCTTTCTTTATTATGAAAAAAAAAATATGTTTTTATAAAATTCAAATATTTCAAAGAGTTTCGATACTTTTGACGGGGAGTGTAGTTTTCTAGTTATGATATAAAAACATTTTTTTATAGGCTAAAAATTTCATTATCCGTCTTGGGGTTTACGTCCCAATTCACGTTAGTTAGTGCTTATGAAACAAATTAAAATCATTTAACAAAACATTTGGAAGAATATATTTTTTTTTTTCTATTCATTGTTTTTTTTTTTGTGTTTTTTTCAGTTAAAATGAGTCTTTGTATTATTATTTATTTAAATAAATTGTGATTGAGAGATGTATGGTAAAATACTGTTACTTACTATCCTTAAATATAGAGGATTGTAATATTTATCTGAATAAAATTGTTAAGAAAAAAATTTATTATTAGATGGTGGTACCTACTTTTTAATGTCGCATTTAGCTTACATATTAATAGATATATAACTAAGCCTCTTAAAATAATTAGGATTTATTTTTAAAGAACTACAACAGGAAGAATAAAAATAAAGCCATATTGGTCATTTAACACAGACTCTGGGTAAACGTAACTCTAACCCAACTCTGTCGTGTAACATCTGGATTCACAAATGCAAACACAAACACGAGCTCCTCCCCCCCTCCCCTTACCGCCTCTTACAAACAATTACACGACATACAAGGACATATAACATGTTTGTACAACACCTACGTATCACAACATACCTGTCAACTACAGGACTGAAAGGCGAGAGTAGGATGATGGTTTGTTAATTAATTAATTTTTAATTCTAATTTATTAATATTGATCATCTCTATGATACATTAAAAAAATACTTTCAATTCAATAATAATTATATAATTAATTATCAGATGTAATTAATTATTTAATTAATGGTTTTACCCCCTGTAATAATAAACCCGCTCGTGGTCTATTAGAGAGATCTTATCGCGCTAAGAAGAGTGATAATGAGAAATTAGACTGCCTTTGATTAATTTGGTTTCTCTTTTGTGGTCGTTTAACTTTGACGAAGTGACGTGGCTACTTACCGTAACACAGCTGGTTTATTTTATTAATAACATTAACTGATTTTATATATAATAAGAAGGGTCATTATTTTGTTTTATTAAATATAATTATTGTTTTATTTTAGTGGTGAAGAGGATAATCAGGAATGCAGTCAAACTGAAACACCAGGTCTAAATAGAAATGCTTTAATTCTGTGTTAACCATAATATTAATAATATATATATATATATATATATATATATATATATATTTTTATTTTTTTTTTTTTTTTTTTTTTTTTTTTTTTTTTTTTTTTTTTTTTATTTTTTTATTTTTGAAGAGAAAAGATTTGACCCGGTTGGGATTTGAACCCTATTCTCCACTTCTCTAGCGTGGTGCTTTATTCACTAGGCCACCGAGCTCGTATCCGAACCGGGGAAATCCCCTCTCTTCACTGATCCATACCTCTGGGCACTCGCAATAGCGATGAACAAATCGGGGATGAATGTTCATTTGAACATTACTGTTAAAAGGATCTATTCGAACATCGCAATTGCGAGTGCCCGGGGGTATGGATCAGTGAAGAGAGGGGATTTCCCAGGTTCGGATACGAGCTCGGTGGCCTAGTGGATAAGGCACCACGCTAGAGAAGTGGAGACATGGGTTGGAATGCTAACCGGGTCAAATCTTTTCTCTTCAAAAATAGAAAAATAAATTTAAAAAAATAATTATTAACAACCAAGAATTATTTCATATTTATAATATATCTGGCGTATGTCAATAGATCCATTTAACAGTAATGTTCAAATGAACATTCATCCCCGAATTGTACATCGCAATTGCGAGTGCCCGGGGGTATGGATCAGTGAAGAGAGGGGATTTCCCTGGTCTGGATACCTAGTGGTCGAATACCTGGATACCTGGTCGGTGGCCTAGTGGATAAGGCCGGGTCGAATCTTTTCTTTTCAAAAATAAAAAAATATATTTAAAAAATAATTATTAACAACCAAGAATTATTTCATATATATATATAATATATATATATATTATTATCAATATCTCAATTTAAGATGATGTCTCGTATTTTAAGGTTTAATAGAGACTTTTTATATTTAAAGAATTGTTTGATTGCATCTGATTATCTAAAGTCGAACAAAGAAAGTATTTCTTCTTTGAGATTGGTGTTTCTCTTTGACTGCATCCCTAATTATTTTCTCCTCCATTCATCTGAACCGTCAACTATACTTTTATCATTTTTTTATTTTAGTTAAAGGATCGAATATATCACCGTGAAAGATTTGATTCTTCGGATGGTTGAAGAACTAATGATCGAAAAAATAAATCATATGAAAAATCCTCTATCAGCTTTAAGTGTTCTTCAATCAATAAAAAAGTTATTACAATATAATTTTTTCTAAAAATTATCCCCACCTAATTTCCAAAACTCCATAACCACCCAAAGCTGTATCCCAACTTCCTATTCGATCCCTAATAACACTACGAAGCGTCTAAAATGATATCCCAGGGCCCTTCTAATATAGAACATTTATTAAAGGGCTAACAAAGGGTAGTTTATTTACAAGCTATAGCCTTTTTGCTAAGCGTTTAACATTTATGTTTTTACGGTTTGTGCACTTGTAAATTAAAAAAAAAAAATAGATAAAATAAAAATCGAAGTTATGCAACTACAGGGTGGGTCAAGAGTTAGATCGAAATATCAATGATTAAATATCAAATTCATTTTTCATACACTTTTATTAACATCACATGTATGTAACGGAATCTGGCATCGTAATTTTCACCAATTTCCAGCTATCTGATTATTTTGAAAATTTGCACACGTGTCAAGGACCAGTGACAATACAATAATTTTACAATTTTGTTTTAATATTGTTACTTAGTCCAGTCGAAATACCCCCAAAAATGGGGTCTGCCTTGTAAAAAGTGGAGTAGTAGGTTTCATGATTCAGTATGGTCCAGATGGTTCCTGAGACTGTAATATCAAAAATGCGACGACATTTGATAAGAGGGAAATGTTTGGGGGCCAAAAACCCCCAATATTTTTTCACTTTTTTCAGATTTAAAAAAAAAATATATATATATATAATATATATATATAATATATATATATATATATATATATATATATATATATATATATATAAAAATGTTATAAATAGAAAAATGTGTATTTTTACTAAATATAACTTTATTAAATTGTGCCTGTAAAGACATCTCTTAAGCTGAATTTGAATTAGGCGTTTAGCCACAATCGACTGTGAAAAATCGACGAATTTTGCCAAATTTTTCGAAAAGTTAGTTTTGGTCATGTTTAAGAGTGTATGACACAAAAATTGCTAATACAATCACAAAATGTTACATAATAATAGTAGTAGATCATCAGATTTTGTCCATGATAGGTTTAGTTCGGTTTGTTATCAAAGCGTGTGTTTTTTTTTAGTTTTTTAAACTAAATAAATAATAAATAAATAAATAATGTTTATTCAACTTAAATTTCACACTAGTTTATCAATTTAAATTCATTACTTAGGACCTGGGGTCACCATGTAAAACAAACAACCAGTCTAAACAAGTGAAAAACTTTTGCACCCAATACTTCATAAACGGTCGAAATTTAAACTCCGACAACTACTAAATATCTGGTGTCCGAGGTTTGTTATTACTTATAGAACGACGAACCACTGTACGAGCAGGCTACCACTGGGCTTCTGGCAACCGTATGCGGTTAATTTGTTTCTGTAGCGGAAACTTCAAGCGTAACAAGGTTAGTGAAATCCACGAAAAACGTTTATTCATATGGAGTACTAGGTATCCGATTGGTTTAATACATACATAAATGGCTCTCGTGGGGACGAGGTCTTCTGCTATTTCAATCGCCAGACATCTCGTCTAATCGCTGCTCCAATTCTGGATGTGTAAGATGGTCCGAGCGTCTGCCGCAACACCGTCCGTCAGTCAGAGCCTCGGTCTATTAACCCTTCTTGGCCGTTTTCTTTATTGGTATCCATACGTGCGAATCAGTCTTACTATATCTACATATATCTATACAGTCTCATAACCTCTATGCTGGATCGCTGCCTCCACGAGTTATTGAAAGGTATTGTTCCAAATATACTCCACAACATTTTGCATTCGAATCTAATTAAAGTGAGCTCTTGGTTTTTAGTCATTGTCCAACACTTTAAAGCGTATTTTAGCTTTATGGGTTCGGGACAGACTTTTGAAATGCTTTTCCAATCCGAAGAAACATCCATTTACCACCATTAATTAATCTTCATTGAATTTTCGTTTGCATTTCATTGTAAACATTCATCTAAGAACCAAGATAAATAAATTCATTCAGGCTCTCCAAGGTGAAATCTTCTACTTTTAAGGCCACTTTTATGTGTCCTTGCTTGGTTCTCATATATTTAGTTTTGGATTCATTGGAGTTAAGTCCAATTAATGTAAAGTTTAAATTAAACAAAAAAGTCTTCAATAATCATTAAAAACCCCTCTTGACTTTTTACTCACTAACTGGTCTAGTAATCTACTTCTGTAGATTACTTCAGTAGTCAGAGTTTTATGGTTGTGCTTAGGACGTTAATGCTTTGTAGGCAACGTAGTTTTCCCCAAGCTTGTAAGAAACTGATGCATTTAAATCACTCCAGGAGTTGATAAGGTTTCTATTCCTCCTAGGGCAAGAACTAGGGTAACAACCGTAACGTCTAGAAGCGAGATCGTTCTAACGAATTTACTTGATAGGCGCTGGATAAGGAATGGTTGGCGCTGGGCAACGATAGCCCTCAGGGAGGGGGGTTATTGTGGTCCAGTTTACTGTCTACGTGATCCTCTTCCCCGGTTCTACATCACATTTTCAATTTATCCTGTTCTCTCCTTCTGATATAAGCCTTCAACTTATTCTCCGAAAAAAAGACTCCAGAAAGGACGAAAGAAAAAAAAATCTAGTTTATTTATTTTTCTGCATTTTCCAAGGAGAGTATAGTAGGCCGTAGAGCCTGGATTCGAAACCAGCTCACGTAGCGATTGCCGTAAATAAGGCAGATCGAAATAACGATTTTTTTCTTCTGCGGAAAGGGGCTCGTAGGATATTCAGGTGGTATTTTCAATGATAGAGCTCGACAATGGCAGCATCTATGCACTATCATTGCCTCAGATAGCCGGCCATACCTTTTTCATATGCCAATTGCATTTTAAAATGCTATTCGTTTATCGAATACGAACCTTTTCTAAAGGTATTTTATAATTTAATTTTTTTCCTTTTTCTTTTTTTTCTTATAAGATATCAGTTTTAAAAGTCAGATATCTTTAATATTATAACTTTTTATACTTTGATTAAATTTAAAATTGAATCTATAATTTAATCATTCGGCAAGGTAAATAATATTGACCTATAAGCTATAACATAATAGTAACTTAATATTAATATCCAACTATCGTAGATCACTGATAAAATCATCGCAATATTTTGTTTAGCCCTTCTGGGGTCTGAGACTGATTTTACCCCTTTTTGGGTCTGATCGACCTCTCCGGTGTCGATTTTACAGCTAAAAAAAAATCGATATACTTTTGAATTCTTATCAGTTGTTATATAACCTGCAGTGCGTGGGATAACGGAAATAATCAATTATAATTAAAAAAATATATCTCGATAAAAAAAAAAAAAATCACTTGAGGTACCCATGAATTCTCATATTTTTAATAAGTTTTATAGTTACAAATTTAAATTTTCATTAATTAAACGGAAAGACGGAGAGCGTATCCTGTGTAAAAAAAAGTTAATAGTTAATTCAATTTTCAAAAAAGGGCATCAATAGCGTTCAAAAGGACAACAATGGTGGGCTATCCTGCGACCGTTCATAATCGTTAAATCCTGGAAGATCTCCAAATAGTATCCTTAGAGAAAAAAAAATAACCTGTGGGGAAGCAGTGTCCAAGGATGTCCTTCGGCCGCCAAAAATCGTCAGATTCTGGCAGATCTGAAATGATTGTCCTACCCTGGTTTTAGGTGCCACTTCTATTGGATTTTCGGAAGACTGTATTTAAATTTAAAATGTGACTATTTAAAATATTTACCTGGACATTTAAACAAAATCTGGAGTGTTTTTGAACGATTTTATTATCTTTAATGATTCGTAAATATTTCTTTTTAGACTATCGTATATTTTAAACTATAGGATAAAACATCTTTAGATTTTTTTCAGACAACAAATGACAGAGTCAGATTTTGATGTAACACACCAAATTGGTGTCATGTTTGTTATTAGCACTTCAGATAATCGTCGAATTCGATTTTTTTTTGTATATAACAATAAAACATATTTTAAGTAATAAATAAATGAAAAAAATTATCCTTGAAATTTAATTATTGGATATAAATTCCTCAACCCTTATTTAATTCAGACCAAGTTTTAATAGGTTTTAATGTACACGATTAACTTTCAAATGGAGTGCCCCAAAAGAAAATTGAGTTATTAGCACAAGTTGATATGTTGATTTTTTATATGAATTTAAAACGAAGATCTATTATTTGCCTCTTTTTATGTAATCAATATTTTATTTCAAATCTTTTATTTTTTATTACTTAATTTTTTTCAATAAATTTTTTCACAACGGTAATATCTTGTTTTATGATTTCAGTATCCATATTTTATTAAAATGAATAAAAGGTATTCTTAAGGAACGACCAGAGGTTCTATAAATATAAAAAAAGATCCCGAAATTGTTAATATTTACGATAAACGGGAGTTCTTTTTTTCTACATTTTATAAATACAATGACAAAGTTATAAAAAGAGATTTCCGTGCCTGGGTGGGATTTCTCTGAATTATGAGAAAAGTTGACTAAATTTCTAGAGAAATAGAAAACTTTTTGCTATAATAAAATTCAAATCTTGTCCCCCTGAAAACCTTTTTTAAAACTTTGTTTTCTCTCCCTTCGTGTGGTCCACTTCGCCTCAATAGAATAAAGAAAAATTCTAACAATAGAGTATAGAGTGGTTTATTCAAGATTGCATTTAGTGTTTTTTAATATTGTTATTTCGTTTAAGTGAAGAATGTAAAAATATTTCTCAATATAAGATATATATATTTAGTAAGGTTCTTGGGGTTCAGTCATAAAATAAAAAATCAACTATTTTGGCGACGTTTCGAGACTATATTGTTCTCATAATCATACCCTGCATCTTAGTAGGAATTTCCTAGTGTTCTTCACGCTTGCTAATTTCCTGTTGGCTTTCTGGAGTTCCTTCATCACTGTAACTGCTTCAGGACCGTGGGTTGTCTTAATATCTTCATAAAATCCCATTTTTCCACTATAGATATTTTCCAGTATTGACTCGATATGTAAATATGGACAAATTTCTTGACTGTTACTATTAAATTTTTAGTAAGGTTCTTGAGGTTCAGTCATAAAATAAAAAATCAACTATTTTGGCAACGTTCGAGACTATATTGTTCTCATAATCATGCCCTGCATCTTGAAGAACACAGCTCTGCAAGCGTGTGAACACTAGGACATTCCTACTAAGATGCAGGGCATGATAATGAGAACAATATAGTCTTTAAACGTCGCCAAAATAGTGGATTTTTTATTTTATGACTGAACCTCAAGAACGTTACTAAAAAATTTAATAGTAACAGTCAAGAAATTTGTCCTTATTTACATATCGAGTCAATACTGGAAAATATCTATAGTGGAAAAATGGGATTTTATGAAGATATTAAGACAACCCACGGTCCTGAAGCAGTTACAGTGATGAAGGAACTCCAGAAAGCCAACAGGAAATTAGCAAGCGTGAAGAACACTAGGACATTCCTACTAAGATGCAGGGCATGATTATGAGAACAATATAGTCTCGAAACGTCGCCAAAATAGTTGATTTTTTATTTTATGACTGAACCTCAAGAACGTTACTAAAAAATTTAATAGTAACAGTCAAGAAATTTGTCCTTATTTACATATCGAGTCAATACTGGAAAATATCTATAGTGGAAAAATGGGATTTTATGAAGATATTAAGACAACCCACGGTCCTGAAGCAGTTACAGTGATGAAGGAACTCCAGAAAGCCAACAGGAAATTAGCAAGCGTGAAGAACACTAGGACATTCCTACTAAGATGCAGGGCATGATTATGAGAACAATATAGTCTCGAAACGTCGCCAAAATAGTTAATTTTTTTATTTTATGACTGAATCTCAAGAACCTTACTAAAAATTTAATAGTAACAGTCAAGAAATTTATCCATATATATATATATATATATATATATATATATATATATATATATATATATATATATATTCACATTTTTTCCTTCGAAAGTAACCCTTTGTAAGGACCGTTTATTTAAATTGGTACGTTCCATACAAATGTATACTACATACCTTAATATTCATATTTACATAAAAATTGAAACTTTTACAATAATTTTAATAATAGAATTCAGTACATTGAACATATGAACATTTTTTTTTTTTTAGGATAAAAGAAAGAAATAAAACATTACAATTTGAAAAGTAAAAATATAGCCTATGTCTGATTTTAGCACAAAAGTTTTTAAAGATTTAAAGGACTTATACAAAGATGTCCTTCCACCTTTTAAGTCCTTGGTCAGTTGGTCAAAGTCCAAGCTATAGATAAATTTTGTAAAGTCAGCTCTGTATTTGTTGTACAAGTCATATCCTGCCACAGGCCAATTTTCACCTTTGAAGAACAGTCATAATTAGTTTGGATCTTTGTCTGTCATATAATTGGCAGTCGTAAATTATGTGTTTCAAAAGTATGTTAACGTCCATCATAAGTACACGTGTTACTATTTATTAAATTAAACCTTTGTAGATTATATTTAGTCCGTCCATGTTCGGTTAAGACCTGTGTCAGTTTGTAATGTGTGGATTTGAGTAGGTTAAAATGTTTTGTTGTTATTTAATTTATGCAGGCTTGGCGATGTTTCAGATTTAATCCAGCGATCATTCCAAATTGATATTATGTTATTTTTAATGTTATATATAATACATATATATATATATATATATATATATATATATATATATACATATATTTACAGCTCTAGGAGGCAGTGGGAACGGCAGTCCCTGTACAGTGACAGTTACAACGCTCGCGTTCAAGGGCAGTGATGAATCGGCCGAGATCCATCGATCATCGCCTAATAAGATGAAGCGGAACTTTCAGTTAATACTGACGTCTGATGTTCCCAAAATAGTATTTTATCTTTTTTTGTCGCAAAGAAGTGAAATTACCTTGAAAGCGAGTGAACTACTGTTTCGTGAAGCAAGGAGTTTTTGCATCTGTTTCGTAAGAAGTTGATTAATTTACGCTTCGTAATGAGTACCTATTTTAGCGCAAATGGTATTTAGAATAAGATATGATTTCCGAAAACGAACAAAATCGGCCTTCACTATGTTCAGGTAGATATAAACCAGTCAATAAACTTTCATAATTTCATGAATAATAGTAATGAAAATTAAATTGTATTACAGTTCTCTCCAGCCTGCAATTTTAACTGCAATGATGTGCAGTAACGTAGAGTCAAAATACTGTGAAATACATAGAGCCACAGTGAAATCATTATATATATATATATATATATATATATATATATACACATATATATGTGTGTGTGTGTTTAGTAAGGTTCTTGAGGATCAGTCAATAAATAAAAAACAACTATTATGACGACGTTTTGAGACTATATTGTTCTCATAATCATGTATTTAACAACATGTGTTAGAATAATAAAAGTTATACAATTACAGAATATAGAGGGGTATGAAGCTACTTACAATGTTACTAGTGGATTTGAAATAGACTAACTAAATTCTAACAATTCAAGTACACAACTAAACTAGGGGAATTTTTGAACAGACAGTTACAAAGGTGGTGGGGGAAATCCCTAGGAAAAATTAAGTTAAGGACTGGGTGGTTATTATGGGTATTCTTGGGAATACCACCCAGTCCTTTTAACTTTATTTTTCCCACGTATTTCTTTTCCCTAGATACTGGAAAATATCTATAGTGGAAGAATTGGATTTTACGAAGAAATCGAGACAACCCACGGTCCTGAAGCAATCACAGTGATGAAGGAACTCCAGAAATCCAACATAAAACTGGCGAGTGCAAAGAATACTAGGGCATTCTTACTAAGATGCAGGGCATGTTTATGAGAACAATATAGTCTCGAAACGTCTCCAAAATAGTTGTTTTTATATATAGACAGAACCTCAAGAACCTTACTTAAGATATAATAATAACAGTCAAGAAATTGATCCATATTAACACATCGAGTCAATACTGGAAAATATCTATAGTGGAAGAATGGGATTTTACGAAGAAATCAAGACAACCCACGGTCCTGAAGCAATCACAGTGATGAAGGAACTTCAGAAATCCAACAGAAAACTGGCGAGTGCGAAGAATACTAGGGCATTCTTACTAAGATGCAGGGCATGTTTATGAGAACAATATAGTCTCGAAACGTCTCCAAAAAATAGTTGTTTTTATATATAGACAGAACCTCAAGAACCTTACTTAAGATATAATAGTAACAGTCAAGAAATTGATCCATATTAACACATCGAGTCAATACTGGATATCTATAGTGGAAGAATGGGATTTTACGAAGAAATCAAGACAACCCACGGTGCTGAAGCAATCATTGTGATGAAGGAACTCCAGAAATCCAACATAAAACTGGCGAGTGCAAAGAATACTAGGGCATTCTTACTAAGATGCAGGGCATGTTTATGAGAACAATATAGTCTCGAAACGTCTCCAAAATAGTTGTTTTTTATATATAGACAGAACCTCAAGAACCTTACTCAACATATAATAATAACAGTCAAGAAATGTATCCATATTAACACATCGAGTCAATACTGGAAAATATCTATAGTGGAAGAATGGGATTTTACGAAGAAATCAAGACAACCCACGGTCCTGAAGCAATCATTGTGATGAAGGAACTCCAGAAATCCAACATAAAACTGGCGAGTGCAAAGAATACTAGGGCATTCTTACTAAGATGCAGGGCATGTTTATGAGAACAATATAGTCTCGAAACGTCTCCAAAATAGTTGTTTTTTATATATAGACAGAACCTCAAGAACCTTACTTAAGATATAATAGTAACAGTCAAGAAATTGATCCATATTAACACATCGAGTCAATACTGGAAAATATCTATAGTGGAAGAATAGGATTTTACGAAGAAATCAAGACAACCCACGGTGCTGAAGCAATCATTGTGATGAAGGAACTCCAGAAATCCAACATAAAACTGGCGAGTGCAAAGAATACTAGGGCATTCTTACTAAGATGCAGGGCATGTTTATGAGAACAATATAGTCTCGAAACGTCTCCAAAATAGTTGTTTTTATATATAGACAGAACCTCAAGAACCTTACTTAAGATATAATAATAACAGTCAAGAAATTGATCCATATTAACACATCGAGTCAATACTGGAAAATATCTATAGTGGAAGAATGGGATTTTACGAAGAAATCAAGACAACCCACGGTGCTGAAGCAATCATTGTGATGAAGGAACTCCAGAAATCCAACATAAAACTGGCGAGTGCAAAGAATACTAGGGCATTCTTACTAAGATGCAGGGCATGTTTATGAGAACAATATAGTCTCGAAACGTCTCCAAAATAGTTGTTTTTATATATAGACAGAACCTCAAGAACCTTACTTAAGATATAATAATAACAGTCAAGAAATTGATCCATATTAACACATCGAGTCAATACTGGAAAATATCTATAGTGGAAGAATGGGATTTTACGAAGAAATCAAGACAACCCACGGTGCTGAAGCAATCATAGTGATGAAGGAACTTCATGAATCCAACATAAAACTGACGATTGCGAAGAATACTAGGACATTCCTACTAATTGTAAGATACAGGGCATAATTATGAGAACGGTATAGTTTTGAAATAAAATAGTTGTTTTTATTTATTGACTGAACCACAAGAACCTTACTAAACATATATATATTTATATATGATTTTTAAGTATGATATTTTAAATAATTGAAAGCCAAAAAATGAGAAAATGAATTTTTTTTTTCTTTTAAAAAAACTGAAATTTTTAGATATGGAAAAGTTGAAATTCGGAATCAATGCCTTAAATAATAATAATAATAGTAACATTTTTCGGTTTATATTTATAATATGGCACCCGTCTTGTCAATCAATCCATATTTTTTGCCAATTTCTTGGTGGATGATTCCTGCCACATGATTATGTCGACGGAGGTATTCCGATCCTGCTAACCCAGTGCAACCCGAAGCCAAGTGCTGCACTGACTAAGGACTTGGCTTACACACTCGACATACCTCAGGGATATCCTCCCCGCATATCCGTCTCCGGTAAACATTAGTTGGTAGAGTTTGGTCCTGCATCGCCATCACGAAACCTTTCGTCTCCGGAAAAATATGACCACGTACGAGCCATTTTGTGGACATTTCTAAGTCGATTGACTCCTCTTTTAATGATAAGTAAAATCGTCCATGTAAAGGCTTCGTTTTCCATTCCTCAACCAGCTTTAGGCATGATAGTAATAATAATAATAATAATAAAATAAAATAAAATCTTTCTTGAATGGGAACATCAATAGATCATGGATATATCTATCCATAATTTACTTCTTTGCCCAAATTACATTTTAGAATTAAAAGGATCAGATTACTTAAATTAAAAATTAAATTAAATCAGCTGTTATTGATTATTCAAAATAAACAAAGTTGAGGAAAATTTCAAACATGACTTTTTTCATTCAAACAAATATAGCTCCTAAACAGTCGATGCTAGCGATAAATGTTATATCACAAATAACAATCTCCATTAAATTTCTAATAAGGAAATCTTCAGGATATTTTCGATTAGAAAAGCATCAACAGAGCTACAGCGTGTCAAAATATTACATTTTTGAGGGTGAAAAAACGTTACACCAAAAATGGATAAACCCCCCAAAATATATATCCAAGTATTTGGTAAAACTGTAATTATTTTACATTTATGATATAAAATATTGAAATTTTAGAATTTTTCGCTCGAAAATATAGGATCAACATAAATTTTTTTTTAGCATTTTAACCACCAGGGTACTCAACTACTATGCGCAATCCTATTGGCTATTCATAAGACTAGCGGTCAGAATCCATTCAAATGGCTAGCAAACAGCGCTACATTTGTCTATCCCAAATGAGGAGGCAATTAGCCTAAGGGGAATTTGATGAAGAAATGTTGAGCGGGAGTGATGCCTCTGAGAAATTGGTGGTACCCCGAGGTCAGAATTAATCGAGGAAGCCGTGGCTCGGGGGAAGATTGATACAGGAAGCAGGTGTGTGCGCCCTCCCTTCTCCATAAAAAATGGAACCTTCTGGAACCTTCCCCTCCCTGTCTCTCAGATGACATTTTTCACAGCTACTCAAATATTAATGCATTCATTACTTATGTTGTGGTTGAATATATTTTTAATAATTCAACTACAAACTCGTTTAATAAGCCGCGTTAATTCAACTTTACTGCTCTAAAAATGTGCTGTAAACATCAATAAAGGGTTATGTTAGAATAACATAGAAAGACAACTTTATGCTGGAACAATGTCTCTTAAAAATAAGAGTATCTAGTGTCTCTTAAGTATCTAGAGATTTTTTTACAATAAAAGAGGATGTATAAAAAGAAATACAGATTTAAATTAGAAGATAATTGAGAAATAAAAACAAGAAAAAATGCTTCTTCCATGAATAGATTTCATAAGCAATTTATAAAAAAAAAAAATAGTTTTTATTACAAAACGTAGAAAAGATAAAAATAAATAATATCTGTTAAGAGGGTGAGGAAACAAAAAATAATTATGTAAAAAAATATATAATCACTAATATATATAATCTAATATGTATAATCTCTTCGAAAATGAAAAGATTATTATAAAAAATTGTAAATTCTGACTGTTTTTTTAATGTCTGGATGAAAGAGTCAGTAGGGAATGAGAGGAGGTGGTGGAAGAGAATTGTTTTAAATGTTCCCAGAGAAGAAGCATATGTCATTTAATATCTCTTAGTTTCTATTTTAGCTCCTTTTTATAGCTGTCCTAATCCAGTGGAAACTCAAAATAAATGAAGTGAATTCGAAGAAAAAAAAAATACTCCTAGGCCTTTTGATACCACTAATAAAATGAAACAGGAGCCCATAGCCAGATAAAATAAAATCAAAGTCCCTAAAAACAGGGACTTTGCACTGTCAATAAAAAAGATAACGCCTGTCGCTTCTTGATTCGGTGGGATTCAGCAGGTTATTGGATGCCAGTCCAGGATTTGGGGCTTATCAGATGGAACAATGAAAATACTAACCCAACTCTCCCGAGGGAACGTCACCGTATTTGAGCTTTTATTTTGAGTATCTGGATTTTTAAAATGTTCCAAAAATACTATATTCATATTGATACAAATCCTTAAATGTATTCTTATATTACAAAGAATAATACCACTTCAAGAATTATGCTACCACTCAAAGAATATGGCTCATGATGATATGAGGATAAAATAAAAATAACACTTACGCCGTGAGACCAAGCAGCTCAAAAATGACAACATTTCAAGAATCATAAAAAAAAAAAAAAACCTTTTAAAAATGAACTTCCTTGTGGAATATATTTTTTTAACGATTTAGACCACTGATCCCCATTGAACGGATCCACTACCTAGGACTCCACTTGGACAAACGTCTTACTTGGAATACACATACAAGACTAAAACGACAAGAAACTGCCCACGTTTTCGACTACTTCAACATTTACTTAAACGTTCAAACCTTCCACTTAATTACAAAAGAATCATTTACATAACAGTAATTAGACCGATTTAGATATACGGAGTTGAGCTTTGGGGTTCCACTAAGCCATCCAAATCATCTCGTATCCAATCCTTACAATCCAAAATCCTTAGAAAAATCCCTAATGCCCCTTACTTCGTCACAAACGAACTTATCCACAAAGATCTTAATATACTTTACGTTCATACCAGATATCTATCCTTTCATAGCAAACTCCACAACCATTCAAATCCTTTAGTATCACAACTTGCTTTTCATTCCATTCCAGATAACCTTCCGAGGCGCTTGAAAAGAAGATGGCATCGGGACCTTCTAATATATTACTTCATTATATAAAACCTTTATAACTACTACCAATGGGTGGTTGCTTTAAAAACAAGTGACGTGTCATTTTTATCAGTGTCATCATATTTACTTGATGTATTATATTTGTAAATACAGTTGTAAATTTCTTTAAGTGACTGAAAAAAAAAAAAATTATTTAACCATTGTTATAGTTACTTATATTCCACAAAAGACTGATTTTTAAAAACCTTTTTTCGATTCTTATAATGTAATTTTTGTGTTACCTCACGGCTAGATCGACGATATTATTACTACAAAATTATTAAAACGAATGCTAACAAAAATTGATTTTAAGTACAACAGTGTATTTTTACCAATTGAGGTACGCATGATGGCATATAAGGATCAATACAATTAGGATACATGAAAAAGATGAATTTGGGAGCTTTGAACACATGTCTAGTAAATGTTGGACTAGACCGAAACGATGAGCAGTTTCTTGCCTTTTAAGGCTCGAGTGTGTATAAACTATATGTACTGATACTATAGACAGAGAAATAAAATATAATATAATCAATCATAGTTGAATTTACTACATCACCAACGAAATATTTTATAATTGAAAATTAGTCTTGAATAATAAACATTTAATATTAGTTCTGCACTTTGCTACAAAGGTCATTATGTTTTATGTTTTAAAAAAAATGTTAGACAAAAAATAAATCATGTTTGTTCTGACCTAAGAAGGCAGAATGAAAAGAAGTTTTGAGAGGTAGGGAAGACTGATTGTACAGAGGGGAAAGAGTCAGGTAAGTAGTAGGGTTATCCTTTCGGTTTCCCCTTTGGCTGCTAGGTTTTTTCCCTAATGAAAAAAAATTAAGATAGGACTATTGGAAATATTTATCTGGTCATTTAAACAAGAATCTGGATTCACAAATATTTAATTTTAGGCTATTTTCTATATTTAATTTTAGGCTATTTTCTATATTATTTGTATTATTATCACTCCCGAGTCTTTATTGAATTAATGGTTATTTTCATTTAGATGGACAGCAAAGTTGGAATTTTGGATCTTATTTTTCTATGCTCGTTTATGTTCTTTTACTCTTTGATTTATCGATCGTTCAGTTTTTCCCGTGTATTTTCGGCTCGTATATGTATTTTTATGTACTTTATATATTTATATCCTTAACTCCCGAGTTTATGTAGTATTAATGTTTATATTTATTTTAATAGATGACGAAGTTGGAATCATACTTCTTATTAATGCTCTTATTCGTTCTTTTAATCTTTGATTTACTGATAGTTTATTTTCCCCTATGTATTTAACTACACAATCATCTCAATTTAGTTCATATACACCACTATTTTGGAAAGGTTCTATCTTGTCTTGTGTCTTTTGTATAAAAACAATCCCAACGAAAGTGGTAAATAATTTATCAATAATTCAAAATATTTATAATCGTCTAAATATTCTCAAATCCAACTCAAAAACATATAAGGTAAAGCAAACTAAATAAACCAGTTTAAGTAATAAAAAAAAAAAAAAAAAATGGCAGTGGTTTCCGTTGTACAAGGTGGAATTCAGAAATCAGTGTTTCAATTTTACAAGAGGGTATTAAATGTACAGAATTTCATTAATTTTAATTTGATTAAATTTTATTTTTTAATTTCACTGGGTGCTTTAATTAAGAATAAATTAAATTTTTTACCGTATTTATTATTATTTAATTATTAATATTCATTATTAATTCAAGACTAAAAGGACAAGGAATTTTTCAACTATTTTAACAGTTCAATTTTTTTAATTATTTTCACAAAACTTATTTACTGTCGTACATAGTCATGAGTCAGATTTGAATATATTGAGTTCAGCTTTGAGGCTCGATAAAACCATTTAATTTTTTTTTTTTAAATACAAATACATAAAAAAATATATTAATAATGCAGTGTGAGGGTGAGTAGTTTGCTGTAATCTGCGTGAATTTAAAACATTCATATGTATTCAATTCTTACATTCTAAAATTCTTCGTAAAATCATCAATGCTCCCCTTATTATGTCAGAAATAAAGTTATCTATAATGATTTTAACACAAAACTTACCATGACGGGTCAAATAGCCCTTCTCGGACATTTTGGCATTTCTTGGAAACAACATTTATTATTTATTTCCAGTTGTATAAGTAGTTCCAGTAGTTAAAATATTTTCCATTTTAAATTTGTTTCCTATAGGAACGAAAAAAAAAACAACCAGTCATAGGGAAGCCCAAATGGTTTAACCTACAACTGCCCGCCTTACTATGGGTACCTGTACGTAGATTATGGGTACCTGTACGTAAATTATGGGTACCTGATGATTGGTTTAGAATTATTTTTAATTTCCGTTCTTGTTGATTTACAAACCTTAAAATTGACAGCTAATGTATGACCGATTCACTTTTTTTTATCCACGTTATGATTCAGATTTTGTCTTTAAATAAGAAGAGCTGTCGTTTTCTTTTTATTGACATGAATGATGGCATGTAGTTTTTAAAACAAAAATTAATCACAAAGGTGATGTATACTTTACAAAGCACGATTTAAGATCTAAGGTGAGATCTATTACCAACCAAATGATTGGGAAGATATTTAGAGAAACAAATGAAATGGTCTAATTAAGTACACAGTTCTCAGTAAATAAAGTTGTAGGTGTGTATAGAAGTTCATTTTTTGCAGTTCCTGTGAAATGAATTAAGTTTCCCTTATCAACAATTCATCGAAAACATTACATTGTTTTTCGTTTAGTTTTATTATTAAAAAAAAAAAAAATGATTTCAACAACACAAATAAGAATCTAGTCAATAAGCACATTGTAAAGTGCTTAGTTTTTGTTAGGAGTAGTTAGAAGTTTTTTTTGTTTTTTTTAAACAATAAATACAAATAGAAAAAGAGTTTTACATGTTATATAATTAATACTAACAGAAAAAGCATTTCTTCATATTATAATAATTTTTACGAACAAAAGATTTTTTTTTTTTCTTAGAAGCTATAATGATATATACAAACAAAGAAAAACAAAATAAAAATAAAAACATACATTTTTACAATTTATAATAATCGATATTGATTATAGTCTAGGGTGACAGAAGTTGTAGCAGCAATTGCAATAGAATCCAATATTTTATTTAATTAATTCAAAAGAAATAAATCAATTACTTTTTGCTAGCATTTATCTTTTCAATGCTATTGTATGATAAAATATTTTCCAAAGATAGACTATCATCTGTTTGAACTATATAGTCTTTTAGGTATTTTTTTCGAAAATTATCGTGTCTTTGGCACTCTAACAACAGATGTTTGCAGCTATTTACGATGAATTAGCTACAATTTTCACATTTTTCATTAGCTTTTTTTTTTTAAATATTTTCAAGTAGTCACATTTGGCTATTCTCAGTTGGCTAACGGTTCTTATTTTAGTGATATTAATGTTATATTTTAAATAATCTTCCGGCTGAGGTTATTAAAATTTGAAATTTTAATAAATAATGAGTTATACCTTGTATTTAAAGTACGATCAATGTCTGTCGATAATAAATGATTAGTGGCTTTTTCTATTATGTTATTTTTATTAGATAATAATTTTTGTGGATTGAAAAAATCTTGAAAGTGTTCTGGGATACAGCCGTTAATGGTTGATTGTTTAATTTGAGACACCCAGTTATATTGAAAATCTGGTTTATTGGTATGTAAATCTAAAAGTCTTTCGAGGCAGATACGGAGTAGCCGATTTTCTGGTAATGCCATGATTTTAATTGAAAAAATTATTATTTTTTTTAGTAGTTAGAAGGTAAACATACTAAAAGTCCCCGGCCATGGGGGTGAGCTAAAGGTAGGGGGGGGAGGGGTGAAGGTCAAAATTTTGTGTTTTTCGATTATATCTCGAAAATGGTGAACTCTGGAAAAATATGCTACAAATCAAAATTAAAGCTAATTGACCTTCTTTAAAGTCAATTATATACATATTCGTCGAAATTCCAACGGTTTTTTAGATATACGTTATTAATAATAGATAATTTTAGAAATAAAAAAAATGGTTACCTCAGTTTTTGTTTAACATTTGCTTCAAATACCAAAAATGTATATTCAAAAATAAAATAAATTTAATGCTCTACAATTTTGATTCTGACGTTTTTTTCAGGGAAACGATCGTGGAAGGTACTAGAAGCAAACGTTTGACAAAAAGTTGGGTAACATTTGTTTTTTCCCGAAAATCACAAACAAATAACTCGTAAACGGTTAGAATTCACATAAATTCAATTTTATAGGAAATTTAATTACCTTTTATATTTTTTGAAACACATTTTTCTAGAGTCCACCGTTTTTGATATATAATCCAAAAACTAAATTGGGACCTTCTCCCCTCTCCCCACCGTTAGCTCACCCCTCAGGGCGGGAGCATTTACTATGTTTACCTTCTAACTATTCCTAACGAAGCTGTGAAGTCAAATATTATCGGATATTCCACGCACTCTACGTCCCTCATTACAGCACTCATTGACTGGGCTATAAGTATTTTGATGATCAATATAATTAAAATTACATTAAAAAAAAAAACTTTCGTTAATTGAACGTTCCAATAATTGACGTTCGTATAACCGATGCTCCACTTTATTATTATTTTTAAAAAAACAAGAAAACTTTTGAATCACACATAAAAGAGACAAGTGGGTACTATATGTATAAATTATGGGCACAATGTTGCCTTTGAATTACTTGCACTCTTAAATTCATATAAAAACATACATGAGAATAAAAAGAGACCTCTCATATTTTATCAGGAATCCGTTTTTTTTTTTTTTTTTTTTTTTTTTTTTTTAAGGGGTGTTTTATCCCTACCTTACATTATATTCATACAGTTTTGTATAAGAGAATCCTATGAATTGGCTGAGTGAAAATTATTTACTCAAAACTGTATTAGAATATATTATTCTTCTATTAGTAACAAGGTACACATAATATATTAGTGATGTGATAATATCCTATTTAAAATGAGTGTTAAAAACGAATCTCTTGTTGAGTTTGATGAGATCAAAGCGAGCCGGATCCAATAAGACCACAAGGGCCGGCTGAACGCATTGAGCTGGTGAAGTCACTTGTGTAATCTCCTCACCCCCCACCAACACTCTCTCTCTCTCTCTCTCTCTCTTTCTCTCTCTCTCTCTCTCTCTCTCTCTCTCTCTCTCTCTCTCTCTCTCTCTCTCTCTCTCTCTCTCTCTCTCTCTCTCTTTCTCTCTCCCCACCGTGCTATATTGCGTCATTAGTGGGGAACTACAATCCAATATTACTTTAAACGCAGAGGACTAAAAAATATTTAACTTTAACATACTTATATACTAGCTATTTCTATAACTAGAAAAAATAAATAGAAACTGGTCCACAAGAGGCGCTCCACCAGATCGGCCTGACCAGCGATGCATCGACCAGTTCGATCCTTACGCTTCACTTTAAGTTTACATTTATCGAAAGTTCTTTCCTATAACCTCACATGTAAACAATCACTTCTACAGTTTCAACTTGGATTGTGTTGTTTAGTGTCGTCGCGGCTTCGCTCGCTCTCATAAGTAAATAATCCTGATAATTTAAACAGATAAATGAAGTTTTATTTGTTTATCAATTTAAATTTTCAATTTAAGTATGCGATTGAGCATTATTTCTTTAATGAGATCTTACGCATAACTGTAATTTTTGAACTGTTACTATTGCACCGATGAGGTGGTTAAGATTCACGTGAAACCGTGATTGGATATCCAATTTTAATTTTTCTGAGAGAGAGACGAAACTTTCAAGAAACTCTTGTGGTTATGGACTGCATTATCAGTGCTTACAACTAAAGTGATTTTTATGTTTACAAACAATATCAAAAAGCAAAGGCTCGACATTTTGAATTGGTAATAATTTTGTTTCAGCAGAAATAATTTTATTGATTCCATCTGGTTAGTTAAGATATATAATAATTTTTTTATTAATTGAACTTTACAATTGTTTATGTCAATACAAATTAATTTGTAAGATATTACTTAATGACATTTAAACATCCATATAATACTACCATAATACTGGGGGAAGACTGTAATATTTACTCAACAATAATTTAAAAATGAATTAATAAAAAAAATAAGTTAATTTCTTATATAAGGAAAATTCTATTTGTAAACCGTCTTATTTAATTATTTGAATTTTTTTTTCTTTGCTTATTGTTGTTTTGTTTTTTTTATTATTATTTAAATAATGAATACCACCATAAATGGCTAGATTTTTTGTCCCATAAGTACAATAGAATGTTATCCTTTAGGTACATTTCATCCCGAAATAAATTTAATTATTTCTATAACATACAATAGATCATATTCATCAACAGATATTCCTATTAAATAATTACTTTAATTTAACATGGTATAGTGATAACTTAATGAAGAATCATTATGCTGTTGATTAAAGCCAGCCGGATAGATTAGTGTAGTGGTTAATCTCATTGGTGATGCAGGTAATCGGTTTTGTCCCCCCCCCCTCCTCGCCTAACTGCAGCTTAGCTCTTGTTGTACAACATTTAACTTCCTCTGTTTAACTTATGAACACTTAAATTTTAAATGTTTCATGTAATTTATTCCGTTTTTTCTAAATTTTAATGAAAAATTGTTTCCATAATTATTTATGTAAAAGTTATTACATCTGAATAAAAAATATACGTTATCTACGAGACGTTCCACCCCTTGTCGTACCAAAAAATAAATCGATTCTAACCTTGTTCCGATTTATTTCGATCTTTTAGACCCTCCTCGTCGAAGGTAAAGTTTATTCTCCTTTATTTACACTCAAACTCTAAATCCTTGTTTAAAATAATATTAATTTTTCTTATACTTTATCATATTAAAATAAGAAGTAGGAAAATAGTTATGTATAAATGAGAAAATATCAAAATATAAACCACTAAATCAATGTAAACTTAATATTGTAGTAAATAAGGATTATTTTAATACGAAATTACAAGTAATATTAACTTCTGATAAACATTCTCACGTTTGGGAAGTGGAAATAACAAATTATAAATACATAAAACACAAAATCCCGGTTTTCGGATGAAATTTGTTTAGATTTATTTAAATTCTCAAATTTTGACAGAATTTATAAAGTTTTGTGATATCAGATTGTACTGATTAAAATGGGATGAAAGGATCATAATTTACTGATAATACATATGTATCATCAGCATATGTGGTGAAGTCGGTGGTAGAATGGGTTTGGATTGTCTAGCAGTATAAACGGTGCAAAGGATGGGACAAAAGAGATTTCCTTAAGTAACACTTACAGATTGAGAAAAATATTATACTTTAAATTATTTAATATCTAACTATTGTAAACAAAATAAATAGCGAAATAAACCTAGACAAAACTATTGGTGCATCCAGCTAATGGTGTTTGATCTATCAAATTTATTTGAGGTTAGGTTGAATTGCTTATGGACACTCAACATCAAGGTTTTTCAGTGTCCGTCCTTCAATCTATATTATTTCTTTATATTTTTGACCATTTTTTAAATTTTATTAAAAAAATTATATGTTTTGAGAAATCTGATGATTGTGTCTATATATTTTTATTATTATCGCTAAGAATAGTTGGGAGGTTTCTTTTTAATTTCGCTTTCTGAAAATAACTATCCCAGAGGGGACAGTCCTCCAGTATGTGTCTAATTGTTAATTGTGTGTTATTGCACGTTGTGCACTTTGGTGGTATGTCTTTTGTTATAAGGTAACCATGGGTTAGTCGGGTAACTACCTCTTCCCTTCTGTTACTACGGTTGGAACTTTTCCATATTTTCAATCCCCTTTTTACAGTTTTAAGCTCATTTAGTTCCTCAGTGTTTTCCCAGAGCTGGGCCCAGGCTAGTTTAACTCGATATTTTAGGAAGTGGTAAATGTCGGATGAGGTGTAGATACTTGTAACATGAATCAATGGCAATGCTGCTTCCTTGGCAGCCCGATCTGCTGCTTCGTTACCTTTAATCCCCACGTGTGATGGAATCCAAACTAGGGATATGTTCGTATTTAGATCTTTTACCATTGATGCATAAACCTGTGCTTTCCTTACAAGATGATCTTTACTATAGATGTTTTTAGTGCCATTAGAGCAGATATGGAGTCCGTGTATATTACGAAGTTTTCTTCCTCGCATTGCATGATATAATAGAGTGCCGCGCAAATCGCATAATATTCGGCATTGAAGTTGCTGGTCAGGGAAGGAAGTTTATACTTGGCAATCCTGGAGCCAGATACGAAAAACAAACAGCATTATTATTTAATTTAGAACCATCTGTATAGAATTGTTTTCTATTACTATATTTATCCTTAATTTTTTGATATTCTGCGAAATACGTAAGTCCTGTAGTGGTATTTTAAATTTATTTGACTTCTTTCTACAAAAGTAACGCGTTTACTGATTCTGTTATAATTAGAGCCTATTAGAAAAAAAATAATCTTTTTTTCATAGGATGACCTTAGAGACCACGCGAATATCATTATTTTCATTTCTTTTCATACTCCTTCTCTGGTTCCAACTTTTCCTAACTTTTTCTATTGCTCCTCCCTTCTTTACTCGGTCCATACCATTACTTTTCTTGCATCTCTCTTTCCCACAAGGACCTTAATTTCTTTTAGGCTTTTCCTATAGTCATCCCTATCGAAACAGTCTGTTATTTTCATTCGCTCAGTTTCTTCCTTCAACTGTTTGATATACCGCCAGCACTCTTGTATTCTATAATTTTATAGTAGATTTCTTTATTTAATCTCTTTAGGTGCATTCTCACTATATGCCCGTAGAACCTTAATCTTACATACACGATACACCCTTACCTAGGTAGGGTGTACCGTAGCATATATAGATATTAGCTTTCTGCACAATTTACATTATTTTAGTCAAGGTTTGGGTTAGGTTTAGTTAGGTTCTTCTCTAAATAATGAAAAAACTCATAGTTTTTATTTGTTTTGTATACAAAACAAAAGAGTTACATATGGTGTTAAACTTAACTAAGGAGTGGCTTTGGATGTTGAAGCGTGGCACTGCATGTCCTCAGCATACTTTTCATAAGATTTTTTAAATCACGCGATCGTAGCCTTCTTGTGTCTTCTTTGGGCAGTAAATTCTTCTTAGTATTCTTAACTAATGTTATAAAGATACCCACGCTTAGGTATTGCAACTGACGCAGATAACACAAATGCCCTAACATTTTTAGATTTCCTTAGACTGGGGAGGGAAGCGAAAATGGAAACCCATTCCGTACAGTATCACCGGTTTGACGACCGTATTGTAATGTCGCGCGTTTATCAACAGGCTCCTTAATTAATCATTATAAGTAAAAATATATAATTTTTACGTCAACATTATAAACTATCATCTATATTAAACTGAGTTCAAACAATCTAAACTATTTTCTATATCATTCCCCAAATAATATAGTGCAGTCAATAAACATATTGTAGGGTGCATGGAATATGCAGGTAAACATACTAAAATCCTTGTCTCTGGGGGGTGAGCTATGGGTGGGGGAGGGAAGAAGTTCAATTTTTTATGTTTTAAATAAACATAAAAGCTAAGTAAATTTCCTCCAAAATTAATTATATATAAATTTGTCGTAATTTTAACCGTTTACGAGATTAGCTCACCCCTCAGGGCGGGAGCATTTACTATGTTTACCTTCTAACTATTACTAACGAAGCTATGAAGTCAAAAATGATCACATATTTGATGCACTCTACACACCTCATTTCAGCACTCATTGACTGGGCTAATATAAGTTGTAAACTTCTTGATTTTTTTTTTAAAGTTCATTTCGCTATTTCTAAGTTACGAGAAGTTAGAACCCTCTGTTTATCATGCATAGCCAAAGAAGTTTGAAACGATGTAGAAAGATAACGCACAAACTAAACGGAGGGCGGAGACCTTTTGATGTCGTGAGTGGTTGGTGTAGCTCTTTGTGGCGACTTTCCCCCTCCCAGCTCTATCAAGGATTAACCTCTTTCCTCCGCAGCTTTGAGTCCCGTCCTATTATCGAGCAAAACATGTTTTTGCCCTGTTTTTACTCCCAATTCGTATGTGCTGCGGGAAAAGGCTTTCCGTTTTGAGAAATCTCCAAACATGAGACTTAAAATTATAACTTCCTTCTCTGCTGAAAAAATTACCTTAAATGGTTGATCAATTATAGATGAGCAGCTAATAGTCAGAAAATTGTTTGAGTTTTTTAAAATCTGCCTAAAATGACTTTTTTTTTTTTGAGATAGATAATAATACTTTATTTACATTTTTACAATTTACAATTCATATTAAATATTCATGTTCCGGCATAAGTCCTCTATATGAATAATATAATTTTATAATTGTGAATAGGCTATACAGTTCAAAGTTTATCTTTTAACAGCATGAAAAATAGAAAAAACCTACACAACAAAAAAAATATATAATATTGATAAATAAATAAAATCAATTAATATAGCTTATAAGTATATGTCTTACTTTATATAATAGTAAAAAATAACTAAAGAATGTATTATAATAAATGTTGAACACAACTATAAAATAATAATTATAATAATCTACTATATATTTGTCAAATACCACTCACTCATTTAACACGAAATCTCAGAAACCACCGAACGGATTGGAATGAAATTCGATATGTAGCTTCCTCTAGGGCCGTAGGTGCTCGCTAAGAAAGGAATTTTAAAAAATCGGCCTGGATTCCGGCTAATTCGCGAAAAATGCTATTACAATTTTTATTAGGTGAATAATAATAGATTAATTGTTATATGGTATTTGGAGATAAGCTAAGTTTTAAAAATAGGTTAGATGTTTAAGCCGCACACTTTGACCACAAATTAAGTTCCTTATAGTTGTAAACAAACAAAAATACGATCGATGTCGAAACATTATAATATTGGTACTTTCTGTGAACTCATGGTGGCTGCAGAGGTGGACCCTTACAAGTTTGAGTTGTTTCGTGACGAGAAGCTATTAAAAGCCTTATTTTAAAGAGGAGGTTAAAATACTTATGTTCTCTGGTGATGACCTGTAAGGCCAGTTCGATGTAGGGAGAAAAAATGATAAGAATCAGTGAGTTCATTCAAGTTAATGATTCTCTTCAGTATCGTCTCATGTTCTACCATGGAGAAGATGGGTACAATATTAACATCCCTCAGCGTGACTCAAACATCAATACACCACTTCAAAAAACTGCGTTTGCTGCTGATTTTTACGCCTATATGTTGATGGAGCGAGAAGGCGAAAAACCTTATTTACTTTAGTTTAGCCTTATTTACTTATTAAGAAAAACTGATGCTCTGGTATCAGAGCTGGGTAAGATGGTTGTGCTGCCTCGAAGCTTCACTGAACGACTATCAAAATGATATAAAATTAACTTTTGCGAATTGTCAAATTTACTTATAGAAATTATTCTAAGAATGGAATTCTTTAGGTTTATTTAAGTAATAATAATTATCAACGTTAACCTTAACTTTTACAAATTTAAGTTGTCCTTCATCCTAATGATATTAAACCGTAGCGGAGCAGGGTACATTCAGCTAGTAATCTATAAATTAGATTAAGTGAGGAGTATATATTTTGTTCTTTTGTGCGTATATCTTTTTAGCGATGATTTATTGTAATTACCGATTTCTCGTATAAGTGAATTTTCCGAGATTGTTGTTTTACCAAAGTAATTTTTTGTTTGATCGTGGATGTGAAGTTGGATAGGGATAAGATTGAGATCGTGCAGCATTGTTGATATTTTTGTATAGCGAGGGTAATCATTGATTATCCTCATACACAAGTCCTAAAATGACTTAATTATTTATTTATATTTATTAATCTTAAATCAAAATTAATATATATATATACTATTATATAAAAGGATAGGCTATTTCGTTTGTGATCACTAACTGTGGAAACTGTACCGTGAATCTGTACCAAATTTTAACTATATAACCTTTATAGTTCAATAAAGGTTTAGCAATAATGAAATTTAAAGATTTTTAAAGTATTTGTCATAACAAAACCATAAATATGAGGGGTTACAAAGATATGGTGTTATATAGAGCCAGAAATGTATGATAAAAATTAATTATTTCAATTCAACTGTTGATAAAAAAGCTACAAATATATGGAAATACGTATGGATCCCTGTACAGTTTAAAAATCGAACGAGATGTGGATATTCTGAAACAGAGTTTTCAATGGTAAAGCTATTAAACCTAACTGTATCTGACTATAACTCCAACATCTTCTTAGTTCTAGAAAGGTTTATAATAATAAAGTTTACTGTAATAATAATTAATATATATGGGTCATTATCCCATTTCATACGAATTCGTGTCCCGAAGCGATTGTGCTTTGTATATGAAATTTCTTGCAACCCAACTGTAACAAGTAGCTACAAGGTAGTTATATCTTAAACTTAAAGTAGTTTTCCTATTATTGATTTGTTTTCTTGGTTCAATTTGAATTCAAAACGTCAAACTCTATTTCCCTCACATGTCCCATAGCATGAGTTGGTAACGTTAAATGCGAATAAGTTCTCCATTTTTACAATTATTAACATACTTCCTTTTCTAGTACCTCGGATAGGTTTCAATATATTATGCAAAATAAATTAAGGTCCTGTGGTTATTTTCTTTTCAGGAGGAAGGTAGTATCTGGAATAGAATGAGAAGCAAGTCGGGATACTAATAGATTTGAATGGATATGGGGTTTACTTTGAAAGGATAGGTATCTGGTTCGGGCCAAATCAGTAACATATGGTAAATTCAGATCTCTATTGATAAGTTTATTTATGACAAATTAAGTAACACTAAGAAATTATCGAAGGATTTCTGATTGTAAGGATAGGATACGAGACGGATTGCATGGTTTAGTTGAGTTCCGTATCTCAATGCTCAAATATGTCTGATTACTGTCATTTTTATGAGTCTTTAGTAATTAATCTTAGTAGTTAATTTTAATTAGTAAAACTGAGGGCAGTTTCTTGTTTATTTATTTATTTATTTAATACATATATTTTATAAGATTGCATTTACCAAAATATAATTAGAAAAAAAAAGGTTATGAAGTAGGTTTATTTCTATTAAGGTTTACGTCCAAACTATTTAATAGTGTTACTAGTCTAATTTTAATGACATAGAGATATCAATTTATACTATGTAACTTAAAGGCGGTTACTTACATCTGATCTTAATTTTTGTGCGATCACAATAAAATTGGTCACCCATATGTTTTCTTTTCGATAGCTAGCTAAAGACTTCCTTCGGCCAGTTGAGACAGTTGACCAGTACTGGTACAAGTACTGCTGAAGAAGCCCTTAGACCAATTAGCCACGATCTCCGTGACCAGCTTCTTAACTGTCCCTTACACCAGGGGAGCCACCTCCTAATCGCCCTTCTTTATTTCTTGATCCTGAGCGATTTTTTCCTTCCTTTTTTGCTCCCTTGTCCCTCTTTCATCATTAGCCTCCCTCAATTTAGATCGTTCCCGAGCGAGTCGTTAGGTTAATGCTGTCCGCCTATGTACCTTGGTCTGCTCTTTTTCTCCTCCTCTTTTTTTTTCTTTTATTATTTTTTCATCAAAGTCTTTAGAACAGCAATTTACATTTATTTTAAGAGCAAACATTTATGGTTCATTAACTAAGTAATGTTTACCCTCTCCCTCCATCCCCTTCTTCGTCCTTTGAGTAAAATCAACATATTTTAGTAAGCTCGTAAAAGTGAATCGATCGTTTTAAAATGAAAGTCTCCAAAACAAGTTTTGTAAAACACTTCTTTTAATAAAAAAAAAAGGTTTTGTATTACGTGCTCAGCATACAATACTTATAGTCCAGTCAATAAACATATTATCGAGTGCATGAAATATGCGATTATTTATGACTTCTTCCTTATCATGCAATGTATCTAAGAGTTGATGCACAATTGATTCGGAGTGACCCATGCCGAATTCATTTTTATTTTTTCCAGAATAAATAATTACGTTTGCTGTGTAACCATCAACAGTACATAGCTTATATATCTTAATGCCATATTTATGTGATTTATTTGGTATATATTGGCGTAGAATCACACGTCCTCTGAAGGGTATCATTGATTCGTCAATCACTAATATTTTTCCTGGACTTAAGACTTGTTTAAAAGAATTATTTAATAATTCTACTAAATGATTTATTTTATAAAGGCGGTCGCTACTGTTTAAAAATGGGTCTTCATTGTTACAGAAGTGAATACATCGAAGCAATAACAAAAATCTATCCCGAACCATGGTATTAGCGATGAATTCATTCCTAAACATGGTATCTTTTGACCAATATGAATTTATTGTCGGTACTTGGTTTAGACCCATTGCCAAAATTATTGAAAAAAATTTAAATATTTCTATCTTGTTAGTATCATTCCATGAGTGTAATCTAGATTTAGAAGATGATTTTTGTTGTGATAAAGCTTGCTGTGCATACCTGTTTGTTTCTTCTATAATTAGACATAATACTTCGTCTGTTAAAAATAATTTGTAAGCATCCAATGGGTTTTTTATCACAGATACATTAAAATTAAATGTTCCAGATTCTTTAAGAAAATTAAAATCTAGTTCACTATCGGTTATTTCTTGCCAATCATGTGAAGTGGGTGTAGAAAAAGATCTCTCTACACTAATTTCTGATCCATCTGTAAATATTATAAAATGACGTTAGCTAAATATTTATATTCATGTTTCACAAAAAAAAAAAAAAGTTAAATTTTTGACATTTACCATTGTCTGAATCAGTTTCACAAGGAAGCTCTTCCAGTGATATTTCAGATTCTTCGGAATCTGAAGATGGATTATAATCCTTATCATTTATTGAATCATCACTCGAAAGGTGTAAAGATTCATCAGACAACTATGACAGATAAAAATTATAACAAACGCACAAGAGACACCAAGAACAACTGAGCTGATCTGAATTTGATTAAAGACTGGGACTTAAACCGAAGAATTGAAAGGAAGAGACAAGATTTGACAAGTTTCAGCACGCACGCTCAGGCTGCATGTATCAGTCCCCTGGGACCGATGCCGCACAGGGCTAACTCAGAGATGAGTTGTGTGCGGTATCGGTCCCCTGGGACCGATACGTTTTTTTTATTATTATTATTTATAAGAAGGTATTAAAACATATTTGCTTGATAGAATATTTTTTTAAACATTATTAACAAAGATATACCATCCGCACAGCAGTACAATTTCTTGAAAAATCCCGCCGCACCACGGGAAAGACAAGCATCGGTCCCCGATGCCGCAGCTTCGTTAAGAGTAGTTAAACATACTAGGGTAAACATACTAGAAGTCCCTGCCCAGGGGAGTGAGCCTGTGGGAGGAGGGGAGAAGTCCGAATTTTAGGTTTTTGAATTGTATCTCGAAAACGGTAAACACTAGAAAACTATGTTTCAAATAAAAATTAAAGCTAATTAAATTTCCTATGAAATTAATGCTATACATATCTGTCGAACTTCCAACGGTTTTCGAAATATATATTATTGAAAATCGAATTATTAATAAAATAATTATTTTTACCACAATTTTTTTTTAATTTGGTTCAAGTGTTAGAAATGAACGAATAAAATTAAAGTAAATTAAATGGTCTACAATTTTGATTTTTACCTTTTTTCTTAGAAACGATAGTGAGAGGCACTAGAAGCAAATATTTGACAAAAACTGAGGTAAAAATTATTATTATTTTTTTTATATAATCGATTTTCAATATCGAATATCTCGAAAACCGTTGGAAGTTCGACAATATGTACCGAATTAATTTTATAGGAAATGTAATTAGCTTTAATTTTTATATGAAATATAATTTTCTATAGTCTACCGTATAAGAGATATACACGAAAAACCCCCAAAAATTTTACCTTCTCCTCTCCCCCTACTGTTAGCTTATCCCCAGAGGACTTTTAAGACCTGAATTTTTTTTTGTGTCCATTGAATTTAACTAGAGTAGAATAAAAATACTAAGGAAAAATTTATGGAAAAAAAACCTGGTTGTCAGGTTTTTCAGAAAAAATAGTTTTTCACAAATGTGCACATCCGTCTTACGTAATGCTCAGACTACTGTTTATATTTTATGTGTACATTTGTGTACGCCAGGTCTGAAAGGGTTAATATTTTTACATTTTAATAACTCCTAACAAACCTATGAAGTAAAACATTATCGCATATTTCATGCTAAATAAACTCCTTATTTCAGCACTCATTGACTAGCTATTCTATTGTCGGGGCTGTTTTTTTTTTTTCAGTTTCTGATTTTTTAAAATTAACCTACTCGGCATTAATCTGAAAAGGGATACCAGTTTGGACATAGTCGCCTGACACTCAATTAATATTCTAAAAATAATTAACCCCTTTTTTTCAGCCTCGGAGGGTAGTGGGGATTATAATAAAGAGCAAGTTGAAATACTCGTGGGTTTGAATGGTTTTAGTGTTAGCTTTGAAAGGACAGGTATCTGGTTTGGGCTAAATCTGCGACATATGGAACATTAAGTTCTTTATGAATAACGTAAGGAGCATTAAGAATTTTTCGAAGGATCGTAAGCATTAGGCACCAAATGAACTAGATCACTTAGTGGAGCCCCAGATCCCAACTCAGTAAGCCCAAACAGGTCTAATTACTGTCATGTAAATAAGTTTATTGCTATTAAATTTATTTCTAAATTTTAATTAATTTCAATAAACAAATATGAAACAATGTTTGCTAGCCGATGTTTTTCAGCGGGGATTAGGTTAATTAATTTAACTTTAATTTTAATTTCCATTTATTATTGCTATTTTTTTCTCATAGTTCTTCTGCATATTAAAGTTCACATTCTTACAATTTTTCAACTTATTTCATTTCGAAATTCTAAGTGGTTTTTTTAACAAAAAAAAAAAAAAAAAAAAAAATCAACAGTGTCAATGGAATGTTTCATATAATCAATTCTGTTGATTTTTTTTTTTTTTTTTTTTAAAGTCACTCAGAATTTCGAAATAAAATAAGTTGAAAAATTGTAAGAATGTGAACTTTATAGATTATGTTTTATACAATTAATTAACAGAATCAATATGAAACATTCCATTGACCCTCTTATTGTTTTTTTTAAAAAAACCAATTAAAATTTCAAAATAAAATAAATAAAAACTATAAGATTTTTTTTCCCTAAAAGAATTCACCGTTGAAAAAATGGATTTTTAAGCAATAATTTCGTTTAACATAGTCGCCATTTTTTTTTCCAACGCATGTATCATATAGTTAGGAGGTTACTAATATCATAAAAGATGGAACAACAAAAAAATATATATCATAAACATTAGTAACTTTTTTTCGAAAACATGATGAATGTGAAGTATAAGTAATATAATAGGAACTTAAAATAATAATAATTGAAATTTCTAAATGTGACGTAATAATTTGCTAAGCCTGGTGCCTTTACTTATGAGATTTACTAATAACTAAGTAGTAGCTAAGTAAGATTTATAAATCTCCCCTTACTTACAAAACTTACTACTTGGAAACTTTTCTTAAAATCAAGTTCCCTGACTTGGTAAGTTCCATTTATAAGGCAATATTTTTCAGGTGAAGGTAAATTTTACCGAGCTTTCAAAAAATTTATTTTTTAAATATTAAGTAAAATAACTAATGATTTATATCTGATATTATTAATTAAATTTCAAAATTTGATATCTGAAAATGTATTTAATTAAAAACTTGGTATATTGAAATACATTTTTTTTTCATCATTGCCATGCGGAAACATGGAAAACATACAAAAGCTACAATTTTATTAACTGGGTAGTTTTATATGATATATCCATTTTCACAGGAAAGGTTATTAAATAAAATAACTTTACGAAATCAAAACATTTTTATTAAACATGTTTACTCTCATTTTTTATACATTTTACCTATCTAACCAACTTTTTAATTTCAGAACTGGACAATTTACACAAATTTTACCTTAAAAAAAGTTTTTTAAATTTCTGATTAGATGTAAATCTGTTGGAAATAGGCCTGGCAAATACGGTGGATGTGATAGGACTGCGTTACACAGATACGATATACATACAAACATATCTGTACATATAATGTATACATACTTTTACATACATGTATATATATGTACATTTATATACGAGGGTGGTTTGAAAAGTTCTTGGAATCACCGCTAGATGTCAGTGCTAGAGCAACGAGGCTCTGGCGCAATAATCACACATCTTTTGTGAGTGGTAGTGACGACTCTTTGTTGTTTGCGTAGAGATTTGTGACAATGGAAAAAACTGAGATTCGAGCAGTGATTAAGTACTTTGTAAAGAAAGGTACGAAAACAATGGAAACTCATGCCCACTATCAGTACACACTGGGGGACTCTGCTCCTTCATATTCAACTGTTGCCATGTGGACCAGGGAGTTTAAATTTGGTCGGGAGGGCTTAGATGATGATCCGCGTAGTGGACGGGCGAAAAGTGCTACGGCCCCAGAATTCATCACAAGAGTGCATAAAAAGATCATTGAGGATCGTCGACTGAAAGTGTGAGAGATTGCTGAAGCTGTAGGGATGTCATCTGAATGGATGTATCGCATTTTAACCTAAGAATTGAGAATGAAAAAATTATCCGCAATATGGATGCCGCGGCTCTTGCCATCGCTCTTAAATTTTCCTCGTTGGGCGGAGATTTCCCACAACAGAAGAACTGACTGAATTGGAGAGATATTTTGCAGGCCTAGAGGAATCTCATTTCCGAGATGGAATCAAGGCATTGGAACATCGCTGGACCAAATGCATTTATCTGCAGGGAGACTATGTTGAAAATAAAAGCAGTTCCTCCGAGGTATGACACTTCTTTCTAGTACATTCCAAGAACTTTTCAAACCACCCTCGTATATAGAGATACATAGATCTATATAGACACGATAAACATATAAACATATCTATACGGAGTTGAGCTTTGGTGCTCTACTAAAACATCTAATTCATGTCGTATCCAATCGTTGCAATCCAAAATCCTTCGAAAAATCCTAAATGCCCCTTACTTTGTCACCAATAAACTTATCCATAAAGACCTTAATGTTCCATATGTTGCTGATTTAGCCAACACCAGATACCTATCCTTTCATCGTAAGCTCCGTAACCACTCAAATCCGTTAGTTTCTCAACTTGCTTTTCACTCCATTTCCGATAATCCTCCGAGTCGTCAGAAAAGAAGATGGCCTAGAGATCTTCTAGTGTAGAATTTTTAATAAAGTGCTACTGATGAGTAGTTCTTTTCAAGTTTTGACATGTTATTATAATCGTTTTTAGCTCATTTACTTGATATATTTATACAGTTGTAAATTTCAATAAATTGCTGATGAAAAAAAAATATATAGAAAAATATATTATCAACTATCTAATGTATTTATGTTTTTAATCATTAACTTTTGTTCTTTATTGATGTATTTTCTCATTACTTTATCCAATAAAAAATAAAGAATGAATAAAAAGTATTTTTTATATAATTATCCATATAAAAAGTGTTTAAAATTAAAATGAAGGTCAGTACTACTAAATAATTGGTTACACGCGAGGAGAAAGTTTTTTCTGTCGAAAAATTTATATTATGGAAATGTTATAGGCCTCGGGGGTCAGCTGGATTATGAATTCTTTCTGTGCAATTAGCAACGAGAAGAGTTACTGCGGAATCAACATAATAAAGTTTCCGTCTTACCTTGCCGTTATATTTCCTCCTTCCACTATTTAACGAAATTGGACGAAAGGTTTTCAGGATAGTATTGAAAGTTTAAGTAAAAATTATTAAAAAATAAAATAAAATAAATCAGTTACGAACTTATTTAAGGCGTTTTTAAAACTAAACGCAAAAAATAGTAAAAAAAAGTTACAATTTTAAGTATGAAAAACCATCCAATTCATCTAGTATCCTTCTTTTTTGAAATCCTTGAAAAAATTCTCAACGCTTTTATCTAAGCCACTAATAAACTTACTTGTAAATATCTTAATGCTCCACATATTGGTGATTTAGCCCTAACCAAATACCTAATCGTTCATAAAAAAAAACTCCATATCCACTTAACCCTTTGCATGACACGTAGGCCATTTCAGCCCATGCAGGAAATTAAAGGGATTGTTTTGGCAACACTGGAGCTCATCGAAACCCTGAGTGCGAAATGTGAATTCAGTTCAGCAGGTTGTTATGTGTTAGGCGTGGTAGTTGCAGAATAACACAAGGTAAGCCTAACTAGGGGGGCGATAGGGATAGTTAGCACTATCGATAGGCCGATACTATCGGTTGAGAACTATCGATTGATATCGATAGGATAGTTTTTTTTTTCGCTATTAGTTTTCTTCCTATCAATTAATTAAAGGCATATCTACCTACTATTAAAATTTGCAGGATTATAAATTATAAGATTATATCATAAAGATGAGAGAAAAAAACTAATTTATTTTAATTTAAAAAAAGTATTTACAATAATAATGAACAAGAATCAAATCTTCAGAAAAGAAAAATAACGAAATAGTTAATTTCAAGAGTTAAGTGTGCTCCTTGAGCCACGTATTTCCCGAAAGAAAAACTAGCATATTCTGCTTAATCTTTGAGTGAACCCTTGAGCTCTAGGAATTCCGAATTAAATTTCAAAAGAACTCTACACTGGACAGAGTCAGATCAGCATAATTCCGAGAGTTTCAAAACTTGAGGTAGTAAAAGAGATATATTGATAGTCGACACTATCGATAGTGACCATCGATAGGCATGACCTATCGATATATCGATAGTAACTATCGACTATCGCCCAACCCTAAGCCTAACCTTCAGTTTTGTTGAATCCCATAAACCATTTCGGCCTATGTGTCATCCGGCTACGTTTCATAAATAATGTTCAGCTAAGTACGCCTAAAAAGTCCAGCTTGGAAAACAATTTAGATCGATTACCTAGATTTCGACAATCGCGTTTTAGCGGTGCTCAGTGTATCCATGGATAGTTCTGATAATGAAACAAATAAGCTTCATGAAGAATTTGAAGAAATTCCTCCACGAAAGGATGAAAGATGGTGCCTATTATAATCAGTCTATTTAGTGGAATACTGAACATTTCCATGGCGAACTATATTGTTCACCAAAGTTTTGTCAATAACCAAATGGAATTTTTTAAATTTATTTTTGTAATATATATTTTTTTTTTCTCAGTTATATAAAGAAACTTTGCAAGTGGATTATATAAATAAATGTGTCAAATCATGGATTTATAAAAGACTATAAATTCGGATTTCTACATCAAACACCATAATGGACGATAAGCTTAAGAACAGAAAATACTGTTATCTTTGCACTAAGCACAGGTCAAAAAAATGTGTCGATTGCCAAGAACCTGTTTGTGACTTTAAACGAAAAATAATTAGGTTTTTTTAGTCATCATATGTTAGTTTGTTTTGTTTTGTTGTTGTTATTATTTTTTTTTTTTTTTTAATAGAAAAACATTATTTTTAAAAAATTATAATACAAGCAAAGGTAAAAAGTTTTCGAATAATTACGTTGAAGTACGTTCTTAACATTTTAAAACACTGGTAAAAAAGTTCTTTAAAAAATTATTTCCTATATCCCTCCGGGGCGTCTGAAAAGTAAATGATCTCAGGACCTTTGAATGTTGACCATTTTTTGGAATCCTGTAAATGGTTAGTTGCTTTACTAGCAATTGACATGTTAAAAAGAAGGTTATCTTTACATTCGCTAATGAAATAATATGAATTGATAAAAATTAGTAATGTATCTATTTTCATTTTTTTTTTTTTATTCCACATAAAAATATTAAGAGAAATTCGATTATAATTTTTTTTTAAATAAACATTTTATCTTTTAAAGTCGATCAATGAAATTTCAGGTATTTTTGCTTAGATAATCGGTAGTGTTTGATAATCGTAATTGCCTCTATATCATCGATGGATGTTGTTTCTTTTATCTTTTATTATTATTATTTTCATCTGATAATAAAACAAACAATGAACTTCTAATAACGTTGAAACATATTTCTCGGTATAAATTAATTATTAACATAAACTATATACTATTAGCGACCTAGATACATACAAGCTGCGAATTAATCCTGTTAAAACCAATATAGAACACAGCTCAGGATAAATTGGTTGAGTCACGAAGATGATTTAGAACGAACGTTTTTTTCCGGGCCCTGCTGATACCATCTTCGGTGAAAAGGTCTATACTTAAAAGTAATGGTTGGTTTTTCTGTTTATTGATTCTATAGATACTTGGGGATAATAATTTCAACTTATGTGCATATATATATAAAACATTATTTAAAACATTATTAGAATAGAAGCAAGCAGTACTTCCAGTAGCTCGTTCTTATCCAAGATGACGCGTGCTAATTTTTTACCTACTGATTTAAATTATATTTTGTTCTTGCATATCTGGAATTCTACCAATATCTGTTTATATTTAGAATCAACTTAATAAAATTTTCATACACTGAGTATAAAGTTTAGGTACTTTTATTGTATTATTTTCCAAACATGCGTTCAACAGTTTACCATAGGAATTATTACTTATTTAAATTGTGGAGTGTTTTCTTATTTTCCTAACCATATCTTCATTTAGTATTTATGTATATCTAATCTTCATTATTATTATTATTTCTTCATTTTTTTCATTTTACTCTGCCTCTCATCAGATATAACTTTATTTTTATACTTGTTTGTCATTCTTAAGGGACTTTGTTAAGTCCCTCACATATTCTCACACACGCCCCCTCACTCGGTCCCTCTCTCTCTTTCTCTCTCTCTCTCTCACTCTCTCTATCTCTCTTACTTTCTCACACACTCTCTCTCTCTCGCTAGGGGCATATATAAATATTTAAAAGTTTTGTAAATTTAAAATTGCTTGGTATCTTTTTCTAAATACTGCTTGAATTTATTTGATTTATACTTTTAATAATATTAACACGTTTTTCATACTCTGATCAAAGTATATCGGGACGTAGGCTTCGAAAAAACAACGGAACTTGTAGAGGCTGCTCCGATCCAACCTTCCGATTGCAGTTGTTTGTACTCCCCAGAACCTTTTGACCTAATGCATTGCGTGATGCAATGGTGGATTTCACTCTCGAATAAATGTAGTGCATACATTTGACGAACTTTCCACACTGCAATTGAAATTGTAAAAAATTCAAAGTGAGGAATACAAAACTGTTGATCGTAATCTAAACAAATGGTAATCTTATGGTGCAATATCTAGATTGTATGCAGAATGAGGAAAAACGTTGGCAGTTTGAGTCCACTGCAAGACCATATAGAACTAGCTCAAAATGCAAAACAACTATAAAGCTCTACGTTTTTTTTTTCAAATTCAAACGTTGAACTGCTGCACTTTTGGGGCAGAATTTTGTTGATATAACTGAATCTCCTTCTAAGGCACTAATTTCTTCGGGAACTGCCTTTGCGTTTATATCAAAACAAACATTGATACAGATATTAGCAACAAAAATATTCTTATTGCATTCATTGTGATTGTTGAATATTATATAATTTCACATATTATTATATTTTATTTTATTATATTTTTTTTCGTTCCAGTTGCTCCAGTGATAAGAGTGCCCAACCAGCTGCTGGGGGCACCGCTAGGGACAGACGTAGCTTTCAAATGTTACGTTGAAGCCTTTCCAAACACAATAAATTATTGGATCAAAAATGGAGGGGAAATGCTCCTTGATGGGTGAGTTTATATATATTAAATTTGTAGTTGTAAGCAAATATTTACAATTTTCTAATATTGCACGTATTAAGATTGAAGATTACATAAAAGCATAATTAGATACCTATTTTTTTCGTTTTAGTGTATGAGTGGGTAATACGGATGGATAAAGACTATTAAGAAACTCATGCATGGACTGCTTTATCAATGCCTACAAATAAAGGCACATGGATCATATTTTTAAAAACAAAATTAAAAAGGAAAGAGTCGACATTTTGGTTTTGTAATAATTTTAATTCAGCAGAAATAATTTTATTGATTTCATCTGGTTGGAATTTAATTTCTAACCATAAAAGTACGTGAAAGTGTTGCAAACCTCGGTTCTACCACTCAACATTGTATATTTAATCTTTTATTATTGTACATTTTATTATTGCTAGACCTTCTTATAAATATGAAAATGAGGTAGTTAAGGTATGGTACGGATGGGTGCAGTAGTTTTGCGGAATGGTGCTAACCAAATAACGGTTAATTTTTAAACTCCACTGGTATCCACAAGTCTCACTATATATTTTAAATTTTAATATTAATCAAATTAAATTGAAAATGAGTAACTTTTTGAATAATATTAAGCTCTATATAACACCTATTCTCTGTAACCTCTTTCTAATGGTGCTCACCACCTATCGGTCTATTATCAAACTTCACTGCACACCACATTTATCGTTTTTCTTTATAACAATTTAATAAAAAATCAGTAAATTTAATTATTGCTAAACATACCTAGAACTATGAAGATGATGTAGTTAAAATTTGATACAAATTGATTGAGCAGTTTTCGTGGTTAGTGTTCATAAACGAAAAATGGCTTGTCTTTTTATATTTTAGTATATATTTTTTCCTCCTTGAGATTCTCGCTGCTGGGCACCAATAGTTCATTCACTATACTAATATTTCAATTATTTTGAAATATTTTTTAATGAACAGGTAATTAGGTCCTGACTGATATTCCTTTTTAGATTAATGCTGACCCAGACTCGACATAGCATTGCGTTAAAGATAAATATATGTTTTTGAAAGAGTCTCGTACCTTTATAGAAGGAACTCCTATTTTGGTGGGTTATGATTTGTTAATTTAACTTTAATTATATTTTATATATATATATATATATATATATATATATATATATATATATATATATATATTTTCTTGTTATGTATACTAATAGTGGTGTATACCCTAGGAGTGAGAAGAGATTGAACCCTGTAGGATACAGACAGAAGCCTCATTAGCGTTATCCCGAGACCCTGTGTGATGTGCGGTCGCTGTTAGATAACTCTCAAATGTGGTTTTAGTGAAGGCAACTTAACGGGACAATTACTATTGGTCCCGCCCCCCCCCCCCTAACCGCTCCCCCACAGAATTAATACGTCCCTTGTCCACTCGCCTGTATTGGATAATATTCAATATGGAAGACCTCCTCCAATTAGGTGTCTATATAGTTGTTTTACGGCCGGCTCTAATGGTCATTAGTTATTAAACAGGCTAATTTGAGTATAATTTAAAAAAATATTTTTCCACTCAATCAACGGATATAGATTCTAATTTAAAAAATGGGAAAAAAATCATGGATATGTTTATTTATATATAATTAACTCACTTGAGGTACGCATGATGGTATACAAGGATCAATACAAGAAAACTAGTTTCGAATGCTAAACATTCATCTTCAGTTCTAAAATATACAAAATTATCAACAAATCAGTACTATGTTACATTATATACACTAAAGTTTTAAAAAATATAAGACTGGAAATCAAACATTAGTAATCACTTTGGGAGATCTAAGAGATAACTGAAATGTATCCATCGTGAGAAATAGGGAGGGCCAGGTAAGATGGATTTATTGGTTTTCCCCCTGGGGTTTGCTTATTTCTAGACGGATTTTTTCGTTTCTATTGGAAATAAATTTAAAATAGTCCAGTATTTTATCATTGCAATGTAATTCTTTCTTGTAATTTGATTAATAATAATCAAAAATAAGGAAGAAATGGAAAGGATCATATTTGATATACAATATTTACGAATATTCTCAGAAACACCCCGATCTAAGCCTTCTCCTCAATTTGGAGGGCAAGCCAGGCCCAGAGAGTTCCCAGCTGCGTCACTAGCAGAATCCAGTGGAGGCTGAGAGAGAGAGTCATATACTATTAGAATAAAATTCAGTTAAGAAGACATTTATAGCATTATTAGTTAAGTTAAAATCTAATTTATTAAAACAAAGTATGATATAATACAATTATTCTTCAAAAGTAATAAATTTTATCGTATTAAAATTTATTTATTTTGTTTCTAAGGATGTACTTATCTTAATTTTGTTATTTTTTTTATTATCATTTGTCGGTTTCTGTTAAACAAATTGATTCTAATTTTTGTTCATTATTGCTAAATCCACCTTGCGTAAATTGTTTGATTATCGTATATGGACAAATTTATTTGGAATAGAACTCTCTATTTCTGTTATTGTATATTATGTAATTTTATATACACATACAATGAATATGCTATGAAAAAAAAATAAAATAAAAACAAATCCAAAGTAGTTTAAAGTTATGTCAAGCCAGGATAAAATACCGCTTTGAAGAATGGAGTATGCAAAGGATGCCCTTTATCAGGATTTCAATCAGAAGAGAACACCCTCCGGTTGACATCCCCAGTTAGGGACGGTAAACGAAAACGAAATCGATGAAGATTGTTAGACAAGAAACCGTATATCGTCACTGTAACAAGACCGCTTTCCCTGCCCCCTTCTTTTCTCCCCTCCCTTATATCTCGTCCAAAACGACAAGGCGCGTTAGTTTATTCGGTATACACATTGAATCCTCCTTATCCGTAGCTTATAGATTGCTATGTAAAGGGCGGGCCTGACGGGGCGACTGATAACAGGGGCGGGGAAAACCCTCGGGAAAACAGTGGCCATATTTCACCGCTTTTCCGAAACAGTTTTCCGACCGCCCCCTCTCCTTTTGTCTCAGTCTCCGGCCCCCCCATGAATAATTCACTGTCCTAATTGATAAATCCGGTCATAATTACAACGTACAGTCGGTCCTTCCGGTCTCCGGCCCTGGACGCACCTGGAACCTTTTCCAGTAAACTGGAACAGAGTATTTTATCCGGTTCTGCAATTTGTATTAAATATCATTATAACTTTAATCCTCTGAATAATTAATCTTAGAATAATGTAAACATTTATTTGAATTTTCCATTTTGTCTTTTTAAGAAAGCAATAACTCGTTAAGATTCTTTAACAAGTAATTTTTAAATAAATAAGTATTTCTGATTAACAGGCACTATTGGAAAATTGTATTCGGGAAAATTAGTTTGTTTTGTTTGTTCATTGATTAATTTTACATTTTAGTATAGAGCCACAGAAGTAGATTGTGGAAAGTAAAAAAAAACAAACAAAACATAAATGTTTGTTAAATCTTTCTCAGTTTATATGGAATGAGGACTAATTAGTTGTGGACTCTATGGCCGAGCGAGTGTCTCTACGCTATATATATGGGTGATTCTCAAACTACAGGAAAATTTCTAGCTACCAAGATTCTTAATTTAAATCTTGCGGCAAACATTTGATATTTTCAGAAGGTTAACTGTGAGGATTATAGGTGGTGCAGCAACACAGAAATCACTTTACTTTTTTTGGGATTTCAGTTTATAATTTTAACCTATGACAATGTAAATGCCCCCACACCAATGTTAATTTACCCTCCATAACAATTTGACTTTATACATGACCGTATGAAAAAGAGATCTTAGTAGTTTAAGGTTCCATAGTAAATAATGCATAAAACATGAAACATTCCTGCTTCATAACGAATATCAGTCTTTATTAAACGTTAAAGTATTTTTTCATCACATAATTTAAATAATATCACTGCAAATATCACAATATTTCACTTTCAATATCAATATCACACTCAATTTTGTCCACAGTTTTCAGTTGTGGTATCTTAACATTTGCATAGAATATAAACAGACCATGGCAATGTTAAATAATTTTGGCCACGCCAATGTGAAAATAATGTTAAAAATATTACCGCCGAAATCCTATTCATTTATTTCGCATTTTCTCTGGAGTATATTATGAGGGCAGTAGCCGAAAATAACTCGGGGATTGGTTTCTTGGGCATTATAATCCTGAAAAACACATTTTCACTTTCTTACATTATTATATTTTAATATTACCACACATTAGTTGAGTTAGTTTCGCCCTATCAAGTAATAATTATTTACATAAATCCAAGCATAGGGACAAGCCAATACAATGTTAAACGACGTATAATAACCTTAAAATGTAACCATAAAACGATAAAATTCCAAATAATTTCAGTTTACATCTTAAGTTCACATAACATGAATCGATTTGGAAACAATGTTTTCAACGTAGTTTACTTCATTGAATTTTAATGGGTGGTAGACTCAAATTTACCTGTAGTTTCAGAATCAGCCATATATGTGACCCAAGGATGTTTTTCCGCCATCTTAAAAGACTATCCTTAAGAATGAAAACTAATTAGTGGGGAAGGAGAGTGGCCAAGAATGTCCTTCGGCCTCAAAAAATCGTGAGATCCTGGCAGATCTGTAAAACAGTGTCCTTATAGCAGGAGCCATCTCTTAATACCGCCCCGAACTCACACCACCCCTATCTCTATCTACCGTTATAAACTATAACTTATCTTGAATTTCCCGTTGAATGCGAATTTCCCGAATGAAGGCGGAATATCCTTCAGCCATCTTAAATCGTTATATATTTCAAAATAGTTTCATTAAGGACAAAAACTAAAAGGACAACAACGGTGGAATATCCTTCGGATATCTTAAAAACCGTTAGATCCTGTAATATTTCCAGATAGTATCCATAAGGAAGTTATAATGAAGGGCATGGGTTCGAAACCCTCTGGGTGGAATACAGTTTTCAATGTGATCCAACCCTTTTTGGGAGAAAACCTTCGACCTTATGATAGTCTAGTAGAAAAAATATTAAAATATATATTAAATCTGGAAATTGGACTTGGCTGGTGTAGGAAATCTTCACCTTAATTGTGATTGCATAAAAGTTAGTTGCTCTAGTTATTAACAACTTATTGGAGAACTAAAGCGTTTATGTTAGAAAACAAAACAAAGTATCGTCTTGTTAATATTTTCTATGTCATTCATATCAACTTCAGTAGAATAACTTCACCGACACTGACACGTCCTCCAAGGCTTAGTATCCTTGTCACTTTGATCTACATTATAGAGTTCTAAAAGGAATGACGATAAAAGAGAAAGAAAGGAGAAGCAATAATTGATGAAGGTGTTAGGACTGTCTTTTAGCCGCCAAGGACTTCATCGAAGGAGGGGAGGAAAGGATGAATGGGCTCCATAATGCACTTCTGATGGCCTTCCACCATCATTCTCTCTCTTCCCTTCCTATTACTATCCTTCTATCCTTGGTCGCTTCAGTTTCTCTGTCCTCTTTGTTACATTAACACGCCGCGTAATTCTACTTACAGCATTAATATTTCAATTTATAACCACGTTTTATGTCGTTATGTTCAGATAATTACTTTATACAAGTATGGTTTTTATTTTTATCTTTAACTGTTTGTGTATGATCATGCCCTACAGTGAACGAAACAGGTTACAACACAATTATATAACACAGAAAATTTAAAGAATAAGGTTAGCAACTATATGGATATATAAAATACATACGTTAGAATATCTTACTGAATATAATTATTATAATTATAATTATAATATTATAATATTATAATTATTTTGTTCATGGTGTATGATTTAAGACGAATCTAGGAAAATTAGAATTTTAAGTTTAATAAACATCTTCTACACGGAGTATATAGCTGGCATTACAACTCTCCTCACCACTCACGCTGATGACACATGTGTGTTATCAGTAAACAATAATTCCTTCATTTCCTCTCAAACACTCCAATCCCATATCCTAACCCTTCAAGAACGGTGTCCAAAATGGAGGATTAAAATACATTCAAACAAATCTCACTAAATAACATTTACCCTTCGTCGTAAACCCACGACTTCCTGCCCTACAGTATCCTTTAATGATATTCCACTAATCCCTGTTGAACAGATCCGCTTCCTAGGACTCCACTTGGATAAACTTCTTACTTGGAATCCACATACTGCTGACAAGAAATTGCTTGTCATTACAGACTACTTCAACATTTACTAGACAAACGTTCAAAACTCCCAATTTACGAAAAAAGACTCATTTACATGACTGTGATAAGACCTATTTGGGCGGAGTTGAGTTTTGGGGCTCTACTAAACCATCTAATACATCCCGTATCCAATCCTTAAAATCCAAAATTCTTCTAAAAATCCTCAATGATCCTTACTTTGTCACCAATTAACTTATCCATAAAGATCTTAATGTTCCATGTGCTGTTAATTTAGCCCAAAGTATATACCAATCCTTTCATAGTAAGCTCCATAACCACTCAAATCCACTTGCTTCCCACTCTATTCTTGATAATCCTCCGAGGAGTCTGAAAAGAAGATGGCCTAGAGATTTCTTTGTGTATATTTTGATGAGTAGTTCTTTTCCAGTTTTGACATGTTATTGTGAACGTTCTTAACACATTTACTTGATATATATTTACACAGTTGTAAATTTCAAAAAAATAATTAAAACAGTTTAATAAACCAGACCAAACTTCTCTCACTACCCATTAAAAAAAAAAAAAACTTCATTCAAATCACACCATCAACTAAATAATTTTAATCGAAATATTAAGCAAATGATGTGGTTAATGTAGCAATATCCATCAGTAACAATGTTAATAGATTCATTTGTTTTATTTGCATATAGTTAGATATTCCAACTAATTGAGTTTATATACGTATACCCATCATTCCTACGAAGTGTAACACTTTATTCAGTGTTCAATCCTAATTATATAACATATAGTCGCAAATGTTGTTATTATTGTGTAATAATTATGTATAACAATGTTTCAAGAATCGATCCCTGCGGTACTCCAGCCCTTATTGGTCGTATAGGACAATTATCCAAGACTAGTATTATTTAAAAATTAGATTCATATTTGCTTTCTTGAATAAAATTTCCTAGGAATAAATTCTCAGACTTTTGGGAAAGCAATACATTAGGATTGATGAATTAATTGCCACTTCTATTGGAATTATTTTATTTGAAACCTAGAAGTACCTGTAGAAAACTACATATAGTTCGAAAACCTTATGATATATATATATATATATATATATATATATATATATATATATATATATATATATATATAAACATGCATGTTTACGACCGGTCTGGTGTGTTGCTAAAAAATAAATTAGGTATATAATGAGGAGCTAATCCGAGGCACACCTGTTAGGGCACTGGTACTACAGCGGTGAGACCTGTATTTATTCAAATGCTATAGCCACAAACCTCGACCTGGGAATCCTCCCCCCCCCCCTTCAGGTATTATTTCTGTATTCAGGTTATGAATATTCCGCCGAGCACAGCTGAGAGATATTGTAATACGGCTGCATGTTTTATTCGGCGACAAAGCGGCCTGTGATTTATAATGGTGACGGTAGTTGAGCTCGGCTACTTCTTGAAACTTTAATTCTCAGGGCTGGAGGTAGACAATGGAATAAAACATTCAACATCGGTGTTCTTTGCCTTTTTTGAATTTCGTTACGCTCGGTAAACACACTACCCCTGTTGAAAGTGCTTTCTCAAAAGTCTGAGAATTTATTCCTAGGGAATTGTAATCAAGAAAGCAAATATTAATTTAATTTTTTTAATAATACAAGTCTTGGATAATTATTCTATACGACCAATAAAGACTGGAGTACCGAAGGAATCGATTCTTGAAAAATTGCTATACATAATTTACTATTACACAATAATAACAACATTTGCAACTATGTGTTATTTAAGATTGATAAACTAATTGCGACTTCTAGTTTTGAGATCAAGTAATTCTAATAGAAGTGGCAATTAATTCATGAATCCTAATGTATTGAACATTGAATAAAGTGTCTAGGAATGATATATTTGGAATGAGTGTATAGTGAGATATAGAGTTAGCAACGATATAAGAATATAAAATACATTATTTGGAATATATAATTGTGTGTAAATTTTAGATCTGATTTTTTTTTATTTATTTTTTTTTATAGTGCAATTTTTATATTTCCTTATAGTTATTATTTGCTTAGTATTTCGATTAAAATTTTCTAATTCATGGTGTAATTTGGAACATTTTTTTTTTTTTTCGTTTTTATCTTTTATAATGGGTGGTGAGAGCTGTTTGGTCAGATTTATTAAACTTAAAACCATAATTTTCATAGATGCTTCTAAAATTATACTCCATGAACAAAATAATTTTCGATCCTCCATATTTTCCATATTTTTGAATTATATACAGTTAGATATTCTAACTTGTGTATTTCATATATCTACATAGTATTAGCTTTATGCTTTTAATTTCCTGTGTTATATAATTGTTTGGTAACCTGTTTTGGTCACTGTAGGGCATGATCATACACAAAAAGTTAAAGATAAAAATAAAAGCCATGCTTGTATAATATAAGAACAATGTAGCCTCGAAACGCGCTGATAATATAGTTTTACTTTATTCAATGAGCTTCGAGAACCTTATTAGACATAGAGAGAGAGAGAGTGAGAGAGAGAGAGAGAGAGAGAGAGAGAGAGAGAGAGAGAGAGAGAGAGAGAGAGAGAGAGAGAGAGAGAGAGAGAGAGAGAGAGAGAGAGAGAGAGAGAGAGAGAGAGAGAGAGAGAGAGAGAGAGAGAGAGAGAGAGAGAGATAGAGAGAGAGAGAGAGAGAGAGAGAGAGAGAGAGAGAGAGAGAGAGAGAGAGAGAGAGAGAGAGAGAGGAGAGAGAGAGAGAGAGAGAGAGAGAGAGAGAGAGAGAGAGAGAGAGAGAGAGAGAGAGAGAGAGAGGAGAGAGAGAGAGAGAGAGAGAGAGAGAGAGAGAGAGAGAGAGAGAGAGAGAGAGAGAGAGAGAGAGAGAGAGAGAGAGAGAGAGAGAGAGAGAGAGAGAGAGAGAGAGAGAGAGAGAGAGAGAGAGAGAGAGAGAGAGAGAGAGAGAGAGAGAAATAGCGAGATATAGATATAGAAGGTTGTTACAAAAGTCTTTATTGTCTCCAACACATCCCTTAATTCTCTTTTAAATAATTAGTCCTTTAAGAATGTTTTCATTCTTACTATTTATGTCAATGAAGAGTTGGATAAAGTGTTTTTAAAATATTTAATTATAAATAAAGTTATACATAAGCCTAATGGCATTTGAAACAAGCAAAAATTATTAAGAAAAATTGTCTGTAATAAGCCTTGGGGCAAGAATGTTATTGGAATTTTTGTCCTGAACTGTGGGTACAGTTTCTTTTTTTGGATGGGGGAGAACGGATTTAGTTGAGGGGATTGAGTGTAGCAGAGCCTTACCCAGCCTATCCCCACTTACAGGGGCTTAGAGCCTTTGATCATATGTCCGATTGGATTTCTTTTATCTTAGCGATATGTTCTTTCATTGGCCTCACTACCGCTCTCTGTCGGCAGGCTCGTGTTTTCAACACTAAGTAATTTGGCTGTCATAAGACCAGAGGAGTGCTGGATTACCGAAAATGGTGGATTACAGGATGTAAAGAAAAAAAAAACAATATATAAAAAATGACATTACATTTTTTAAAAATCTAAAAAAATTATTCTCAAGGAAAAAAAAAATTATGCAAAGCTAATTTCTGGCTCTAGTATTGGCACACGACATGAAAGTCAGGCAACCTTTTGATCATTTTCTGCCGGAAGCCGGATCTCCATGAAAGAATGTTTTTACGGTTGTAGACTAGAAGTGGTTATTTTTCAATTCGGCGTTGTAGACGTCTTTCGAACCCAAATTTTAAATTTAAGTCACCAATTCATCTCGTAAAGGTTTCAGAACTGAATAATCTGATGACAGTTGTTTATCCTCCAACAGCCAGAAACCTTAGCCAAATATATTTTTTAAATTTATCTAGCTGTCCATCGCTAGCTTAAATTTTTTTGTGATTTTATGTTTGAATATTTTTTCATTTAATTGTTTTCCTTTAATCAATATTTACCGCCGTCGATCTTTAGGGAATCATTTAAACAAGCGATTCTCGTGAAAGGGTGTTTTTATTTTTTAAAAATTATTTTGACACAACAAAAAAATAAATAAAATACTTAAAACTCCATTGAATCCAGACTCAAAACGCAAGATCTTATCTTTCCGTAAAAAAAAAAAAAAAAAAAAAAAAAAAAAAAAAAAAATCATATACGAAACCATTCAGAACTATGGACTCGAAATTTGGAGGGCCGAAAAATTCTGAATATCAAATGCATTAAATCCTTCCAATTCAATGTCCTCATAACTACTGTGAATGCTCCACGTTATGTATCCAACAAAACTGCACATAATGCTCTCCGAACACCTTATATTTGCGAACTCATTCCCTTTTAATTTTTGAAACTACATCAGAACGTTTCCAAACATCTCCCTGGCTTAATGATTATCCAATCTCAGCTGATTTCTACAGGGTTATGTTATTATTGACACTGGACTCGGTATCTTTGATCTGGCTTGTCCTCCTGTTAGGGACTATCGGTGGGGAAACTTGTTTGGAGTACCATTAGTTATTTGTATGGTAATGTATTGTGAGAGTGGTATACTTTTATTTATTTTATTTAAATATATTTATTTCGTTTTAGTATAATATTAATATATAAATAATAATGTTAATGTTTCGGCACCCTTAGGAGCGCCTTTTCTTTCCACCTAAGCTCCTAAGGAATGGGTGCCTCCACGTGGTACGGTTGGATTACTCTACTCTCAATAAAGGCTAGGGATAGAGGAACTAAAACGAAATCCTCTAAGGTTAACAACCTTATTTGTATTTCGTCAGGACAACCTGACCCAAAACTTAATGCTGACATATTATGATAATGGTTTCTAACTTAATTAACTACCCTGAGGACAAATTCAGGCATTCGGATTCCAGGGAGCCTGACAGTGAGTGACCAAATGGTGAGTCGGAGCACCATAAGAACCGCGAAAATTTCAAAACAAAGCGGAAGTATTTTATGGGCACATACAACATCAATTCACTGTTGCAAGTCGGAAAACTCAGACAACTAACCTCAAAACTACGTAGACTTAAAATTTCAATAATGGCCATACAGGAAACTAGATTCACTGACAGGGAAGTAACGGATTTCGATGGGTACAGAATACTCAAGGGAGAACCGGGAAAAAGGGTCATGAAGAATGCATCGCAGTTGGGAACAGCCTTCGTAATAGACAAGAAACATTTAAACTCAGTAATGGACTTCAGAAGCCCCAACTCTAGGTTATCGATTCTGACACTGAAAGCAATCAATAAGAAGTATACTTTGATAAATGCTCATGCACCCATAAATGAAGATAATAGAAGAAATCCTGAGAAAGCGGATGACTTCTGGAGAATTTCGGAAGATGAGATTAACAAGCTACCATAACACAACGTAAAGATTCTTATGGGAGATTTCAATGCACAAATAGGAAAGGAAAAAAGGTATAGAAAAATGGTGGGAGAATACCCGGCGCATCTCAGGACAAACAGAAATGGGGAAAGACTAATACAACTCTGCCAAAACGCAGGCTTAAAAATCATGTCAACATACTACAGAGCCAAACCCAGCAAGAAAAAGACATGGGTATCCCCAAACACCAACCTGGGAGAGTTCCAACTGGATCATGTGGCAATCTCAAGAAGGTGCTTCAGGGAAATACAAAATGTAAGAGTTAAAAGGGCAATCAATGTCACATCTGACCATTTTCCCTCACAAATCAAGATAAGACTAACACTAGCGAGACGACCACAGTACACAATAGAGAAGAAAAGGATGAACAAATTGGACAGGGAAACATTAACCAGATTAAGGGGACAGGATTTCAGGGAGAGGTTGAAAAATCCACTGAGCTGGGAGGAAGTAACACAAAACATGACAAAGCTTGCAGAAGAACTGGCACCACGAGGGATAAGCAGGAGGAAAGAGTGGTGGGACAGGGATTGTGAAGAAGCAATCAAGAGAAGGCTGGAAACGTGGAGAACCTGGAACCAAAGGAAAACAACAGAAAATCTTAAAAAGTACATAGATGAAAGGAAAACGGCACATAAAGTCCTGAGGAAGAGGAGAAGGGATTTCCATAACAAACAACTGGAAGAAATAGAAGAGAGCTTCAAGAATAACGATACCAGACTATACTACAGAGCTTTCCAACAAAAAGTCAGGGGGTATACACCCCAGGGTTTAGTACTAAAAAGAGGGGATGGCAGCTTAGCGCAAACGAAAAAAGAAAAATGTGATATATTTGCAAAATACTTTGAGAGCCTGTTAAATTGTGAAGAATCCAAAAAAAAGAATTAAAACTGTGGACAACACACCCCTGTGGGCCGAATCTGCCCCACCAGATGATGGAGAATTAGATGAAATAATTGCGGCCCTGAAAAACAACAAAGCATCTGGTGAGGATAGGATTGTAGCAGAAATGTGGAAACTGACAGGGGATGACTTCAGGAAAAGAATCACAGAACTAATGATGGACATTTAGACTGAGGAAAGGATCTCTGAGGACTGGAAAACAGCTCTGACACATCCCTTACATAAAAAAGGAACATTAACAGATATTAACAACTACAGAGGAATCTCTTTACTGCCGGTTAACTACAAAATTTTTTCAAAAGCACTGCTTAATAGACTAAATCCACAATTAGACTCTAAAATTGGAGAATATCAGGGAGGGTTCAGGAAGGGAAGATAGTGTCCAGAACAAATACTTAGTCTCAAATCACTAATAAAACATTACAGAAAGGACCCAAGAAAGAGCCTGTACATCTCCTTTGTCGACTTAATAAAAGCATATGACTCTGTTGACAGAGTAACACTTATAGAAATCCTGAAGGAGTATGGGTTAGACCAAAAGACCAGAAAATTGATAGAACTAACCCTAACTAACACGGTATCCAAAGTAAAATTCCAAGGAGCGGTAAGCAAACCCTTTCAGATTAATACAGGACTAAGACAGGGGGATGGATCGTCACCAATGCTCTTCAATGTGGTTTTGGACAAAATTATGAAAGAACTCTGGAAGTCCAACAATGCAGGGGCGAAAATAGGTACGAAATACAACCACATCAAGGTTAAGTGTCTCGCATATGCAGATGATCTGGCTCTGCTAGCAGAATCAGAGGAAGAGGCAGTAGGCCAAATTAACACACTCAAATAAATATCTGAAAAAACAGGACTACAAATATCTTTCGAAAAAACAGAACTGATGACCACAGATACAAACTTCAGAAAGAAAATAGTGGAAACTAAATACGTTCCAATCAAAGTAACACAGAAATTAAATACCTAGGGGAGATCATCTGCAGTAGAGGATTGGAAAGGGAGAGCATGAAGGAAAGAGATTGAGCTTTGTAACCAGTAACATTTACAATAAAACGAGCCTGTCCATAAAAGCAAAGATCAGGCACTACAATACTGTAGTAAAGCCAGTTATACTATATGGGACAGAGACCATGAACCTCCCTAACCTGGAAAGAATGCTGAAAGTAGAAAGAAAGATCCTAAGGAGAATTTACGGCCCTAGGAAAACCCAGGAAGGATACAGGTTAAGATCAAACGAGGAGATCTACAAAGATACAACGAACATAGAGACGGATATAAGAATTAAGAGACTGAAGTTCTATGGACATATGGTAAGAATGCCTGAGGAAAGACTTAATAAGGCTATTTTTTGGAAAATTTGGGATTACAAGAGTGCACAGGGATACATAAAACAGCTAAAAGAGGAGACTAGCAAACTGAGGATTGAGGAACGTGACTGCCTTGATAGAGAAGAATATAGGAAGATACTACAAGCAATAGCGGTTCTTGTGGACAGGAAGGAGCCGAAGGAGGGTATGGCCTGGACGGAGGAGAGGAGACAGAGGCAATCAGAAAGAATGAAGGAGATATGGATGATGAGAAGGAACAGAATTAAAAATCCATCTTCATAATATTCGCGTGGTCTCTATGGCCTTTTGGTGGGAAAAAAAAAATAATAATAATGTGAGGAAAATTGGAATATCCCTACCATTCCAACTATCATTATTCAGTTCTACACTATTTGATAAACCACCTGGCAGATGAAAACGATAGTGGCATCTAAAAATTTTGTAAATATGTATTTATCCTAGAGTTCAGGCAATGGCCAGCTTAGATACTTATGCCCTGAGCGACTGTACTACAGCGCTCTCACCCGTTATCCACTGGGTTTTGACTCTAGTGGCACTGCTGAGAAAGCAGTACTTTAAGATTTTTTTGTTCCTGACTCGTGAATCAGTGCCTTCATAAGTTGTGCCTTCATAAGTGAATGGACAGGTTCTGTACGGTGATCCTTAATCTGAGTGTTTACATTCTCTTTTTACTATGTTGTGGTTTTTATTTTGTTTTATTTTGTTTTATATATTTTACAGTTAAATGTTTTATTATACTTTTCGTTTATATATTTATTTAATACTAGAGCGACAAGAAACCGCTTGTCGTTACAGACTACTTAACATTTACTAGACAGACCATCAAAGCTCCCAATTCATTACAAAAGACATATTTACATGACTGTGATTAGACCTATTTGGACATACGGAGTTGAGCTTTGGGGTTCTACTAAACCATCCTATTCATCTCGTATCTAATTCTTACAATCCAAAATCCTTAAAAAAATCCTAAATGTCACTTACTTTGTGACCAATAAACTTATCTTTCTTATATTAACTTAATGCTCCTTATGTTGCTTAGATAGCCAAAACCAGATACCTATCCTTTCATAGTAAGTTCCATAACCACTCAAATCCATTAGTTTCTCAACTTGCTTTCCACTCCATTCCCGATAATCCTCCGAGGCGTCTGAAAAGAAAATGGCCTAGAGATCTTTTAGTGTAGAATTTTTATTGAAGTGCAAATGGTGAGTAGTTCTTTTCACGTTTTGACATGTTATTGGAATCGTTATCAGCGTATTTACTTGATTTATATATTTGTAGAGTTGTAAATTTCAATAAATTGACATTATATATATATATATATATATATTTTACATTATATATTGACATATATACATATATTGACATTATATATATATATATATATATATATATATATATATATATATATATATATATATATATATATATATATATATATATATATTTGGTTATTATTATACATATTGTATGGACGGATATGGAATAAGGAACCACCGATGTTACTTATAGCCCTTAAGAAAGGCAGATTGTAATATTTTCATAATATATATATTTTTTTAATGTTACAATGTAATTTGGCTGATTGAATTAATGCAGTGGTCCTGGCTTATTAGGCAGGAGATTGGAAGAGGGGATTCGGCTGTTGGCTCCGTGCCAGCAAGTATCAGGATCTGCCGCAGCAATACAATTTGGAAAATAAGGCAGCAATGCTATAGCTAATGATTTATTGATGTTTGCCAATTGGCAACTCCGCTATCAAACTGCACCTCTCAACGAAAAATAGAACCATAAAAGAGAGACAAGGAATTATAGTTCGAAAACCCTATTACATGTATTAACTTGACAAACAATTGGAACAGAAAATGAATAAAAACGTGTTCCATTTACGTTCCTGTTTATTTTCTTTAATCAAGAAATAATTTGAAGCAGATGTTGTAGATCATTGGGTAAAGAATTTAACTCCATATTCCCTGAGGCAAGTTCAAATTTAGATGTGTTCGACAGTTATTTAAGTTGTTATATTAGCCAATGAGCTTGATTCTGATCCAATCCCCTCCTTTTATATTGTAATATTCTCCCACAACTACCTCGTCAACTATTAATTTCTTCCGTTCTATTCCCCCATTTTGAATTTGATAGTGTGTCGTACGGAGGTATCTCTGCTTTGAAGAAGATCATGAACTGTTGCCTGAATTTTTTTTTTTTTTATGATACTTAGCTATAGTACAACTCTACTCGAGTCCCTATTTTCGGCGCCATTTATTGTTACCTAAAATTTTTGTAACATTACCGTGCCCAGCTCAGAGGAGACGGCCAGGGTTCAAAAATATATCAATAAAAAAATTTACATAAAAGGATAAACATCACCAGCTAAATTGATTATTTTCCATTAATTATAATCAAAAGTGGCAAATAATCTTAACTTAATAATAAAGGAATTAAACTATAAATTAAAAATCATTTATAGAAAAAAAATAACATAAAAAAAAAGTCTTGTTAGTGAGCCTCGATCGTTGGTGGTTCTACCTTAGGAGTTCTTTACTTTACCCTTCAGCTATGCCACCTACTGCTATCTGAGTACCTTACTTTTGATACTTATGCCAGTTAGCCAGTTATATTTTTACAGATAGAGATTTACTAGTGATCCCTTTAACATTTTATCTTTAAATATACATAAAAAAAAAAGTAAGGAAAAAGAAAACAAAAGATAATTTCTTCTAAAACACACATAAAAAAAAAACAATACAAATTTATTAAGACAAAAATAAAACAAATTTAAGTACCAGCTGGTGTAAGAACAAAACTTTAAAATTATACTCCTTAATAAACAAAATATAAACTAATATATACAAGTATTTACTGTCCTGAAGGAGGTCTCGGCTCCCCTCGGTTCAATTGAGTGAAGTTCCCTGGCCACAATTTCCTTTCGGATTTTTCATTTCTTAACCCGCGGGTATTAAATGATGACAATGAAGACATTCTCCGAAAAATCGGTCTCCACCAGTCACACTCACACCTGATCTAGCCGGCCAACCTCTTATCTCTCTCCTTGTCTTTTCTTGTCGACCCCCTCTCGCTACGCCAGTAGCTCCGAGCGGCCCCCCTCACTACAAATTGTATATCTCACTTTTCACTATTTTATTCTAACTTACACATAAATGAAGTGTACATCCTGCTCACTTAAAACATTTTAACAAATAATAATGATACAAAATAGTTCATATGTTATTGTTTTTCATTAACCTAATACAATAATAAAATACTTATCACAAATAAGGAACAATTAATCAGGAAATCTATCTTTCTTTTTTCCTTTTCCCTAATCACCTAACAATTTTTTTATTTTTTTTCCTACCAATTTTTTTTTTAATGTAACAATTCGCACCACAACACAAAATTAAAACTGTTACTTCCTTCCTTCCGAAGACATTACTCCCTTGGTTCGCTCCTTTACAAATCACTTTCCTCTCAGCCACCTCCCTATATCCTGAAAGCATTAACATTAAAATCATCAGTGAGTTCTTGCAAAATCAGATCCCTCGGACCTTTAACTAACTCCCTTCAACACAGTATACTTCAAAAGTTCCTTTATTTCCAGAGCATACAACTTCTGGAACTCCCTCCTTCCAAAATTCGCCATTCCTCTACTCATAATAGCTTTAAATCCCGACTTTTTGTTTACTTGTTAGGTATCCAATCTAACAGTCATATTGAAGAAGAAAATATTTTCTTAATTCTTCAATTAAGGAGCCAACAATTATAGAAATACACTTATTTAGGCAAAACTCCTCTTTATAATTCTTCAATCAAGTAACATGTTTCGGGACTTTTGTCCCATCCTCAGACTTTAACAGTATTTCTTCATGGTGTTATCACACCGTGTCTGTCCTTTCACAATTCTAAAATAACAATACTGACTGTGAACAATACTGAGTATTGTTATTTTAGAATTGTGAAAGGACAGACACGGTGTGATAACACCATGAAGAAATACTGTTAAAGTCTGAGGATGGGATAAAAGTCCCGAAACATGTTACTTGATTGAAGAATTATAAAGAGGAGTTTTGCCTAAATAAGTGTATTTCTAAAATATTTTCTTTTTCATATCAATTTATTGAAATTTACAACTGTCCGAAAAAATACATCAAGTAAATGAGCTTATAACGATTACGATAACATATCAAACTTGAAAAGCTCTAAGCTATCTTCTTTTCAGACACCTATGAGTATTTTGGGAATGGAGTGGGATGCAAGTTGACAAACTAATGGATTTGAGTGGTTATGGAGCTTACTACGACAGGATAGATATTTGGTTTAGGCTAATTCAGCAACATATGGAACATTAAGATCTTTATGTATAAGTTTATTGGTGACAAAGTAAGGTGCATTGAGGATGTGCAGGAAGGATTTTGGATTGTAAGAATTGAATACGAGATGAATTGGATGGTTTAATAGAGCCCCAAAGTTCAACTCCGTACTATTTAGATCTAATCACAGTCTTGTAAATAAGTCTTTTGTAATAAATTGGAAGCTTTCAAAGTCTGTCTAGTAAATGTTGAAGTAGTCTGTAACAACGAACAGTTTCTTGTTGTTTTATTCTTGTATACGGATAAAATATTTATAAAATTAAATATGAATATTCATAAAATAATATTGATTTTAATTTTGTATCATTGTTTTCGGCATAACTTATTATATCAGATAAGATACATTTATTTCTCCGGATTAAATATATTTTTTAGCTTTGTCCACAGTAGGTTTTTCATTGATTCTTATTTTAAATTCCTAACCGTAAGAAGATATAATTTTTTTTTTTCTGTATATTATTATAACATACATGTAATATTTTTCTTGCTTTTATGATATCATTATTTTTATATACGGTTGTTAGATCGCCATTATATTTTTTATTATAATTAATCTTTAGGGGCAATGGTCCTAGAATAATATTTATTTTCATTCCATTATAAATATTGGTCCAGAAACAGCAGGCTCTCACCAAAGTACTAAACATATTTATGTACAGGACACTTCATGTTGAATACATATGTTATATGTGTTAAATACCTATCTAGTCTAGGTTAACTACTATCCACATAATTCAATTTTTATTTTTGTTCTATTCTTCTCCTTTTTCTACCTTCTTGTGCTCTTTAGCGTGAAGTTGCCTCGGTACGAGAGAACCATCCATTTAGTCCCTAGCCTGCACTTTCAATATATTTAGACTATTTCCTCTTTGTTGTCGTAGCCTGGAGATGTGGTCCGTCCATCTTTAGTCTAGGCCTACCCCCAGAATACCTTCCTGAAGAAAGAAGCCTAACCATCTCAGCTCCTCTCTTTTTAACTATTACTCTTACAGGTCTGGGGATCCCTCGTATTCTCTCATTTCTGGTCAGAACATTTTCTTTTAGAATAAACTAAGTAATAATGATAAAATTATGATAAATATTACAGTGTTGTTAAATGAAATTAACAAGCAATTTCCTGAAGAATCCGCCATTTTATCGTTGTTTTATTTATCATTTGTTATGGACTTTAATATGACTTTAATAAATTTAATTAATCACTTCATAGCGCCCAACATTTTTGGGCAACAAACCTGGTTCCACGAACTCTAGCGGTTCAATAGCTCCCCTCCCTGAAACTCATTGAAGTTCACACAACAGGGTACAATAGACTCATAAAAAGTAACATTATGAGAACAGTAGCAAAAGAGTAAAATGATGGGGGTATACACGGCTAACTCACAAAATATTTAATAGAGCCTATTTTCTGCGGTCTCGATAATATTTGTTTTAAATGTTAATTGTTTTTTTCCCCGGAAATAATGGCAGGAAATCTTTTCTAAATTGTTTTATATATTTTAGCTAGGGATATTAAATCCAAATTTCAAGTTTTTAAAGTAGAGTGTTACTTAATGACTTACAATGACAAAAAAAGAAAAAAAAAAAAAAAAAAAAAAAAAAAAAAAAAAAAAAAAAAAAACGATAATGTTATCACTTATTTTTAGATTTTTTAAAATAAACTAACCACCAAATATTTACGACAGCCTGGGCCAAAATCGGTAAATTTAAAAGTTAAAATATCTTCTAAAAATGTAATAATTTTGTTTAGTATAGGAGAAATAGAGACTGACATAAACAAAAAAAAAAAAAAAAAATGATCAATTAAATGCGAAATTTTTTTTTTTTTTTTTTTTTTACAAAGAGGTAATTTAAAAAAAAACAAAACAAGAAAGTCTATTCCATTTATTAGAAAACCAGAAAGAACATAGTGCAGTCAGTATATTTAACTGTTAGCTAATTCATAAATGATATTAATGATTAATACATAATAAAAGTTTAAGAGTGAGTGGCATCTTAGGGCTGACTTCCGGCAGGGTACTCAGTTAGGGTATACGTAGCTGTATCATTAGCACTGTACCCAATAAGTTCCTATGTCAGTAAGGTTACTAGAATGACCAGGAAAAATTATACAAACAAAAGATTCAAAATTCACGAAAAGAAACTTTAAGGTTATATGGAGGGAGTATACCCCTATTTAAAATGAACCCGGGGAATATGAGGTGTAAGGGGGGAGGGGGAGAGAAGATGATTAAAGGATGAGGAGTGGTCAAGGAGAATGTTAATGGTGGAAGAAGATGAAGAAACCAGGTATACCAAGAATAAGCATAGGTAAAAGTAAAAGTATGGAAGGACTTTGCAATACCTGCTTAGAACATAACTCTATGAGATAAGCACAAACCGATGAAAGGAATTAACTTAAGATTGTAAATTGTGTGCTGACTCATGAGTTAATCAAGTGTAAGATAATCCATAAATCCTTACCATTGAAATCGTAATATCTTTGAATGAAAATTGCGTAATAATCATTATTATTAGAAAATTCCCCAAATGCCACTACTTAGAATAGAATTAGGCAACACTATAGATAGAAGTCAAATAGATCAGACATCAATAAAGGTGGCTATTGTGACACTAAGGACAAGATTTATATTAGTAACTGTAAACGTATTAAAAAAAAAAACCTCAAGGTATATGTAAAAACAAAACAATAGAGTATAGTATACATAAACACAATAACTTAAATAAACACTAGCATCTCCCGTCGCGGCTTAGCCCGCTCTCATAAGTAAAGAAGTTAGATAATTTTAACTAATAATTGAAGTTTTAGTTGTTCACCGATTTCAAGCATAGCAGTAATTTTCAACCTGGTTAAAATTGCACTAAGTAGGTGCTTGGAGCATAATTAGACATACAATCTTTAATTTTAATGCATGAGATGATAATCCAGACGGGCAGATACTATTAAAAAAACTCTTGCAGACAATAATGGACTGCATTATTAGTGCTTAGAACTAAAAAAAAACCCGTTAGAATATCCGTTTCTGCAAATCAACATTGTACATTCAAAATTTTACTAATGTAAATTTAATTATTGCTAAACCGCCCTAGAACTATAAAGATAATGTAGTTAAAATTTGGTGAAGGTGTGTTCAGTGGTTTTACCATTGTAAACTCTTTTGGAGAATGGTGCTAACCACGTATCGGTCGATTTACAATCTTCGCTGTGATCTACATTTCAGAAAAGAAAATAAGCAAATTTTAATATCACTTTTAAGCTCTATAACACCGTAACATTGTAACCTCTCTTGTAGAATGGAGCTCGCCACCTATCTTTCAATTTTCAAACTTGTTATCCGCAAATTATCGCTTTTGATTGAAAATTAGTAGATTTTATTATTGCTAAACCTTCCTGGAACTATAAAGATAATGTGGTTAAAATTTAGTATAGATTGGCTCAGTAGTTTTCGTGGTTAGTGATCACAAACGAAAAATGTCTTGTCCTTTTATATAGGGTCTTCAGTTCAATATTCGATGCCCACCCCCTTTTTTTCACAGTTTTTGAAATTTTTAAACGAAACTCTTAGGATCTTAACTGTGTTAAATAAAATTTCTTTTCAGGTTATAGTCTACTCTCCAACCTTCTCCAGTTCTTCTCCAGCTACCCTAACTTTAGCATTACCAATGGGATGTGGTATTTTTTACAACGGATTTTAGAGAGAAATTAAAATTTTAAATCGATTTTATACTGGTGAATTTTTTTATCCGGGGCACCGTTTCACCGTAAATCGAAAAAAATCATTTTAAGAAAATAAGCAGTCTAAAACTGGTATTGCAAAAATAAAATAAATTTTGAACAAAAATATGAAATTAAGGCTTTCCCGCGACTGGTACAACGAATATTGAGCACCCTGTATACATAAATATATTTTTTAACACAATAATTTCGTCGATTATGATTCGATTTTGATGATTATTTTTTTTAAAAAAATAAACAGCAGTTTTTCATTCATTCGTTCATTCAATACCAGTTTTAGACTGTTTATTTTCTTAAAATGATTTTTCGCAATTTGCGGCGAAACAGATAAAAAATTTTACCGGTATAAAATCGATTCAAAATTTGATTTTCTATCGAAATCCGTCATAAAAAATACCACATCCCATTGGGAATTCCAAAGTTAGGGTCACTGGAGAAGATTGGAGAGATGTCTATAACTGAGAGTTTTGTTTCAAAATTTTCAAAATTGTGGAAAAAAAAGGGGGTGGCCTTCGAATATTGAACACCCTAAAATTATCAAAAATGCTTAAAACCCACAGAATGTTTTTAAATCTATAAAGTTTCAATGATAATTTTCAAAAATGCTTCTTCCCACGGAACTTGTACATCGCCGCAGGACTATAATTAAAATTTTCACAATGGCGTAAGGTGCTGTAAAAACGATGAAATGCCTCCTAGGGGCCCAGACAAAAGGGGGCTACTGGATTGTGTTTTAATAAGATGCCCGAGGACGGGGGAGGTAACCTAATAATCAGGGCCCCCCGAGCTAATTGGGCTCTTTTGTCCGGGTTCTCTGGGTCAGGCTTCCATTCTCTCTATTAGGGCTGCTTCAAATATTTTCTCTATTAGCCGGGCTTCAAATACGCTTTGGTAATTGCTTATGTCGACCAAACGCAGTTAACAGCATTACGTATTCTTTGTGTGCCGGGTGTGCCACTTCCCCAACACAAACGAAATTAGTTAATAGGATGCCTAATTAGTGGTGTTGGGATGGCTGAAGGATGAAGCATCACATCAAGGATCAAGTCTATATTTTTTTCCTCAACTATTTAAAAAGCTAATGTAAGGTTTTTTCCCATAAATTTTATTTTTAGCCAGTTATATTGGTATATCTTTATGAAAACCCTAGTCTCAGTTTTCGTATAGTCCTATTCAATTCTAAAAACATACTGACATTCGAAACACTAGCACTTTAGTAAACAGATTCATATACGAAGCGTTAACTTTTGAGTGCGAATCGTAAAACTTTTCAGGAAATACAAAAATGTTGAAAAATACCTTGCAGCCCATAATTAAAATACTGTGAAAACTCGATTAGTCGAAATTGAAGGGTGAACAACTTCACTTCGAATTATAAATTTTTCGAGATAACAAATTTTCGATATATCGAGTTCACAAAAAATATTTTTTCGAGTTATCGAGCTTTTTGTATTACATATAAGTCAGTCAACAGACGGTCTCACGTATCTTGCCGGTACAATGAGCTAGGGTGACTTTTTCCTGATTTTCGACGGGAATACTTCTTCGGCACTTTCCTATTCCAATCATTAAACACCAATAAACCTTCCTATAACCTTGAGCTACTTACTCTGCGTTCCTCCATTCACCACCTGAATACAAGATCCCAACCTTCAAACCTATATACTCCCTCACATAGAACTGCCTCCATTGAAAAATCCTTCGTTATCCCTGCTACTTCTTTCTGGAATTCCTTACCTATCCATATTTGCAAAGCCTCTTCCTTAACTTCTTTTAAACATCTTTTATTTATCCATCTCCTCAATCTTTCTCAAAAATGTAAATAATATATAATAAATGTACATAAGTGTGTTAAAATTTTTACTGTTGATTGAATTTTATTTATTAGTATTTTTAATTAATTTTTTTTCTCTATTCTTTTTTTCTTTCATAATTTGATTTGTAATACTGATGTGCTGATTTTTAACTAATCTCAGCCAGACTATTGTATCTTTTTAATGTGCACATTAATTATTCTTAGGGGACATTCTGTCCCACAATAAAGTTTATTTTTCATTTCATTTCATTTAAAAAAAAAACAAAAAAACATAATATAATACATATGAAAAAACTTACGTCATTTAGAATAGTCTGTAACTTTCTTCTGTATATACATGTAGCATCTATCACACGCTGAAAAGACATCGGCTTCTATCCCTAATAGCTATTACTAATAAGAAAAACTACTGTCACAATAAATGTCTGGCTTATCTCCGAAATGAAACAGTATTGAGGACAAGCGAGGATAGGGTTGAGATAGACTGGTATATTTGCGTTCATGGTTCTAGAAAACTTGGACTTATAGAGCCTTCCACATCAGGAAATTCGATCACATAGTCTCGGGAGTTTTGTAGTCAAAAATTTTACTTTAAGTAAATGATTCTTATTTCTATTTAAGGAATACAATATATCAAATAAACGTAATTGATAAATGGGTTTTTTCGACTTACCGAGTTTTTTGAAGTTGATGAATTTTGAAGTATCGCGTTTTGACTGCAATTTCCTTTTCATTCATGAGCTTTCATGAAATCCCCCCTCCCAAAAAAAATTATTGTTTGAGAACCAGAAAACCGAAGTGATTTATTATACAAAATGGATTAGAGAAATCACAAAAGAAAAATTATTGAATGCACATATTTATAAACAATATATATATTTTTTATCTCATTAAATAAACATATTTTCTTCAATTCAATTTCACATCCGGTTCCATCTTCTTCAAATTATAATTATCAATAATTGCATTATTTGTGTTGTCAGGAGCAAAAACCATTTCATCAAGCGGTAGAGGAGAAAAAAATTAAGAGAAAGATTTTTTTTTTCTACAAATAGTATCAATCAAATGCATGTTGGCACTCAACTATGTGGGAGATGGTATTTGTTGCAGCTTATGTTACGAGGAGTGAAAGCAAGGTGATTAAAAGCAAGAGAAGTGGGATGGAAGTCATGTAAATAGAAAATCATAGATTTCCTTATGATCAACCCAAAAAAATTTACCTGAAAGCCAAAATGGATTTTTTATAAAATGTATTAGGGAAATCACAAAAGAAAAATTATTGAATTAACATATTTATAAACCTCAAATGTATTTTCTTTATCGCATTAAATAAACGTATTTTCTTCTATTCAACTTCACATCCGGTTCAATCTTCTTCATATTCATCATTACCAATAATTGCATTTTTTGTGTTGTCAGGAGCGAAAATTATTTTACCAAGCAGTAGAGGAGAAAAAAATTAAGAGATGGTACTTGTCACAGCTTATGTTACAAGGAGTGAAATACTAGGTGATAGAAAGAAAGAGTAGCGGGTTGGAAGTCATGTAAATAGAAAATCATGGTTTTCCCTAATATAGATCGGCTTTTATTTTCTAAAATAAAAAGGAAACAATACCAAAAAAACATGAAAGGTGTGATACTTTGGTAGGGATCTACTATTGCAAGGCAGACGGTTCTGGAAGAGGATCTTTGTCCGAAATGGCACTCAACCGCCAGGTTTCCCCCCTATTTAATGGTACCCACTTTATATAGGTTCGGTGTGCCCCAGGAAGGTCTTCCGACCTTAAAGTCGATCCACGGTTAAAATAACAAAAAATAAGTTATGTGCGATTTGCCGGACTCCAACTGAAGCTTAGGACCTACAGTAGACACTCTCTCTTCTACTGTAGACACACTTGAAGAAGTCGGATAGTAAAATAATTAATCAATTGTTAATTATATTTAATGATTTTCCTTTACTATAACTATTAATCAGAAAGAGATTTTATTTTTATTTTTTTTTAAATATTAATTACAAGAAACTGCTCGTCGTTACAGACAACTTCAACATTTACTAGACAAAAAATTAAAGCCCCAATTAATTACAAAAGACTCATTTACATGACAGTGATTAAACCTATTTGGATGTATAATCTCGTATCCAATCCTTGCAATCTAAAATCCTTCGGAAAATCCTAAATGCTCCTTACTTTCTGACCAATAAACCTATCCATAAAGACCTTAATATTCCTTATGTTGCTGATTTATCCTTCCATAGTAAGCTCCCTAACCACTCCAATCCACTAGTTTCCCAACTTGCTTCCCACTCCATTCCCGATAATCCTCCGAGGCGTCTGAAAAGAAGATGGCCTAGAGGCCTTTTAGAGTAGATTTTATTGAAGTGCTACTATTGAGTAGTTTTTTACAAGTTATTTACATACCATCGTATTCACTATCAACAAATTTACTTGTATATGTTTTTGTACAGTTGTAAATATCAATAAATGGGAAAAACAAAATTAATTAATTAATTAATTTTTTCATAGAAGCTGTAAATTTACACGTTTCGGGTTTGACATTCAGAAATTTTACACTTTCAAAAATTTCATATTCCTGTCAATCGAGTAGACACTTACACGATAAGATAAAACGATACGAAATGGTTGACACCAGATTTTATCATAAGCGATACGCTGCCCTTTGTAACCTTTGAAAAACAGAACAATAGGGCTTCACACCTGCACAATAACAGAGACTATGATCTCGAGTTCTGGTTCTGGATCACATCTGTATCGTTCAAAATTGGTGAAACTGATCGAAGTATTAGGAACAATATATGTTTTCCTAAACTGTTCTAAAGAAACATTTAGGTCATCTTAAAGCTTACAATACAGACAATTTAAATCGATTTTTAATGGCACATGTAATATTTAATTTAAAGGGTTTTAAGTCCATTGCTTTGTTAGGAAATATTGTTTCCCATTGTGCAAAGAGGTGATGTGGCACTATCAATAGCTAGGTTTTCCTCCCAATTTAAGGGTACCCATTTTATAAATGCAGGGTGTGCCCTTGAGACTCAAGACGTATTTTGATGTAACAGACATTAAAATTTCTGATTTTACCCAGAACTCGAACTCGTACACTGAAACAAGAAGGTCTGTGCCTTACTCGCCGTTGCTTCGTAAAATTGATTCCTGACTAATATTTCTTTTAGAATTACTAACCCTGCCGGCGCTGATATCTTTTTATTTATTTTTTTTTTTAGGCATTTACATTTTTTTTATTATATTCGTACTAAAAAAATAATCTCAAATTATTCCTTTTCTCACATTCATATAAAGGAAGCTTTAGAGTATTTCTCAATTTTACATTCAATAGAATACATTTTTGAGAATTATGTGTATAACCAAAGATGTCATATTACAAACTATATCAACCTTCGTAAATCGACAAGTTCCCTTTACTATGACCATAACTAGTGATTTACCCTATGTAGAAATAAATTTTGATTTCGAGTTCAAAATAAGTATCCATTACAATTTCGTAAAAAAAAATTCAATTTTTTTTGGGGGGGGGGAGCCGGAGTGAGATAGAGTATAGTTCCCCAGTTTTTCCTGTATTCAGTTTACATAAGAGGTGATCTGCTATTGGAGAGGAGAGAAGTTTATAGCGGCCGTCCAATCTCTATGCTAATAACCAAGTTATTTATTTCGGGTAAAATAGTGCAGCGTAGCACCCAAGTCAGTTTTCTACCTGCACCCCGATACAAGGGAAGGTGATTTCTATACCCTCTTGTTTCCATTTTTCTTTTTTTTTATTATTTAGTATTTTATATAAGTTAGTATTAAAATGGGTATTTTTTTTAAATTTATTATTATTACGCAGAATTCCATTCCAGTCTAAAACAAAACGATCTTATTTTGTACCATTCAAAGCTGGAATACCTTCTAGCAAATTTGTTTAAGTCCTAAATTTCTAGTGCTTCACAGTATCAGTGATTTTTAAATTAAATCAAAGAAACAAAAAATATTTTATATATTAGAGCGTGATGCTCTAAAATATATTCACAGATCAAACGGCCTTTCGTTCGGCTCTATTTATAAACAAATAAATGTTCCTAACATCAAAGTTAATTAATTAATAACAAATGATTCATTTACATGTCAGTAATTAGACCTATTGGGACTTACGGAATTGAGCTTTAGGGCTCCACTAAACCTTCCAAGGCATCTGCTATCTAATCCTTGTAATGAGAAATCCTTCAAGTGATCCTCAATGCTCCTCATTATGTCACAAACAAACTTATCCATACTGATCTTAATGTTCCTGCAAATATTCTTAGAGAACTATAAATACCTTGGGTTGGAATACATTGGGAAGTTGGTCTCTTTTACAAATAACTGATGGAAGGAAGTGGATAGAAGAACATCCTAAGGATGGGCAAAGTACTGGTCGTCGAAAGCAATAGTGAAAAACAATTTCCCAAAAGAGATCATTTTTTTTTTTTCTATAAATGTATTGAAATTTACATCTGTATAAAATACATACAAGTAAATTTGTTAAAAGTGAATACAATGGCATGTAAATAGCATGTGAAGAACATAGTAGCACTTCAATAAATTCTACACTAAAAGGTCTCTAGGCCATGTTCTTTTCAGACACCTCGGAGGATTATCAGGAATGGAAAAGGAAGCAAGTTGGGAGACTAGAGGATTGGAGTGGTGGAGCTTACTATGGAAGGATAGGTATCTGGTTTGGGCTAAATCAGCAACATATGGGGCATTCAGATCTTTATGGATAAGTTTATTTGTAACAAAGTAAGGAGCATTAAGGATTTTTCGAAGGATTTTGGATTGTAAGGATTGGGTACGAGAAGAATTAGAAGGTTTATTTGAGCCCCGAGATAAAAAATGAAGTTTTTGATACCTGTATACTTCCTGCCGTCTCCTTTGGTAGTCAGTAGGCTGGTCGTCTGGGGAAGTATAGAACTATACTGTCTGAGGGAAGGCCTATGTTCAAGCTCACATACAATTTTATTTGTAAATATGATAATAATTGAGGACTTATTTGCAATACATTATTTTTTTTTATTGTATTTATTTGAATTTAAGGTCTATTATGTTAGTTTGTTGAATTATGAACATAATAAAAGGCCTATTATGATTATTAATATTAATTATTACGACCATTCATATAAAATACATTTTAAACTGATTATTTTATACTAATGGAAAAATCTCTATTTGGAAATATTCATCAGGTTTGAAACCTTTTCTGAGTTAAAATGAGCAGGTGGCTACATTCCCATGGTAGAGTGATCCCTATTCGTATTCACCCCCCTCCCCAACCTCCTTTATTGATAAATAACAAAAGGAAATATTAAAATTTCAAGAGCTCAGAATATTGAAATCGACGATACTTCATTCAACAGTATTGTGTATTTGAAGTGCTATTCATGAAATAACTGAATGGGTAATATACTGTCCGAAATTGTAAAAATTACTATAACTGTTTCAAGAAAAAAAATGTCTTGAATTTTATTCAATATGGTAAAATGCGTGTATGTAAATGTCATCCACAATAATTGTAATATGTCTTAATTGATTTAACTTAATAATTTTATTCATTACTATAATTTCCCAGCCGCGGCTTATTCCGCTCCCTTAAGTAAAGAAATTATGAGATATATTATTAAAATATATTTTAAACTAATAGTTGGAGTTTTATTCATTTATCGATAAAAATCTTGTATTGACGTATTCTAGTTAAGCATTACGCATGATGGTATAAAAGGATCAAGGAAATTAGAATTGATGAATTAATTGCCTCATGAGAACTGAAGATGAATGTTCAGCATTCGAAACTAGTTTTCTAATAAAATAATCCCGATAGAAATGGCAATTAATTCATCAATCCTCATTATTTTTTCAATGAATTTTTCAAGCATTTTTTAATCTGGTTAAAATTGCACTGACCAAGAGGTTATAGATTTCGTAAATGGGCGCCCAATTTTAAATTTTAATGTATGATTCGGTAATCCAGATGGACAGTCACTATTAAAAACCTCTTGCACACAATAGATTGCAGTATCCGTGCTTACAACTTCAGGCCCATGAATCATATTTTTACATAGAATATCCACAGATCGACATATTTATTTGAAATTAATTTTTATTCGTCAGAAATAATTTTATTGTTTTTATCTGGTTGGATTTTAATTTCTCACCATAAATATATGATGACAGCGTAGCGAACTTCCTTTTTGCCACTCAACATCATCATGTTTTTCCGGCTAGTATGATTCTTATCAGCTTACGATTATTATTATGGAATTATTATTTGGACTAAACATATTTTTAATTCATTTAAATAATTAGAAGAAGATATTAAAACAACACATTCGCTCCATACTTAAAACCTCCTGACTCGTAACTTTTGGCACTGCTGAATGGAATGAGAATCACAACACGGATAAGTTTTCATTTGTTCGGTCAATCCAGTTAGCTTTCTAGTGTTTTCGAGTTGTGTTTGAGTTCCTTTTAGCGGGTGTCGAATGAATGTTCTCAAACAGAAACACTTCAAGTCCTGTAGGACTTTAACCTTTGGCTCTGAATGTAATTAACTAAAGTTTGGATGATACTTAATTGTTTATAAGCGCTAAAACTTGGTCGAAGAGGGTATGTTGTTAAACATATTAAAAACATAACCCTGCCTGCTTGTGAGGTTATATATTGAGTTGTAACATGTACAAATGTCAATTGAAATATTTTAAATTCAACTTGTTTCAAAAACATTTCCCCCATCTTAAAACAAGCATGTGTATTTGTAAAAAAAATAGTGTCAAGGAAGATGCCAAGTCTTGACTAAATCTTTACCTAATGCAATATTTATGTTTTGGAACGCCTCGTACCACTATGCCTTATTCTAAATTCATAGACAAAAAAAAAATCATACGAATTTACGGAGTAGTCATGAGTTTATCAAAAATAATTGTTCTATATGCTGTTTAAAATTCAGATTGAAAACTAAAACTGATAATAAAAGAGGATTAAATACTTTTTGAAACAGCATGCATGATATTATTGTTTGTGAACTGATAAGGTAATCTCTAAAAAAAATAAAAAAATAAAATTGACATTTTATACGTAACGGTTATATATTCTGTGTATAACCGGAGAAAATATTAAGTAATTCCATCATTTATTTCCATCATATGCCCACAAATTTATAGAATCAAAAAAAAGGCATAGATCTTTTCCCTTTAGACTATGATATATATTTTTTATAACACTGTTTTTATTGTATAATTATTACAATCTCCCGTCCTATACATATTTAACTCTCTCTCTCTCCCTCTCTCTCCCTCTCTCTCTCTCTCTCTCTCTCTCTCTCTCTCTCTCTCTCTCTCTCTCTCTCTCTCTCTCTCTCTCTCTCCCTCTCTCTCTCCTCTCTCTCTCTCTCTCTCTCTCTCTCTCTCTCTCTCTCTCTCTCTCTCTCTCTCTCTCTCTCTCTCTCTCTCTCACTCTCTCTCTCTCTCTCTCTCTCTCTCTCTCTCTCTCTCTCTCTCTCTCTCTCTCTCTCTCTCTCTCTCTCTCTCTCTCTCTCTCTCTCTCTCTCTCTCTCTCTCTCTCTCTCTCTCTCTCTCTCTCTCTCTCTCTCTCTCTCTCTCTCTCTCTCTCTCTCTCTCTCTCTCTCTCTCTCTCTCTCTCTCTCTCTCTCTCTCTCTCTCTCTCTCTCTCTCTCTCTCTCTCTCTCTCTCTCTCTCTCTCTCTCTCTCTCTCTCTCTCTCTCTCTCTCTCTCTCTCTCCTCTCTCTCTCTCTCTCTCTCTCTCTCTCTCTCTCTCTCTCTCTCTCTCTCTCTCTCTCTCTCTCTCTCTCTCTCTCTCTCTCTCTCTCTCTCTCTCTCTCTCTCTCTCTCTCTCTCTCTCTCTCTCTCTCTCAAATAACAACCAGAGAAACATCAAAAGTTGTTTTGTTATTTTCAAATTTAAAACGATATGAAAAACTGATTAACAAAAGGTAGGGTGGGGTTTTCAATTGATTTCGTTTAGTAAATTTCTTCTTTATTTTTTTAAACTTCTTAATTTCATTTCTTACTCTTTTTCTCAAAATCACCACAATCATTTCTTTCACTGTTTTTATTGAACAAATATTACAATGAACCTTAATAGATATATATTTCTTATCATTATTTTTATTCCTTTGATGTATTGTATAATTTTAAATTAACTTTTTGCCACCCTCTACAGTTAAACATAATAAATTTATTGCGCGGGAGAGGTGTCGCTAATATTCGAAATCCCCCTGTCAGGCTAACCCCACCGTATTGATATATCTCCAGCCAGCTAATTGGATGCCAAAATGCGGTGGAGTTTTTGTGTTGGCTTTGAGTAAATTTTATTATTAACTCGAATGTCCTGGAGTTGTCTCTTTGAGATTTTCGGATTAATATAGCAGCATGGACGGTGATATATATTTTTTATATTCTAAAATCCAACTACGAGTCAGTATGTCAGATAAAAAGCTGGCATAGTTATTTAATTTTAAATAACTGCGAGAACTTTTCAATGGGAACTCATGTTATGTTTTAGAATTGTTTTAATGACTTTTGATAAAGTTAATTTTTAGAAAAAAAAAATAATTCAAAAACCTACTTTAAGATTAAACTAAAATAAACAAAATTAAACTAAAAAGTAAAAAAACAAAACAAAAAACATTTTAATTACTTCAAAACAAAGTGTATAATTTTCTTTATAAACATTCAGTGCGGTTATGGAATTTACAAAGTTCAGGTTTTTTATTTAATAAAAATATATCTGATAAATAAAGTATTTGTGCCTAAAAGTACACACTTTAATAAAAATAATATACCATTAAATTCACTACAAATGAATAAAAAAATTTCAAACACTTTTTGTAAATGAAAGAAAAACATTTTATGTTTTTGAGCAGTAGTGTGTTTGTAGTTTTTTTAAGTACATACATTGTCTAAAAATTTAATAAATTCGTTAAATCCTGGATTATTTCAAAATAGTATCTTAAGGGCGAAAACTAATTAGTAGGGAAGGAGAGTGGCCAAGGATGTCCTTCGGCCGCCAGAAATTCTCAGACTCTGGAAGATCTGAAAACAGTATTCTTAACCCTTATTCTCGCACGGTATCATGTCTTAAGCCTAGTCCAGACTGTAAACAAATGTTTCGGAACATATTTGAACATGTTCCCAAATTGTTTATAAACAGTTCAGAAACATTGTTCCGAAACAATGTTTCGCGTCCAGACCTGATTCAGTGTTTTCGAACATGTCGAATGAGGCTATTGCAGGAATTTGTGCTGCCAATTTATTTCTTCACTAAACAGGCAAAGGAATAGAATAAGAAAAAGAAGGTGGTGGATAAAGCCTAGTCTAGACTGTAAACAAATGTTTCGGAACATTTTTGAACATGTTCCCAAATTGTTTATAAACAGTTCAGAAACTTTGTTCCGAAACAATGTTTCGCGTCCAGACCTGAGTCTGTGTTTTTCAACATGTCGAGTGAGGCTATTGCAGGAATTTTTGCTGCCAATTTATTTCTTTTGCTAAACAGGCAAAGGAATAGAATAAGGAAAAGAAGGTGGTGGATAAGAAAAGCATTAATGGAAGGCACCAGTTATGGCAATGACCTTATGAGGGACCTAAAATTTGAAGATGGGGCAGGTTTCAGAAATTTTACAAGGATGTCCCCAACAGATTTTGAAGAATTGATAGTTATGATTGGAGGGAAAATATCCCGAAAAAATACTACATTTAGACTATCAATTCCAGTCTCGATTAGGCTAGCTGTCACACACTAGGTTTTCCACCATATTTTGTTCCTTCGACGTCACTAGGTATTTCGTCTTTTCTTCGTTTATCTGGATGCCCACTTCTCTTGCTTTTCTGCTACACTCCTCAAATGCTCCTAGTAGGGAGTTTTCTGTTCTGCCAGTGATCACGACGTCGTCTGCAAATGCTAGATGCTGAGTCATACGGGTATAAATGCTTCCAGGGTTCGTCCTTATTGCCCTTATGACTGTTTCTAGTACTAAATTAAACAGTACCGGTGACAGTGGGTCTCCCTGCCTCACTCCCTTATGTATCTTCCTTATGTATATCAAACGGTTCAGTCACCCCTCCTTGCACTTGGACAGCTCCTTTGCTATGGTTTAGAGTCATTTGGACTAGCCTTATTAACTTTGAGGGAAAACCTATTATTTGTTTTATATATTATTTTTATTTATTTATTTTTTAAATTTATTTTATTTTTATTTTTATTTTTTTAATTCATTTATTAATTTTTTTTTGCTTCATTTTTCCCCTTTTAATTTAAAAAAAAAAAAAAAGTATTTATTAATTAACTTCCAATTCCATTAACTAATTATTGTTTATATTTCATATTCACTCAACAATAATTTCTATATTATTTTAAGATATTTTTGCATTACATATTAATAAAAATGTTTGTACAAATATTAATGATAATATGGGTTATGTCGAGAGATGGTACGCGTGGAAAACGCAGGGTTACTGCAATGTGGAAAACTAGAAAAAAAAACTAGGAATCAATATGATTATCACAACACTAGAGAGTTGTAAGGAAATGAAGTAAGTTTACAAATGATCTGTCCTCAGGTACACGTCCAGACTTGTCGCAACTTGTTCAATGTTCCCGTGTTTTCCATCTCGAATGGGAAACAAGGAACAGGGTTGATTTTGTTTCGCAACATTTCTGAACAGTTCCGAAACAAGTCATATACAAATTTGAGCTGTTCAGAAACATCGGGAACAATGTTTCTGAACATTGTTCCGAAACATTTTTTTTCAGTCTGGACTAGGCTGGAGAAATACATGCACCCATTGCAGGGTTACTGCAATGTGGAAAACTAGAAAAAAACATTAAGAATCAATATTATTAACACAACACTACAGAGTTGTAAAGAAATAAAGTAAGTAAACAAATGAACTGTGCTCAGGAACACGTCCAGACTTGTCGCAACTTGTTCAATGTTCCCATGTTTTTCATCTCCAACGGGAAACAAGGAACAGCGCTGATTTTGTTTCGCAATATTTTTGAACAGTTCCGAAACAAGTCATAAACAAATTTGAGTTGTTCAGAAACATCGGGAACAATGTTTCTGAACATTGTTCCGAAACATTTGTTTACAGTCTGGACTAGGCTTTATACGTAATATTAATTGATTTTCGAATTAACACAGAAGAATTTATGTGGATTCTGATAACACCCGGGGGGAGGGGGGCACCAACATGACTTATCAGATGATGACGAAAACTAAAATATATGAAGCCAAGGATATCCTTGCGCTCTCTTAAAATAATATCCTTAAGGACGAAAACTAAAAAATATCGTTAAACCTGGAAGTTTACAAAAAAAAATATATAAATAAATAAAAGTATCCTTAAGAACGAAGACTAATTTGTTGGGAAGGAGAGTGGGCCAGATTATCCTTTGGCCGCCAAAAATCCTCAGATCCTGGTAAATCTAAAAACAGTATCGTTTATATTTACATATTGTAAAAAATTGCATACGTTCATAGCCTGTTGACTTTACATAATATTATTCATGATAATATGTATAAAAGTACTTAATGATTCGTTTTTGTATCATCTCATTTTCGTTTTTAATGTTTGCAAGTTGGGTAATCCATGTCCTAAGAACACGATTTAAATTAGTTATAGATGATATTATTGAAGAAAAATTGTCGATAATGTATTTAAGTTTATGTTAATTTTTTTAATAACCTATTTCACTGAAGATAAATGCTAAGCATTCAAAACTAGTATTCTAATAAAATAATTCCAATAGAAGTGACAATTAACTCATCAATCCTAATTGTATTGATCCTTCTATACCGTCATGCTGTATAATGCTTCTATACATCAGTGTATTGAATCCAGCTGTAAATGCTTTTTCGTTTGATTATCGGTTACATGCTTCGCGATTCACTCTTAAGTCAATATTGGTATGTATATATAATATAACGTTAATATAGAAGATTCGTTTCAAAATCAATAGACATTTTCTCATTCCGGGTGTTCCGCAGGGTATCGAACACGGACCATTGCCGAAAGACGTATCTGAGCGGGTGACATTGGCAGGAGAGCCGGCATTAGATTTTTATCTGGAGCACATTGTCGGCCAGGTCCCGGCTGTCAGCGGCATTGAGAGCTGCATCAGATTAGCTTCAGTTGATTTCAAGACTCCTCCGATACCGCCCGTCGGCTCTGCCAGATAGCCAACGTCCCGCTATTCCCAATTCTGCTCCCAGTGCATTCAACGACAGCTCACTCAGATAACACGTCCATTTTATCAGTTTTTAAAAGAACGAGGAAGCCTCTAAAATATACTGAAAGCATGTTTGTAGCTAGTTGCCATATGGAATTAAAATTTCATCTTACCATCCTGATAAAAAGTTTGTTCTTCGAGCTTTGAAGGGGCAAAAAAATCTACTGAATCATTTGAGGTACGCATGATATTATAGAAGGATCAATACAATTAGGATTGATGAATTGCCACTTCTATTGAGATTATTATATTAAAAAACCCTGCATTTAAAATAGATAAACCACTGTCATCATACTTCCCTTAACCTAAAGACAAAATAGACCATTTCCAAAAAAGCGGTGTTTCCTAACTAAAATGTAATGACTGTGAAGCAAAATACACGGGAAAAACTGGACGATCGGTAAATCAAAGAGTAAAAGAACATACGTATAAGAGCATACACTAATAAGACCCAAAATTCCAATTTCGCTATCCATCTAAATGAAAATAACCACAAATTTAATAAAGACTCGGGATTAAAAATAATACATCAAGTAGGAAATAGCCTAAAATTAAATATTTTTGAGTCACTCGAAATAATAAAATCGTTTTAAACCGATCCAGATTTTTGTTTAAATGATCAGATAAACATATACAATAGACCCATTTTAAATTTGTTTCCCATAGGAACAGAAAAATCCAATGAGTCATAAGGGAAATCCCATAGAAAATCACAAAAATTTTACCTACCTGCCCCCTTCTACTTCTCACGAATTCAGTGAGATGTCCATTTCTGTTTTAGTTACCTCTTAGACCGCTTAAGGAGGGTGCATATGTTTGATTTCTTTCTTACCTTTTTAAAAACTTTAGTATATATAATCTATGTAACAGTACAGATTTGTTGAAAAAAATTTGTATGTTTTAGAACTGAAGATGGATGTTTAGCATCCGAAACTAGCTTTCTAATAAAATAATCTCAATAGAAGTGGCAATTAATTCATCAATCCTAAATCTACTGAAATTAGAAACATATTATAATCAGAAATAGAGACAAGGTCAGGCCGTCTACTGCAATACGGGTAGTATGATGGATTTATATATTCGGAGTTTCATTTTCTGGAATATATTTTTTGATCCTAGAATATGAGATACTGAGAAGAAAGCTCTATAATCCAAAATACGAGTACCAATTCCCTAGACTAAAAATATGCCCGGGAGCGAAGTAGTCAAGTGGCTTACACACTGAGCTTTCGCGTACGGTAAGCAGGCCGTAGGCTCCCTCAATAAGTATATTAAAAAAAATAAATAAAATAACTATTCCAATGTTTGAATGTGAATATTGACATAGAAGGGATTGATATTGGACTAAAAATATTGGGAGCACAAGAGTTTTAAATTGTTAATAGCTATTTATTTATGAAGAAATTAGAAAAATAATAAAGGCTGGTAATAGGTGTTATTGGGCCCTCAGTAAAATAATAGGTAAAAAAAGCCTCTCTAAAATCTTGAAATAAGGATCTACCAAACCATTCTTAGATCAATCGTATTGTATGGGAGTGAATTCTGGAAGCTCACTGCAAAGAATGAAGGCATTCTAAATAGATGGTAGAGGAATATTTTGAGGAAGTGGAGATGTATGGAGGATAAAAAGCAACCAGGAGCTTAGAGATCTGTACATATGGTACAATTAAGCAAAGACGATTAAGATGGCTAGGCCATGGAATGAGCTCCCACAGAATGCTAAAAATCATGTTGAATAGACATCCAGAAGGAGGGAAGAGAGAGAAAGGAAGGCCCAAGTTGCACTGGAGAGAAGACATTGAAGCGGACCTAAAAACCCTCTGTGTGAGGTACTGAAAGAGAGCGGGTAGTGACAGGAATAAATGGGGAGGAATTGTGGAAGAGGGCAAAGTTCTGCATGAACCGTAGCACCATTGCTGTAATACATTCAAATTTACAACTGTGTACGATATAAAAACAAAATAATCAAGTAAATGTGATTATAACGCTTAAATTACGCGTCAATTGCTTTTAAATCAACCATTGGTAGCACTTATAAAATATCGATATTATGAAGCAAAATTAGAAGGTTCAGAAGCGTTTCAGAGGGTTATCTGGAATAGAATGTGAAGCAAGTTGTGATACTAATGGATTTGAATGGTTATGGAGTTTGCTATGAAAGGATAGGTATCTGGTTCGGGCTAAATTAACAACATAAGGAACATTAAGATCTTAATGGATAATTTGGTTTATGACAAAGTAAGGAGCATTGAGGATTTTTCTAAGGATTCAGGATTGTAAGGATTGGATACGAGATGAATCGGATGGTTTAGTGGAGCCCTAAAGCACAACTCCATACGTCTAAATAGGTGTTAAATGTCGAAGAATTCGGAAATGACGTGCAGTTTCATGTCGTTTTAGTCTTGTATGAGGGTTCCAAGTAAGACATTTGTCCAAGTGGAGTCCTAGGTATGAAGAAAAATGAAATGCCTCTTTGTTTTTGAATACATTATCGTTGGAGCTTATGAAGGAACACATTTCACATTTTAAGAACACACTTTTCAGAAGCAAAATAACCAGACTCCCATCATTATACAAAATAATGTATTTTTACAACTACAATATTCAGGACCTTTAACTTAAATATTTATGTAAACTTTATTTGTAACAATCATCTTAAAAATAAAAAACAATATTTGCAATATTTGTTTACAAAAATAACAATTTTAGACAATTAAATAATTATTTTTGACTATAAAGTTTTAATTTTTTTTTTTTTTATAATGTTCAATCAATAACATACAGATATTTACAAAAGACATATTTACATGACTGTGATTAGATCTATTTGGACGTTCATTTCGTATCCAATCTCTATGTCCACATAGAGTCCTAGGTTTCAGGTGTGCTCAACTGGGATTAACGGAATATAATTAAAGGCTACTGTTGGTCAGGAAGTCGTATGTTTACGACGAAGGATAAAGGTTATTTGGTGAGATTTGTTTAGATTTATTTTGATTCTTCATTTTTGACACTGTAATAACATAAAGGTAATAATAACATATACACAATATAACATATACACTATAACTATAAAGGTTTATGATATTGGATTGTAGTGTTTGGGGAGGAAAAAAGGGATCAATGTTTATCGATAACACGTAAGTATAATCAGCACACGTGGTGCGATCAGTGCTAGGATGATTCGGGATGTCTTGAGAAATTTAAAGTGTTAAACTACAATTTTTTTTTTCCATGATAGTATAATTAAGAAAGAAATAGTTATATATATATACAAATATATATATATATATATATATATATATATATATATATATATATATATATATATATATATATATACAAATATATATGTTTTCGATAGAAGACTCAGGTTATAAAGACTTATAAGTGTTGATTTGGCCCTCAGAAAGAGGAGACGGTTTAGTGAACTAATCCAGCCATCTAATAGAGAACAAGCTTAATCTGTGAGACTATCTCTTGGGCGAGGGGGATACATTTCGCTCTTAGTTGTCAATTATTTTTCCCTCTGCTGTGCAGAAATGGAATGAAAGAGACCGTTACAAACCTTCGAACTATCTTCAATTCTCCCGTCATTACATTATAACTTAATTCTGAGTTTTGTTATTTGGCAAAATGAACTTCTCCAAAGCACTAATGATTAATTGAGAGTGAGATAGAACTTAGTTCATCCTTATAAAATACATATATATGACGCTAAAAATATATTTAAGTGTTTTTCATTGAGTATTTAATGTGACTCTCATTATTTTTAATTAGTGATATATACACATGTTAATATGGAAGTATATATACGAACTAAAAATCAAAGTTTCAACTTCGTAGTAATTCTAAATGAAAATGATCATAAATTCAACATATCATATCACATCAGAAATTCATATATCAAATTTTCTGTTATATTAGCTGTGGCTTCGAGCATGATTGCGGCCAAATTTTATCTAATAAAATTATTAAAGAAAAAAAAAATGAAAACTGGTAAAAATCTGCTATTACTGTAAATATATGGGTTTATTAACGAAAAACGTTAAAACTGGACCAGTATTGGATATTTGAACAGGTTTCCACTCCTATTTTCTTGTTTGAGATTTGTGCAAATAGTAATTCTGTTGGGCTCAAACCTCAAATCCTTTGCTTCGATGTCTACGCACATTCCTTTTTCGGTCCAAACGCAACTGTTCGTTGGACTAAAATTGATTTCTGCAGAAAAAAATGTTAAGTTAGGCTTAACATATGTGAACTTTTATTTTTTTTCAAATTTCTGTTTCGCTCAGTGAGTTCGACAACCATCTGGGCGTGTTAAACTTTATTTCGATGCGGATCTACATAATGAATCATGACCTTCCAACCCTGATTAGAAAAGGTTGGTAACCAGTATGAGAACGTTCCTTCCTGCCCTAGATGAAGAACATAAGGACGTTAAGCCACAATAAAAATGAAAATACATCTTTCAAAATTTACAACAATATAAGATACATTTAAAATAATTACAACTTATAAGGAAACAACTCATTATTAGCACTTCAATAAATGTTCAAAATTAAAAGATCATAAGAACATCATCATTTCAGACGCCTCAAAAGATAAATGAAACTGGATTATAAGAGGTAGAAAACTAGTGAATTAGTATGGTACGAAAGGTACATTTGTTGACAAGTTTATTGGTGACATAATAAGTAACGTTTAGGATTTTGCGAAGGATTTAGGATTAGAATGTTTATTGTACCCCCAAAGCTCATATTCTTATGTCCAAGTAGATCTAATTAAAGTCATTTAAATGTGTGTTTTGTAGTTAATAGGAAGGTAAGGAAGTTTTTCTATTAATTGTTCAAGCAGTCGTTAAGAACGAGCAGTTTCGTGTCCTATTAGACTTGCTTAAGGATAAGACGTCTGTCCAGATGGAGTCTTAAGCTAGTGGATTCGATTAATGGATCAATGGATTCGATAGGAATCAGTAGAATATTATTAAAAGATTTTGTTGGACAGGAAGTGCTAGGTTTACTTGAGGCACGCATGACGGTATAGAAGGATCAATCCAAATTGCTAGGTTTAAAGAATTCGCTATATTTAATTTTAAATTCTAACTATATATTTAAATAAATAATTGTATGCTATCCACAGTCAGTCATTTTTATTTTACCATTCGAATTATCTCGTTGCCACTCCTTCATGATCAGTAATTACCTATTTAAAAAAAATATATATATCATGCTTTTAAAGCATAGGGTGTGCATCTAACGTAAATCATATAGCAGTCTTGAGCGTAATATGTTGTTGAAACAAATCGATTCATACTGTAGAACTCCATATAAAAATATTGTATATAAAACAGCTTAGTAAAAAAAAAAAAAAATGTAGATTTTAGGATGCACGAGACCGTAAGAATCCACATGCTTATTGAATTAAATGTTTTTTTTATTTCTAGACAAACGTCTTACTTTGAATCCACATACAAGACTAAAACGACAAGAAACTGTCCGTCGTTTTCTACAATTTCAACATTTACTTGACAAACGTTCAAACCTGCCAATTAACTACAAAAGACATGGGTTGAGAATAATCCTCAATGCTCCTTGCTTTGGTACAATCAAACTAATCCACAAAGATCTTAATATAGCAAACGTTTCTTACTAAGCTCAAACCAGATATCAATCCTTTCATATCAAACTCCACAACCACTTAAATCCATTAGTATCACAACTTGCTTCTCACTCCATTCCAGATAACCCTCTGGAAAGAAGATGGTCTTGGGATCTTCTAATATAATACTTCATTATATAGAACCTTTATAGGTGCTACCAATGGGTAGTTCCTATAAAAACAAGCGACTCGTCATTTTTAGCATTATCATCACATTTACTTGATGTATTATATTTTATATTGTATACAGATGAAAATTACAATAATTGAAAAAAAGTTTTTTATTTCTTAAGTTTATTGATTGGAGCCTACTAATTTTATTCCATAGTTGCCAATTGCTATTTGAAACGAATCGTGAGAATATTATTAATCATAAAAAAATTTCTTACTGTGGTCAACTTAAATAAATATTTGTTTTTTATTATATCTTCCTTATTTATGTCTTCCCCTTTTTAAATAAAAATAGCAAGAGATATTATTCACATTTAGATCAACATAAAGACCTTAGACATCATACATTTGGCTTTTTTTACTAACATGAGTAAAATTTAGAGAGATATCTACATGGTCAATTACGGATAAAATATATCAAACGTGAGTTCTCGGAATGAATTTCTATTCGTTTCAAACATTGCACATAACATATAAATAAATCTTTTAAGGTGAACCTCATTAATGAATATTGTGTTGTCTGTTCCAACACCGTTCAATAAATATTTAAAAAAAATCTATTGCAAGTTGGTTAATAATAAAATAGCAAACATTGTCACTAAGAGAGAAAACTAATCTAGGGAGGAATAAGTGGACGTGGACGAAATGGCACGTCATATAATGGCTTCAAACTGTGCAAATAAACCTCTGCACTCGACGTTTCCATTATCTCTTCAACGAAAAAGGGTTTTCGGCGAATGCTTCATTATATGTTAACGTTGCTCCGTTACGTTTCGTATTCTGTTCTCAACAACAATGCATAAAATGATCAAATAGTAAATTAAAAAGGAGTTACAGTATTTATCAAACATTTTTTTTTTCTTTTTTTAATATTTTCCCCTTACAGGATTGTCTGATTTGTAGAAACTTTACAGGAAAAAAAAAAACCTTACAAGAGATTGGTTTCAGGGAAAATAAATAGAGTGATATAGGAAAAAGATGATCTGAGATGCAGTCAAGAGAAAGATCAAACACGTCAAAGTAAAACTTTTCTTTTCAGGGCTAAATTTTACAAAAAAGAAAAAAACAAAAAAAAAAACTACATATGACCAAATTTTAGGTGAAAAAATAACTGAATGAAAAATGGTTATTAAAAGTTTTAAAAACGTGTCATACTTTATTATGTTATCGGTAGATGAAGGGGTTATATCACATTAAAAAAAAAATACAATCTAATTTATAGGATGTAGAATTTACGTGCAGAAGTGTTAGGTAACAAAATCTGAATATTTCAAAACAACTATAAAAAGAGATATGAAAAAGATGAAGGGGCTATGTGACAAAAACAAAATCTTTATATATAAATTACTTATTATTCCATAACCCCCTCAGCCACGAAACTTAGTCTGTCTGTCAGTTATCATTTGGTCATACCAATTTTTTTTTTTTTTTTTTTTTTTTTAAACTTTAGCACTGAATAGGAAGTTCGAAACGTTAGCACTAAAATGGTTTTACTTGGAGTTGGTTTTCCTTCTCTTAATTGTATCCCAGATCATCCATCTCCTTTTTATGTTTCTTAATTATTATATTCTTGTAAAGATGAATGGTGCATGGCATTCTGGAACTCATGGTGCAGAAAATTATGGCCTAATCAACATTTTTTTTAAATAGCTTCTTATTAAAATTTACAACTGCATACAATATAAATAAAATACAACAAGTAAATGTGATGAGCAACTACCCATAGCAATGTTCTACATAATGAATTACTATATTATCAGGTCCTGAGGTCATCTTCTTTTCAGGTGCTCGGAGGATTATCTGGAATAGAGTGGGAAGCGAGTTATGATACTAATGGATTTGAATGAATCTACACCATTAAAATACAAAGAAACCAATAAAGTTATGTGGAGAAACCGATATGAAGAGGGATTGGTTGTCTGAGAAATATAAAGAGATCTAATTGAACAAACGTGCATTCATAGAAAGATGCCCCGACCTGATCACCTGACACTAGTTAGAAGAAAAACTGGTAGATGGCAGCACAGTTCTGTCAACACTCTTTCTAAATCCTCCTGGGGCACACCCAGCCTCTTTAATGTGGATATCATTAATTGGGGAAAAACCTGGTGGTTAAGCCAGATTTCGGCCAAATCTCCCCCTTTCACAAACTTAGTCCTTTTAACAGCACATCTTTGCCAAATTACCAAACTTTTTTTTGATTTGTTGAAATTTCCTATTACGAAAAAAAAAAAATACGCTTACAAGAAATTCGTTTTAAGGAAAATAAAAATAAAAATATAAGAAGAATGTGGTCTGGAGATTCAGTCCTGGGAAAAATAAAACACATCTAAGTCTAAAACGTTTTATGAAGTGCCAACGTTGCGAGTGACCTCCTTGGGGGCCATCTTTAGAGACAGATTAGTTGTGACCAAATATTAACTGGCAAATAAACTAATCGACAAATAAATATCAAAAGGGCTAATGATCACATGTTATAAGTTCTTTTAATTTGTTTTTATTTTTTGTTTAGTTTATCTGTCTTAACAGACAAAAGATACCTTTTATGGTCACTTCTAGTTTCCATACTATAGTAGTATGGATCCTTCTTCCCAACCTAATGGAGAGTCCTTTATAAAAGTTCGAGATAATTTTTTTAAAAATTAAAAATAAAGCAATGAATTCATATTCTGGAAATATAATTTCTCCTGGTATTGATGTTTTAATTGTTCCAGGATTCCTCTGTAACCATCAGTTAAAAGTATCGATAGGTTGATATAACCTTTTCAATGGAAATAAATTGAAGTTCAAATTTTAATTTTGTTCTTTGTGAATGTTTTGATTGCGTGGGTTATAAAACCAATTCTCTTTCTCGCCCAAATTGATTAGACAATCGAGGGATCAAATAAAGCATAGCTGGAATTCTATTCAGTGATTTATATTATAGCTAAAGTGCTTTTGGGATATTCCATCTTTAATTCATTGTTCCATCTAAACATAGAATGCAATGATTATTTATTTATTTTTAACATTATAATTTTATTCAGTACTGTAATATTATATAAACAACCAGATTAATATGATGTTACATTAAAAAAAACTGAATTGATAAGACATCTAAGAGTCAGCATTCAGTGGTACGCTCTCCATGTATGATACTACCCCAGATATATAACAAGGAGATCTCTCATCTAGCTTCTTTTCAGCCTGTGTTGAGTTACGTATGCAATTTATAAAGCATGGATTAAATTAATTTTTATTTATAATAATTGAAGAGGAGTTCGGGAGTTCTCATCTTGTACCAAGACCCAAAGCATTGAATGGTCTAGGCTAGGTCTCATAAAAAAAGTAGGTAACGTAATACTTTAAAAGTTAAAAAAAAGTGTTGGTGTCAAATTATATATTATGAATTCTAAATGTAATTCATAAATTAAAAAAATGATTCATTTATGAGGGCTTGAGGTAAAATTTCGAATCTGATCAGCAATTAGAAAATCAAAATCTACGTCATTTTTACGAATTTCAAGCATTTTACCACTACGTAGGCCTCGTCGAATGTCACTGAACATGTCATAATTGACATATTTTGCCAAAATATACACATTTAGCATGCTAGCGTGGGCGTTACATAGTGTTTAATAAAAAATAAATATATATGATCTAATAGCAAATTTCAAGAAACCCGATTAAAACTTCATATATTGAGTCTAATAGTAAATTTGACCAGCGTTTAGGTAAAAAATAAATACATTTTGAGTCAGACGAATAGTTTTGGTGCTATAGTGAAAAATGTGAAACAAAACGAGGGCTTCACAACAATACGGGTTTTTTACTGTGCTTTTAAGGGACATTATTAAAACTATATATAGAGTATTCTATTAGTACATTTAATCAGCATAAAGATGAAAAAAAGTAATTTGGAATCGGACAAATAGTCTCGGAGTTTTAGACAAAAAAGTACAAATATGTTTTCGTGGATTAGTGGGACTGAGCGGTTGGCCAATTTCGACCCTTTTTCCTAAGACCATATTTTCGCGGTAAATGGTCCAATTTCGGAGGTACAATAATTATAATAATAAGTACAATAATAAAAAAAGGTAATAATTCGAGCTACAATTAATATTTAAAGACTTTCTTCGAAAAAAAAAAAACTTCGTTTTCGTGTTGTAGATGAAAATCCGAAATTAGCCGATATTTAGGACGGGTTTTTGCCATTGTGGGTAAGAAGCCGACGTATGCCGTGGTAGCAAACTTCAGATTCGGATTTAGCACCCCTAAAAACATAAAGATCCGTTGAGAATAAAAGTTTGGCAGTTTTTTCTTGAAAACAGAATTTTGGAGCCTTATTTTCATGGACTAGTACTCATTATTCTTAGAAAACATTGTGCTCTAGGATTAGGTCTTTTATTTATTTATTTTTATTTAGTGTTACGATTATGATACTAATCTGTTAAATAATTAATTATTCTTTTATTACAGGCCAAAACACGAAATCCGCGAAAAGCGAAACAACTACCAAGTGGAGATGACGCTGGTCATCAAAAGGTTCAACCCTTCAGACGTTGGGACCTACAACTGCGTTTCTACCAACTCCCTTGGAAAAGCAGAAGGGACACTGAGGCTCTACGGTAAGGGTTCTGTTTGACTTTAATTTTTTTTTTTTTTTTTTTTTTTTTTTTTTTTTGCTTCAGCCCTTAGGTACATTGTTATCTCTAGTCCTCCTCAACTGGTGACTAAATATTTATTTTAAATGTTAAATAAGCCGAGTTTTTTAGAAGTTTTTTCAGTAAAAATATATAAAAAGAACAAATGTTATCTCAACGCTTGTTTATGTTTAAACGATAATTTTATAACCTTTATTGAAGACGATTTTATTTCCTCTTTTAAAAACTTTTTTGGTTTTGGTTCGTGCCGAAAGATAACTTTTTTATATTGATTCTTAGATTCTTTTTTTTTTAAATAACTGAAAATGGAGGGAGTTTTCAATTAATATAAACAATTGAGTCTCGGTAATCCGGACTAGATTGAATGAAACACCTCGGATTACTGAACAACAAGATAAAACGGAATTTTCTTTCAATTGTAAATTTTATATTTTTTTTACTATACAATGGGTAAAAATGGTTTTTATTTCTCGGTAATCCGAACAAGCTAGTAAGAACAACTTTTTTATTTTACTTATTATATATATATATATATATATATATATATATATATATATATATATATATATATATATATACGAGGGTAAGTCAATAATTATCCGCAATATAGTTATAAAATTTTATTGAAATGAAATAGGAAACTTACAAGTACATCATTTTTCGACATAGTCCCCTTGCTTTTCAACGCACTTGGTCCAACGTTGTTCAAGTTTCCTGATGCCCTAATGGAAGAAGGTTTTGGGTTGAGATGCGAGCCAGGAATGCACCGCTTCTTTCAATGCTTCGTCCGAGGCAAATCGTCGGCCCCTAATTGCCTGCTTGAGTGGACCAAACAAGTGAAAATCAGATGGAGCGAGATCGGGACTATATGGAGGATGATTCAATACTTCAAAATTGAGTTTCTGAAGCGAGCGTTTCTACAGTGTGGGCAGCTGTATGCGGACGGGCATTGTCGTGCAACAACACAACGCCTTTTGACAGCAGTCCTCGGCGTTTGCTTCGAATTGCAGGCTTCAGCTTAGCAGTAAGCATCTCACTGTAACGTTCACTGTTTATTGTTCACTGTGTTTTGAATTTTTCAATCCATTCATAGACACTCCGTTGTGGCAAACAATTGTTCCCGTACTGTACCAAAAGTCTTCGATGAATTTCGGCCCCTGATACACCTTCCGACCACAAAAAACGGATCACTGAACGTTGCTCTTCTTTGGTGCAAATAGAAAGTGGAGCAGCCATTATTAACAGCACGACAGCGATAACAAAACTAACCTACCAGCTTGATACGCACATAAACATAACAACGAATAAACAAAGCATGCGCCATCAACACAAAAGAACAGTACTGCCAACATAAACAAAAATATAGCTATATTGCGGATAATTATTGACTTACCCTCGTATATATATATATATATATATATATATATATATATATATATATATATATATTTTGTGTATGTATTAATCTAGTTTTTTTTTTATTTTAATAATATGCAATATATTGTAATAAACAGGGGTTTTTTGAACATAAGATTTATTAACAAAGTAATATGACAGCAAACAATTACGTACACTTGGACCAAGACTAAGCAACACTGGAACTAACAAGAACTCATACTACACTGCGTTAACAAACACAACACCAAAATATAACCACGCTAGATTACCTTCCATCTTGTTGTTATTTACATCACCTAGCAACGAGTAAAATACTGCTTGGCTTAGTCTAGGTAACCTAGCAATGGGGGTAGTTCTCCTTATTTCGTTACAATATAAATGATTAATTAGAAGATTGGAAGAACAACAAAACAAAATACAAATATTCAAATGAGCCCATACTCCGTCAAAATTGATTTTATTTTGTAATTAAATAATCCCTGTGTCTGAAATTCTTAGATTCGTTTAAAAAATATAAACATTTAACATAATTTTTTTTTTAATTACAATTTATTTAAATTTACAACTGTACATTTCTACATCAAGTAATTGTGCTGTTAACTATTACAATAACGTGACAAAACATGAAAAGTACTACCCATCAGCAGCACTTTAATAAAAAGTCTACACTAGAAGGTATCTGGGCCATCTTCTTTTCAGACGCCCCGGAGGATTATCAGGAATAGTGTGGGAAGCAAGTTGAGAAATTAGGGGATTTGAGTGGTCATGGGGCTTACTATGAAAGGATAGATATCTGGTTTGGGCTAAATCTGCAACATATGGAACATTAAGATCTTTATGGATAAGTTTATTGGTGACAAAGTAAGGTGCATTGAGGATTTTTCGAAGGATTTTGGTTTGTAAGGATTGAATACGAGATATATTGGACGGTTTAGTGGAGCCATTACACAAATTAAATACTGTGATTTTTTGTTTATTTTCCCTTAACCTGCATAATCCGATCTATCTACTAATCCGCACACCCAGGAAAAATTAGTTCTAATCAGCGAGATTCTACAATACGTTTCATGCTGGCTAGTTTTATTTTTGATTTAATATGATTAAAAAAACAAATCTTCTTTGAAGGCTACTCACTACATAAGGTCGTAAAATTCTAGAAACTATTATTTTTTTTATTAAAGTTCAAATATAACTTTACAGATATTTACATTTAAATTTTTAGTCTTGATATAGAAATTCTGCGATAATATCATACGAATTTAAATTACCATCGTCATGACCAGATCATGAATTTGGGCATCTGGTACAATCTGGTCGTTACAATCTTATAATGATGTGGTCAAAAAAGCGTAGTAGCACTCACAAGAGTAAACCACTAAAATTAAAAAAAAAAGTTTTAATTGGTTTGATAAAATTTTACGCATAATAATTCATGCGCATTTACTCTAAAACGACAACACGCACAATATGATGAACAGTACCGACTAGGTAAATGTTGCTCAAACAATTAGGCCGAAAAACTAGCCATACTGATGGCCTCCGATTATATCATTAAATATTCAAACTAATTTTCGTCAAAAAGATTTAACATTTACACTGACAATAAAATTTTGATATATAACATTACAAAATCACAAATCTCATGACTTACTAACGGAAAAAATATGACAAAATATATTAAAATTACTGGACATGGACTTGAAAGTAACAATAAAATGGATTAAGGGTCACAGCGGGACATGGGAAATGAACTATCCGACAAGTTGGCTAAGGCTGCTTCGAGAAACAGTTTCCTCCCAATTACGTAATACAAAGTCCCTATATCTTATATCAAGAGATGTATCTTGACTGACGCGATAAATGTTCGAAATCAAAACTGGCAACAAACTACAAAAGGACGACCTCTACACAACTTTATTCCAGATATCACACTTACCAATTACGACAAAATTAAAAGTACACATTACAAAGTGACTCAATCCTTGACCGAACACGGATAAAGTAATGCCTATTTAAACCCATTTCATTTAACTAACTCACCTACATGCCACTGCGACAGACAAACACAACAGACTTTTCATCAAATCCTATACGACTGCCCTCTTTTTGACAAGAGAGTACAGCTTATAAATTCCATACTATTAAAAGGAGACGATTGGCCGCTTCCATAGAAGGATATTTTTCTAAAATATCTCAAGGAAATGAAAAAGTTTATCTCTGAATGTGATTTAGAACTCCTCAAAGAAGAGAAGAACCAACGACGCGGAGCCGAACTCATTGATGTTTTTAGTTTTGTTTTGTGTTTATTCACTTATGTTTCGTGTTAGTCAGTTATGAAATTTTCATTTAATTTGGTTTGGTTTTTTTTTTTTAACATTGTTAAAAACCTACTCATGTACCTACTCAAAATTCATCCTAAAAACTTAAATTCTAAATGTCACATATTTTATAAAATACTAAACATGTTAGATACATGTAATATGGTAATTGCATGGAGCATGTACAGATATCTAAATACACGCCCTTCTTACATAGTTACTGTAAGAGGGAAAACAAGAAATATTAGTTGATTTACTTCAAAATTAATACGCAGTTACTTTTGTAAATTCAGCCACGTTAATCATCACAGAAATGGATAATAACTGGTCTAATAGATTTATCCTCCGCAATGAAGTGATAACTGAGAGGGAAAATATAGTTGCTTATTAATATTAATATAATTAAAACTAATCCATAACAAACCGAGTTTATAAACGTTTATTAATAAAATTGAACAACTGGTCCAAAATAGACATTTTTTTTTTTCTGGTAATGATTCAAATCGTGCTCTATTAAATAACACGACAGAACAACAGAGTTTTCTTCGATATTATTCTACAATATCTTAAACCATAAATACGATATCTTCTACAGAAGGATTGGAAGGTACACTGTTTTGATTATGAGTAGTATGGATTCTCTACTTACCTCTTTTTTACCAATGACAATATTTACTTATCTGATACTACGCATACTTATCGGGTAGTACACAGCATTAGCACGGCCTATTTGGTGTGATATTTCATAATCTATTTTCCCGGACCTATGTAAGACTGTTCCCAAATAGGTGAAATCAGAGACTGCTTCCAATCACTCTCCATAGCATATAAAATGTATGTCTTCTTGGTGCCTGCCAATATGGATAACTTTACTTATTGCCATACCTTCCTAAATAGCTTTTCATATTATTCTGTGATGGCCTCCTGAAATTTCTGTATGGAGTCCGATGTTTAAATTCAAAATTTCACAATTACCTATCTAAGCTAAATGAGGAGGTAACTTTCAAAACGTGTTTTGTCACAGTAATCCCACTTTTCAGCAATAAGAAAAAACATATATTATGAGATGTAATTACCCTTCAGAAACAAAAAATTCCTAATTATACTTATAGCATCTGAAAAAAACACATTACAACAAGAATCAGAAATATTCTTTATTCCTAAAATTAGCATTTTTAATTTCGAATATGGCCAAAACACGTTTTGAAGAAACACAGTTGACAAAACACGGTTTAATGAAATAACAAATAGACAAAGTACTGTTTGAAGTGGCTATGTTTTATTTTACAAAAGTCACTGTTTGTATAAAGCACACAAAATAAAAATTATAATTACATAATAGATGATGTACGTTAATGACACTCATAACTGTCGGGGAATATTATCATTTTCTTAACCGTTAGTTTTTATGCAGTTCACATCTTTCATTTCCTAAATAGTCACAAGTTTCATACTGATACACAACATTTTGAACACTTAGAGAGCCAAAAAGTACAACCTTTTGCTATGGACAAAAGACGTTTTGCTTAAAACCCTGATTTTGTTTACTAATTTTGGATGGGACAAAGCTTGTTTTGATGGCTAATACTCATCACATATTGTAGTGGTCTGAAAAAAAAAATCTAGTAATACTAAAAACTAAAAAAAAACAAACATTGTTTTTGTGACAAAACACGTTTTGAAAGTTTATGACCTCCTCAAATAAAAAAAATTACTAAATTTTGCTTTACTTTTGTAAAAAAAATACACTCCGTTACTTACCAGCCATTTTGCAAAAAATAGAAGAAAAAAATATAAAATAATCAATAACCTATAGCTAAATGTAATGACGGCTATAAAGCTATAAATAAAGTTCCTCAAACAATGCCGATGTTACCCGAACGAATTCTAATCGAAGCATTGATCGACCAGTCGCCTTAATTCTATTTATTATATTTTTATTTCCTTTATCATAGTGTAATTCATCTATTATTTTTTCAGATGATTTCAAATTGTTTGTTAGCCCTATTATTTTTCATTTTTTTTTTCCCTTTCCTCTTTTTTATTTCTATATTCAATTATTTTTTGGTTTTAGCTCTGATGATGGACATCAATGGTGTGGCCGAAACGTTTGGCAAATAAAATATGTTACTTAGTATCAAGTATTGCCTAATTTTTTATGACTGACCCTACTTAACGTCCCATTTAATATATTTACCCATTCAACATGGCTTTTCAATAAAATGAAATTCTTTCCTTTCTTTATAAAACCCCATCGCTGCCATCACGAGCTAAGACCGATTTAATGATGACCCTATATTTCAGTAAACATTTTTCTTAAACCCGGTACATCATCCGTCATGTCGCCCTATTCGAAACAACTTCGCTATCAGGTAAGCTGACTGTAATGATAATAGCGGGATAATACCCCCGGAGATCCCGCAGCCATCTCCTAATTGAAGCATTATGGAGTTCTGCAATTTGTAGGATATCCTCTCCAATTTATCATAAAATCCTTCCCCCTTCCAAGAAGTGCTTCTTCAGAGAGTGTATTTATTAACCCAATTTCAAAACGCTCTCTCTAAATCCATAGCCACCATTATTTCGTTATTAAATAAATTAAACAGATCTGTCTTTCCTGATATTATAGATAATTGTTTTTATTATATATATATATATACACACTGAGTGAGTACCTCTTTGTGTAAGATCCAAAATGAAGAAAAATGAAGAAAAATGCCACAGCCCTTACCTTTCTATTCCAATCCGTTGCAGATCTACATAGATAGATGTATGTCATTGGTTTATATTTATATTGCTTTCGAATAATGTGGAGGAGCACCATGGTGTTGGAAAATCATATTTTGCCGAACTCCAGGTGGAATATCGTAATGAAGTTGTGGTAGGATATTTTGTGACAAATCTTAGTAATATCATCATTCAATCTGTTGGGCAAACTATGATTTTTCAACACTATTCGACAGCAATAAAAATATAAATAAACCTTAGGATTATTCCACATGTAACGGTTGAAATAGCTTCCCCCCTAAAAACAGAACCATCTAGCCACCATTATTTCGTTATTAAATAAATTAAACAGATCTGTCTTTCCTGATATTATAGATAATTGTTTTTATTATAAATATATATATATATATATATATATATATATATATATATATATATATATATATATATATACCCACTGAGTGAGTACCTCTTGTGTGTAAAAAAAAAAAAAAAAATATCAAAAAAACTAGATCCAAAATGAAGAAAAATGCCACAGCCCTTACCTTTCTATTCCAATCCGTTGCAGACATTCAATAATTCAAAGACTTTTTTGAGGAAACCACGTTTTTCCCATAAAAGCTTTTCGGGTTTATCATTTAATTCCCTATAAGAGCAGTGTACATGTTATCTTGAATTTTACAAACTTGGGACCAGAAGAACAGCTTGATCGTCACCTCATTTAGGAAAGCTACAATGTCTTAATTCTTAATAATGTCTTAATACTTCAACACTCATCGCTTCTCAAAAAAACTATCCCTAAAACTGCAAGTTTTTGGTATGATCAAAGTTTCAAAATTTCATGGAGAAATTTAGTTTAAAAATTGTAAAAACATAGTGTTTTCATTTGGACAAGAAGATGCACGTCGATGTCGCCCCAACACTTACTTAAAAAACGTTCTAATCTCTCGATACAGTACAAAAATCACATTTATATGATCATTATCAGACCAATTTGGACATACGTTATAGAGCTATAGGGTTCCACCAAACCATCTAATTCTTCCTTCATCCTAACCAAAATCCTTCGAAGAATCCTTAAGGCTCCTTACTTTGTCACAAAGGAACTGATCCACGACCTCAACATCACATATGCTACTGATTTGGCACGAAGTAGATACCTTCCATTTCACAAAAAACTAAATCCTTACCCAAATCCGCTTGTTTCTCAAGCGGCTTCCCGTCTCAATCCTAGCGGTCCTCTTATCTTTTGGAATCTTCTTTTAATGTAGAACTTTCCTTCCTGTCTATCTTCCGCCTTTCTCTTTCAACCTCTCACTCCCAGCCTTCTCAGGTCATCCTGGACATTGTCAAGCCACCTCAGCCTTGGTCCCTCTCTCAACTATTATCCTCCCGGCCTGCCGTACATCGATTTTTTGGGAGCCTTCCGGCATCCTTTGAATACCTTTTAATCACCTTCATCTTCTTTTTCTGACAACAGAAACGATATCAGGTTCACGGAACTGTTGTTCAAGTTCCATGCTGGTTCTTATTCTCCAATTTCCGTAATCACCGGACCGAAGATCTTTCTAAGGAGCATTCTTTTCCCAAATCCTGAGTTATCTCTCATTCCCTTGAGTCAACACCCAACACTCGCTTCCTAAGTGATAACCGGCCTTATTACAGTTTTGTAGACAGTGATTTTGGCTGATCCAGACACTTCTTTACCTCAGAATTTTACTAAGGGCATAAAGGCATTTGCTGCCAGCCGCGATTCCAAGAATCTTTGATCTACAATTTCATGTCATTTTTTATGTTATTAGAAACCCAAAACGTTTGCAACGCCTAAATATATGCTAATTAATTTGCACTTCTACATCACCAAATCTTTGTAGGCACCTTGACGTTTCTATGTACTCCGTCTTACCACTATTAATGCTCAATCCCTTGCTCATGGCCGCTCTTTCAATACTGTTGTTAACTTAATTAATAAATAAAAAAAAAAAAAAAAAAAGGAGAAGAAGAAGAAGAGATCTTAATCAAATCACAACATACAAGATCACGTCACCCCGATTTCTATACTCCATCTGACAGAACTAATGCATTCTCGCTCCTAGTCAGGAATAAACTGTTTTGTTTTTATTCATTTGTTTTTAAGATGACTGTTATTCCCTTCAAACGTTGACTTTCCTCCCAAATATCATTCTATCCCAGTCACCGATCCGTGATAAATTCAGATATATTATTTAAACCGCCCGAGATGGAGCAAACTAGTTGAAAACTGCCATCTGGTTAAACTGGAGTCAAATTCCCATTAAGGGGCCCTAAACCGTGGCGTAAAAGTTGGAAACAAGTGAGATTTACTGTTTTGGCCTGACAAATTAGTTGTTCATTAATTAGCTTCACTGTTCACCTCAGCTCTTTCCCCTCTCAGCTAATTCTACTTAAACGTTTAATGTCCATTCGGATTTCGAAACTAACGCTCTGCTGGGAGCAGTTTCAGCGCATTAACTGCCCTGTATATTTAATTTAAATTGTTTTAATGATATCAGTTACTTTTCAGAGGTTCCGCCTCTTCTTTACAGTCGTTTTCCATCAAGAAAAGAAGAAGGAAAATAAATAAATAATTAGTTTCTGTATTCTATTCTATATATTCTATTCAAGTAGCTAACTTGATAAGTTCTAAAGATAAGAATCGGTACCGCGAGTCGATGATCCAAAATCGATTCCTAAGTATCGATTTTAAGCACTGTCGCTGAAGGTAGCTTTGTGATCCGAATCGTGTAATATTTATGCACCGAATCTTTTCTCTTATGATAAAATAGCTGTTGTAAGAGATATTGTTTCACATTTAATTATTTCAACTTTTTGTTAACTGGATGAACACTGCTTCGCACTAAAGACTGGCGATGAATACTGTCGATGGAGCTATTTGCTGATATAAGATTGCAGTGAGCAGTTCTAACCATATTTTGAAGTAGTGTCGATGATATTGTGAAAATTGGTTTTTATTTCGTCACATACGCTTTTAGGTTACATGTGAGAACGACCATCCTTCTTAGGTGGGGTTGGTGTAATTATGGACACCCTTTCTTGGAGTAGATATCATATAAAATAAAAATATTTTTCCGTGAACCTCGGGCAATGTATCCATTCGACTTATCTCCTGTTGCCAGCATTAAGAAGAGAACCACTACTAGTGGACCCAAAGCAACTTGGTCCAGCCTCATCACCAGATCACGATAAAAGGATCAGTTGACCAAGTCACCTGACAAAAATGCTTTCAAAAAGACGTCCTTAAGGTTTCTTGGGATAAGAGACCGGTCAGGGAGCAGGGGTGGAAATACGAAAGGCCTACCAAAAAAGAAGATTCTACCCAAGCAACGATACGGTTCATCATCAGACTCATCAAATTACAATGACCCTCCCCGTGTGGATGATACTAATCTAGAAGTCAACGGTGGAGATAAACTAAACTCAAGCGATGAAACTTGCATCTTTTGTGGTTGAAAGTTATTTGAAGAGGTGTGGGTGAAATTTATTATGTGTCAAATGAGGGTAAACTTTGATTTTGCCGAGGCTAAATGAGCCAGTTATGTTTGCGATTTCTATAAATAACATTTTTTCCTGTAATTAATTAATTCTGTACGATTTTGAATTATTTTGTATTATTTTATCCTGTTTTTAAAATATTTTTGGTGACTTTTTCGAAGAGGGTCCATATATACACCCAAATTTTCCTGGTGCTATTTTAAGAGCATTTGACCTGCCCTGAAAAAAAACACTCCAAAACTGTAAATTAGTATCTTAATGTTGATATGTTACTTCGACTATTCATCAATTAAAAGTGTTGTTCATAAAATAATAATACTATAAGTAAAATAAATTCGGTAATTACGAAGTATTATGATTTTTCTAATGTTTATTTGTTTATGTTGAATATTTTTTTTTAAATAGGAGGATACTCTTGCTTATCAAAATTAATGTATTTAGTATTACATGTAATTTATATTGATTTATTACTCGAATTTCGCTCAAGAATATTTTAATTTTAAACACAATGTACCATAGGCATACTATCTCCTTAGATTGTTAAAAAGCCCATGATTATAGCCATATAATCATGTATTATATAAAAAAAAAATTATAATAATAAATAGATTAAAAAAAAAACTAATAATAAAGCTTTTGAATATATATAATCTCTAAATAAAAAAAAAAAAAAAAATATTTTGAAATTTAATATGTCTTCAGAACTGAAGATGAACAAACAAAATAAGCCTCCAGTGATAAACATTAATTATGGAAAAAAAACTGGATTTCATGTAATAAAAACGATTATGTCTCATATTAAAAAAATTTGGTATCACTCCCTGAATTGCGGCTACCTCCACAACGGACCAGGTGTCACTAATTCCAGCATTTTGGCTGACGTTTTATTATTTACGATCTGTCATTCCGTCAGCTGTCAACGCTATCTTCTCATACAGATTCACGTGTTCAGCGAATTTCCTACGAGTTGTTATTATTTCATTTTTAATATTGGACCTTTTCCAAACTAATGCTTCTTGTATGATCAATCAACTGTTGTTTTTTTTGTTTTTTTATTCATTTAAAAATGATTTCGTTCATGGGTATTAGAGATATTTAAGCACTACATAGATTTGTGGTAATAGTAAAATAAAGAAGATGTATAAAAAGAGAAATAATAGGATTTTCAACTAAAATAACCAATTCAATACAAAACATATAAATTGGTCAGAATAAAATTAACTAAAACAGGAATTAAAAAAAAAATCTATATTTATGTCATTTGATCCCAGATTTACAAATCAAAACTAAACTGAATAGCAATTTTTTTTTTTTTAACAATTGTATATAATTACAATGACTTGTCAATAACATGCAAAAAAGTACTCATTAGTTGCACTTCTATATTTCTTCATTAGAAGGTCTCTTAGCCATCTTCCTTTCAGACTTCTCGGAAGATTATCGGGAAGAGAGCGTGCGGTAAGTTGGAAAGCTAGTGGATTCGAGTGGGCATAGAGTGTTCCAATAAAAATTAATTTTAATACAAATTTCCAGCTTTATTTAACACCCTATCTTTGTAACCTCTCTTGAATGGCGCTCGCCATCTGCCGGTCAATTTTCAAACTTCACTGTTCACATATCATAGCTTTTTTAATATAAAATTAACTAAAAATCAGTAGATTTTATTATTGCTAAACCTTTCTGTAACTATGAAGATGGCATGGTTAAAATTTGGTACAGATTGGTTCATTAGTTTTCGTTGTTAGTGATCACAAACGAAAAATGTCTTGTCCTTTAATAGTAATGATTGTCATAGAGTTAAATTTTTTTTTTTCATTTATAGATTTTTTACATACCTTGTCTATTAATATATTTGCCATCACGTTTATAAACAACTAAGCATTAATAATCACAATCATATAAACTACAAATTGTACGTTCAAAGTTCAGTTCACAATCCCCTTCTAATTGGTAATTATCATACTTAAAATGCTCAACATTTTCTAATTAACTCCAGGACGTGGTTGGGAATTCATGGAGTTAGCTGGAGAATAGATGGACGGTGGCTCGGCTATTTGTACTCATTAGTTTAGTTACCTTTAGCTTGCTTAATAAAAAACTTGATTCAGATTCATAGCAGAATGCTCTGATTGCCTCCTAGTACAGCAGCCGACACAGTGAGGGAATATTATTACATACACCAGTTATATACTTCTCTTATTATATATTATAGAAAAATTAGCTCAGTTAGTAAAACCTTTATGGCTTATTTTCATTTATATATATATATATATATATATATATATATATTTTAAGAAACTATAATTAATTTTATGTTGTTTTAGTTACTCAAATCAGATTTCATAGTAAACTCTTTTAAATAACCATTTAAATCCACTATTATTTCAACTTGCTTCCCTATTAGATTCCAGAAAACCCTCCAAGGCTTCCGAATGTTACTAAGAGCGCTAGCATCTCATTTACCAGATGGATTTTCATTTTGTTTTCTATAGAGTTGTAAATTAAAAAAAAAAAAAAAACTATATAAAATATAATCGGTTGAGGTACGCATGATGGTATAGAAGGATCAATACAATTAGTATTGATGAATTAATTGCAACTCCTATTGAGATTATTTTATTAAAAAACTAGTTTCGAATGCTAAACATTCATTTTTTTTTTTTTCAACACATCAGTACTATGTTACATAGATTATATATACTAAAGCTTCTAAAAAGGTAAGACAAGAAATCAAACATGGGCACTCACCTTAGAGGTATGACTCATTGGATTTTTCCATTCCTATTGAAAACAAATTTAGTATGGGGTTATTGGATATGTTTATTTTTTATTTTTATTTTTTTTTTTTTTTTTTTTTTTATTTTTTTTTTTATTTTTTTTTTTATTTTATTTTTTTTTTGCTCTCCCTTCCTTGCCTTTTCAGGCATACGGGGTTTTGACAGCAGCGGGTTCAACATATGGGTTTTATGTATGCCGCTGCTGCCAATAAAACGCTTTATTAATAAAATTAATTTATTTATTTAATTTTTTTTTTTTTTTTTATTTACATTATATGATGAGGACATATATATTTCTTGGGAACAATCCTATGGTGCGGCCCGGCAATGCTTTTTGCACGCCTTAGCGACCGCACCTTCTTTTATTTCCTGTGGTGCGGACTGGCCATACATTGTACGCCTAAGCGACCGCACCTTAATCCTTCATTCTTCCGGACGGTGAGCCCGGTCCAGTCCTCCTGGGACGCTGCATCCGTCCGGTCCACTCCTTTCAGCTCTCCTTGAGACTGCATCCGTCCGGTCTGCTTGGTCCAGCCCTCCGGTTCTGGGACTCCACAAGTCGGGCACCGGGGGTCAATTTCCTTTCCATGCTCGTTGAGCTTTCCCCGGAACCCTCCATGTCCTGTAAGTATCTGCGAGACCCAGTAGTCAGGGAGGACCCATCTCGCTTCTAATCTTGTCTGGACGGTGGGGAAGAACTTTCTCAGCGTGGCGCCCTTCTGGCATGCTACCCACCGCCCATTCCACTCTTCTATGGAATCCTCCCGAAGCATCTTTTTCCATTGGTTAGGGGTCTCGCCGATACGCTGTCGGAGTCCCTCTGGAAGCGCGTCCGGCCCCTGCCTCTTTACTTCATACTTAATTCTGTCCTCTCTGAGGACAAGGTCCAGGGGCATCGCTCCAGCCAGTACCTGCACTACTTCATGCGACACCGTTCTGTACGCCTTCGTGACCCGCAGCAGAGCCAGTCGCTGTATCGTGGCCAGTTTCCTCTTCTTATACTGTGCGAGGTTATTGCTCCACGCAGGGGATGCGTACCTCAGTATACCCAAGACCACGCCTTTGTAAATGGTCATTGTTGCTGGATATCTGAGGCCCCAGAAGGCACCCCCTATTCTGCTTAAAGTATTGATTGATAGGGCCACCCTACACTTCAAATACTCCAGGTGAGGGGTTGGATCAAACTTCTTCCTAAACCTTACTCCCAGGTAAGTTACCTCCTCACCTGGTTGAATCCTCTCACCTGCTATGTTCAGTGTGATAGGGTGAGCCCTATCCGTGGAGCCCTTAATGAGTATGGCCTGGGTCTTGGCTGCCGCCATACTCAACTTCTTTCTCGCACACCATTCTCCTACGAAACTGGCGCACCTTTCCGCTTCGGTCTTGAGTCTGGCTCTGCTGTCTGTGGCCACGATGACTGCCAGGTCGTCGACGTAGGCCGTGGCAAGGAACCCTCTTCCCTCTAGCTCCCCCAACAACTGATCGAAGACTAGCTTCTACAGGGCAGGCCCGAGGACCGAACCCTGTGGACAGCCCCTCTCTATTGCTCTATCCACCTCGTAGTAGTTACCTCTTATCTTCACGCTTCTAGTACTTAGGTAACTACTAACGAGGGAGTACAAATTGCTGGGGGTGTTGAACCTCTGCAGCTGCTGGAGCTCGCCAGGCCACCACACGCTGTCGAAGGCGGAGGAAATATCAAATAACAATAACATGACAAACTTCTCCGCCCTCCCTTCCGCGTCTTGGCGCACTCTCAGCAGACCATCCGTAGTTCCCTTGCCACGGGTCGAGCCGAACTGCCGTGGGTGACTCGCTGCTCTGAGGACCGGTCTTAGGCTGGTAACAATCAGATGCTCCAGGACTTTACTTACTCCTGGGAGGAGGCATATAGGCCTATAGGCCTTAGCCGTCTCCTTATCCTTACCTCCTCCTTTGTAGAGGAGTCTCAAATCGGCGATCCTCCACTTACTGGGGAAGTACCCCTCATCCAAGTAATGGTTGAATATGGCAAGCAGCTCATCTTCAATGTAGGGAGAACTGCTTTTGAGGATCGCCGCGTCGATTCCATCTAGTCCTGGGGCTCTACCGGTCCTTTATCTCTCCACGGCAAGACAAAGGTCCCATATATCCCATGGTGGGCATAGGTCGGTACCTGGGGGGTATACCGTGGTGCTTCTGACGAAGGTGTCTTCTTCATTATCCTGGGACGGATCATCCCTGGGGTAGGTAGAGTTTATATACATAGTCGCTGATTCTTCCAGGGTGGCTGCCTGGGTCTGTCCTTCCCTAATAGCCGCCATCAGCTGCAGCGGCTTAACCTTCCCCATTGCCACCCTGTAGGGTATTCCCCAGGGATTCTTCTCTGATTCCTTAACAATGAACTCGTCCCAGGATATCCTCTTTTGCTGCCGCACACCATTTCGGTATACCCTCTGCCTATGCTTGTACTCAACTCGGAGTGCAGCTCTCCTATCTTCTTCTCTGCATTCCTGGTACCTACGCCTGGCCCTGTAAAACTCTCTTTTCAGTTGTGTTAGGGCCGGCGTCCACCATGGGACCGGACGTGCTCTCACCCTACGGCGCTGGAGGGAAATACTCGCCGCTTCTCTGATGGCACCCGTCAGCATCTCTACTCTGTAATCGATAACCGACTCACCTTCCATCGGTGCCATTTCTTCCCATTCTCTATCGGTTAATATTCCCTCCAGGGTACTGGTATAGTTCTCCCAGTTCGCCGTCCGGGTCACGAAGCCCTTCTCCACTTCCTGGGCTGTGCCTTCCTCCTCCACGACACTGAAGGCGATGACCCGGTGGTCGGAGCTCGTGTCTGACCGTAAGGCCCAGTGCGCAATGCGTCTAGCCATTACTGCTGTGGCGAGTGTCAGGTCGATCCAGCTCATTATTTCTAGTGATTTAAAAATATTTAATTTTAGGCTATTTTCTACTTGATGTGATATTTTTATTCCCGAGTCTTCATTAAATTTGGGGTTATTTTCATTTAGATGAAAATACATAAATAAGACCCAAAACTCCAATTTTCCTATCCATCTAAATGAAAATAACCTCAACAGACTCGGGAGTAAAAATAATACAGGTGAGTACCCAAGTTTGATTTATTGTCTTACATAAAAAACTTTAGTATATATAGTTCATGTAACATAGTACTGATGTGTTGAAAAAATTTTTTATGTTTTAGAACTGAAGATGAATTTTTAGCATTCGAAGCTAGTTTTCTAATAAAATAATCTCAATAGAAGTGGCAATTAATTCATCAATCCTAATAATATAATCGGTATTTTCTGTTCGGTATTATGTCTTTATAGATATTTATTAAATCTGTGAAGCGTACGTCCGTAGTGGTTATAGTTGAGTTGAAGAAGTTCCAAGTCTGGTTGTAAATAAATTGTTTCTTTGTTAGGAAATCTAAATCAAGAAACATATTGGTTATTTCTTTGTACTCAGGGTCATTTATGATCTTCATACATAGGTTTTGTATCCTTTCTATTTTTTTTTTTTTTTTTTTTTTTTGGAGTCACATGCGTTCATGTGTTCAGTTCAGTACAGGAAAGACACGTCTCATGGTCGTCTGACTGATTTATAAAAAATAATTTTGTATTTACTTCGGAAACATGGTGCCATTGCAGTACTAAGTCCTAAGCCTATTTTGTAAATTTTTCATAGCTGATCGATAAAGGTAAACGTCGGATTAAAATAGGAAGGAAAATTATTTTTTGTATGGACGTTTTAATGTGATTTAACTAATTTTTTTGAAAAGAACTTTCCCTTAAAAATAGTCTAGTAGAAAAACTATTCAACGGAAATATGAAATTAAAAAATCTGAAAATCGGACTTAGCTGGTTTTGGAATTCCACGCCTCCACTGTACTGTTAGGTTTTTGGCTTTACAACATTTGTTAATTATAACAGATATGAATGTAAATATTTTATCTAGCCCCAGACCTAGGTAGGTCATTGTTTTGTAAACATTATTGATAAGTTTTGTCATTTTTATTTTCCAATCAGATATTTACGTTTCCATGACAAGCTCCATGGCTTCTCGAATCTAGTAGTCGCCCTTTTTTAGTCCCAATAATAAAAGAAAGTCGGTATTTTTTGAATAAGTGTCTGTTTAGCTATTCCTTAACCCTTTAACAGGCAATGTATCCTGGAGGATACGAATATTTAATGCCTTTTGCTTAATAAATGACGTAATATCCGACGAACTATCCTATTCATTATCTTCTAATATCCTTCATTCTACCTTAAATCCCATGATACATGTGTAGAGGTTACCGTGGCTATAACCGTTCAAAGGAAAAAAAAAAAAGAAGAAACGAATTCAAAAATTCCCGGCCTGCCCGTTAAAGGGTTAAATTTGTGAGGCGTTCGTCTCTAGTAGTTTTATTAAATATAGAATAGAATAGAATAGAATAGAATAGAATAGAAAAATAATTTTATTCTGGAACCAAGTCCCTTAAGAATAACAAATTGTACAGAAAGAAATGGTATTAGATACATCTGGTCAGAGACATGATGAATAAATAAGATGAAAAAACAAATGAAAAAAAATTAAAAACAATAAAATAAAGAAGAAATATTAATATAACAATAATAATGTATACATAGTAATGTAATATATGAACAGGAAAATAATAAATAATAATGAAATAATAAATAGGTTATTTTGATACAATGCTACTTAAATACAATATAAGAACCCAATATACAATAGAATAGAATACAACAATTCGGAATGAGAAAAGATTATTTTAATTGGTAACACTGAGTGTGTTTCAGAAAGACTTAGATATTGTTTAATTGAGAAAATATATTGTTAGTAAGCGTCACCTTGGATTAGGAGGAGGTACTGGAAATAGAGGAATTTAAAGGTTTTTAGAGATTTCGCTTGTCTAATATGGGAAGGAATGGAATTCCATAGGATGGTTGAGTGGAATAGGAAAGAGCGCTGGAATGTAGTAGTTCTATGGGATGGGGTATATAGATCAGAAAGACGGGATCTTGTGTTCAGTGACTTGATTGCAAATCTGAATTGAAGCGTATTGTAAATATAGGAAGGATATAAATATAAGTATTCAGTTTTGGCTATAGTTTTTAATGTTTATGGTTTATTTTTAAGTTGTTATAAAAGTCTCAGTCTTTTGAAAAGCCTTAAGTGTTTCTGTCTCACATGTGGGCATCCTTTTGTCGAAAATTAGACCCAAATATAGAACTGCGTTAATCTTTAATGGGGATATTTTTAATGTTAAGTGGTAGTAAATGTGAATGCAGCAGGTGAAACTGATGTGCTGAGATTTGTCGTTGTTGGGTTTAATTTCTACTGTTTTCTATTGTTTTTGTTGAGTTTAATTTTCATTTTTTAAGCTAGTCTTGTTGATTATTAATTGTTGTAGGTGATGTTGGTTAACCGGTGAAGAAAAACAAACAGAAATTAGGTAGTTGTCCTATAGTTTCATATTTAATACAAAAAAAGGGTGTGACTGTGTCATGGACACGGCCGTGTGTTGTACTTGAATACGTTTATGTGACGGGTTATATTTTTTAAATAAAATATTTGTATTTATATATGTAGGATAAAAGCAAGGAAACAAATAACTGTTGCGTTACAATATAACTTTATTAATTATTGTTTGGCCATAGGTATTACACAAATGGCATACAAGATACATCGAGATTTCTCGTAATCTTTAAATCAATATAGGTATTACCTAACGTTCTTGTAGAAGTTTCAATATAAGACAAATTGAACTCGTTGAGCATGAAGTCGGGCTGGGAGCGGTTTTGTGAGACATCGACATCAAAGTCTCCTACAATCATAACTAAGATCATTAGATCAGGCTCGTAATCGGGTATAATTTTGGCGATGTTTTTGGAATATTTTAACAACGATCGTAACATAAAAAGTTTATTTTCTGCTAATTCTTTTACTCGGGTGTGAATATCCGCTCATCCATACCCGAGCACGAATTTGAAGATGCCATTGGCTTTTACGTTTACTAGATATACGCCACTAGGTGCATCTTTCATTTCCAAAAATTTCCGAAATGTCAATGTTAACTCTGTTGCAATCAGTGAAGCTATTGAAGTATATGGCGACTCCATCGGCTTTGCGACGATACGCAGCAAAATAACCTCAACTTTTCAGCGCTTCCTCCTCCACCGCGCGCGATGCGTCACTGTTCTTGCTTATCGTAATGAATTCTTTGATCCTTTAGCTATCCAGTGGTATAATTTAATTTTGGATGTAGAGGAAAAGTATCGACACTACAAATTTTGTTATCATTTCTTTTGAATTGCCCCCATATAGTAGCAAATTCAAAGACGTATTCACCTCAAAAATCTTTTCCCAATCAAACTTAATCGAAACATAGTTTGAGTGACTGAAATTATAAAGAATATTAAAATAAACTTTCTCGTTATAGCCACTGTTGGAAATTGCCACTACCAGTGAACCAGTGAATAATCAGAAATTGACAGGAGAGTCTAAAGCAAATCTAAGTTTATTAGAAGTTGCTCTCGGGCAAAGTCTGGGCCCAAAGAAACTTGCTCCCATGACCTGGGGCCTTGTCTTGGTAATGAGACTTTACTCTACTTTAACGAACGACCCTTCATTAAATCGTAATATTGTTTCCTCAAATTCGCTGCTAAGTCTCCTAAAGCAAATCCCGAGCTGCTTTGAAGTTTCAATCTTGTTTATCTATTTAGAGGGAAGAAAGTATGTTTGTTCTATTGACTTGAAGTTCCGCTGAGCGAGGAAGTTGTGAGCAGCTGCACCGCAATGAGTTAAGAGAACTATTTAATTTAATATCACCTTATTATACATACAGGAAGTGCGGTAGCTGAATAAGTAAGAGAACGGACTCTAAATTCCTCGTCTTGGATTTTAAATATTTCAGAAGAAAGAAAAATTTAAAAAAAAAAAATGTTAAGGGCCTTTATTTTCACACTAGCATCCCCCGTCACGGATTCGTCCGCTCTCATAAGTAAAAATCATTATTACTTACTTGAAATTTTATTTGATTATCGATAAAAATCTTGTATTGAAGTATGAAATCCAGCAATTCTTCAAAGATATTTTCACTCACAGCCGTAATTTTTAACCTGGTTAAATTTACAAGGGCAAGCTTTTAGAAGATTGTGAAAAATTATACATTCAATTTTCAATTTTAATCTATGAGTTGGTATGCCAGAGGGGAGCAGATAGTCAAGAAACTCATGCAGACAATTGAAAAATAGTAGATTTTATTTTTGCTAAACCTTTCTTGGACTATAAAGATGATCTGACTAAAATTTGGTACATGTTTGTTCAGTAGTTCTCGTGGTTGGTGATCACAAACGAAAAGTGGCTTGTCCTTTTTATATAAAAGTATAGATATAAAGGATTGCTAAAATTAATAAGCGGTCGCTCAGTGGGTATGTCATTTAACTGGTAAACTCCAGGATACGAACCCGGCAGAGGGCAGAAAATTTATACCATGTTGTTTCAGCCGTAGATCGAGTTTGAGATCGGTAGTCCCTATCCTAATTTTCGATATTTTAAAAAAAAAAGTTGTAATTATTATAATTATTTTCCTTCATATAGATTATTATTATTAGTTATATTATCAATTTTTAGGCATTCATTAATTTACTTGAGGTACGCATGATGGTATAGAAGGATCGATACAATTAGGATTAAAGAATCAATTGCCACATCTATTGGAATTATTTTATTAGAATTCTAGTTTCGAATGCTAAACACTCATTTTCAGTTCTAAATCGTACCAAATTTTCAACCAATGAGTCAAAGTGGAAATCCTAAGCTAAACACCAAAAATTTAACACCTAACTGGCAGGCACTTCCCCTTCCACGATGGATATATTTCAGATATCTGTTAGATCTCCTCAGATCAGTACTAACATTTGATTTATTGTCTTACATAAAAAACTTTAGTATATATAGTTCATGTAAAATAGTGATGATGTTTTGAAAATTTTGTATATCTAAGAATTGAAGATGAATGTTTAGCATTCGAAACTAGTAATCTTATAAAATAATCCCAATAGAAGTGGCAATTAATTCATCAATGTTCATTTATTTAATTTTTCTTTAATCCATTTTTACATGTGTGTATTTTTTTTATATATTCTAAATGAATACATCATTATATCTATTTTCTATTAATCTTCAATGAAGCAGATTGTTATATTTCTGACAATAAAAACATATCAGATAGTTCTAAGTCCATCATCTTTCCATATACTTCAAAGGGTAACGAAAAGAAATCAGGCCGAGGGAATAGTGGCTTGTAAGTTCCCATATCAACAATATAGATAATTAATTTTTTACTAACAAGGGGACGTTTGCAGTTATAACTCACAGATTTTAATGCAGATTTTTGTGTGGGTATTAGGGACCTATAATAGTGCAAACTAGAGTTATAGCCGCCAATGGGCATTAAGAGCCGAGAAAAAAAGTAAAATATGAAAATCACGTTTTATTTTTTTTCTTATCTCTCAATCAAGAAAGAGAAATTATTCTTTCACGTTTAATTGCAGTTGTGTATGTTATTTTAAATAAAAATACTTTCGTTATGCTCAAGACACTACCCGGCTTTAAGGTGCTCAAAAACCCCCCAAAAAATGACAAAATTCCAAGGAAATCCACTGTAAATAATTGGAAACTTTTTTTTATGGACAACTGACCTCAAATCTTGATTTAGCGCACCATAAAACCCTTTTATATGAAATTTTGATTTTTTTATCCCTTTCGAGGAGGTTAAAATTTTGAAGTTGAGATTTCATCAACATTTTCTACCGGCGATAACAACTGCTGTGCTCAACCGATTACAACAATAATGGGATCACTAGAATCAGCATACAATCTGCTTTTTATCCATGCATATAACATTGGATTTACTCTAGATTTTAGTGGACAAAAACTGATGTGAATAAAAAAATCCAAAGTCAGCTATAACTTGAGATATTTCAATAAGGGGAAATTCTGCAACCTACGTACTTGAGCTACACTATGCAGTTTTAAGGCTTCTAGATGACCTTAAAATTTTGTCTTAATCGGTTGCGAAATATGTGAGATAGCGCAAATTATTTACATTTTTTCAGAAATTAACAGCCCCTTCCTTGCTTTCTAAAATCCAACAAACTTTTAAAGGTAAAAAAAAAATTTTTGATTTTGACAAAATTAAGTTTCTACATGTTTTTTGAGATGAGGAATCTGGAAATAATATTAGTTTTTTGTTTAAAAATTTTCCTCACCTATATTATATAAAACAGACGTTTTAAATGACATATTTTAATTTCAAATTGCATAGAAATCCTAAGATTGATAAATAATCTAAAATTAATATCAGGTTTTGGTTAAAAAATATGTATTAAAATAAAAAAAAATAAAACCTGATTTTCAAATTTTATTTTTTTTAATTGGCTCCTAATGCCCATTGGTGGCTATAACTCTGGTTTTGCACTACTATAGGTCCCTACTACCCTAATCGGCATTCAAATCTGTGAGTTACAGCTGCAAACGTCCCCTTGTAAGTAAGAAATATTAACAATGATTAGAAGGTATTGGGCCTATAATGATTATAAGCCGAACTATTTTGGGACCCTATAAAGAGAAAAAAAAATCAAACATAAGGGTTTCCATTACAAAACAAAACAAGCTAAACAGAGCTGATAAGAACAATTTAGTAGCGAACAGTGACGTTAAGAGGCAGTAAGGGCTCTTGGGCCAACTAACTGGAATTAGCCTCCGCCCCCACATTCCTGATGTTAGTCCGATCCTCCATCTTTCTTGTTTAATCTTGTTTCTGCCTGTCCTCGTTGGAGTATGGCCGCTTGTTTATATCGTGAGAGCTGTTTAGTTAGCTATTTTTGTTAAATGATTGCAACCTCATTTATCGCTGGTTTCGTTTGAGTCCAAAAGATTTGAGGGTCTTCAATCAGTTAAACTGAAAAAAATGTAATTAACAAATTTATTTTATAACGGTATTTCGGCTAGAACGTAGATGGTCATGTTCAGGGCTAAAAAAATATATGTAGTATAAAAAATTAAACTAAATAAAATATACTTTTTTTTTATTTTATTTAATTTTATATTCTTCGTACTTTTTTATCTATGCTAATATTCGTTTTAATTTTTATTTAACCCACTCACTGTTTTATCATTATATAACCTACCTATTTTTGATTTTCTTTTCCCTCCTTACAACTTTTTTTATAATACTTATTCCTATATTTACTATTTCTTTCTGTTTTATTGTTTTGTTTTTTCTGTCATCTAATTATGTTAATTTGAATTTAATTTTATTTAACTTGTCCAATTTTTTAAATTCTTGGATATGATTTTGTTATGTAATGTTTATCTTATGGGGCAAATTCCTAGATTAAAATATCCTTCAGTTCTATTATATGCTAATCTAACTACATCTACTTATTTTTCTAATTATCTACATAATTACTATTATTTTTATTATTATTTTTTTTGCAGTCCCATACACAATACATACCTAAAAAAAAATACAAATATTCCAATCAAAATTACTCAAACTAATCACGAAATCACCTTGGTACGTTTCAAACCACACACTTCACACTGATTTAGAAATACCCACAGTAAAGGAACATATTCATGACCTTTATAGACGATTTCATGACAGACTTCATGGACATAACAACATACTCATTAATGACATGGCCACGACTGACATACCAGGAAATACTCTCAGAAGGCTTTAAAGAAGCTGGATGAGAGATTTGCTCAAATAAATCTCTTTAATTCATGCCAGGAGGAGGTACTATTGAGTAATAGTCTCCCACACGCGTACAAGGCGTGTATTATTCAATTTCATCACATTCACTGATTGTTACCCTAATAACAGGTGTGTATTAAAATCTATAAGAGAAAATTTTTTTTTTTTTTACTAACCTGTTTTTCCTCTAAGCTTGTATTTCACTATTAATTTATATTTTATATCATCCGCATTACTGTTTATTTTTTTATTTTTTTTTTTATTTTTTATCTTTTTACATTTTTTTTTTTTACTAATAATGACCATTAATCTTGTCACCGAAACATTGGCATAAAAAACAACAAAAAAAAAAACGCAATTTCTCCCTAACTTGGAAATCAAGGAATCATAGATACGTCTATCTATAATCCACTGCTTTTTCCAATTTACATTCAATAATTAAAAGGATCAAATTGTTTAAATTATCAATTTAATGAAATTAGCAATCAATGATTATTCGAAAGAAACAATGCCGAGGGAAAGCAGCGGTTTCAAATGCGACTTATTTTATATTCAAACCAATATAGATCCTTAATTCAATTCTTCCAAGCTAGAAAGTTTATACAAGAAAAAATATTCTTCATTTGATCTATTGTAAGGTCCTGTATTGGAGGACCTTGGCGTGGAGGTGAGGGATATAGCGATAATGGCCGAAAATATAATATTGGACTGTCTGGGAATTATTCACCACCACATACATGGTGCATAGGATGGCCCACTGCAATGTACAGTTAATTAATGTGCATTTATGTATATGAATGTGTGGTAGATATGTGAATATTAGCGGGGGATAACATAAAATGAAAGAATAAAGTGAAAGAGGAAAAGAAGCGAAAAGGAAAAAAAAAAAAAAAAAAAAAAAAAAAAAGGGGGGGGAAAGGAAAAAAAAAAAAAAAAAAAAATGTTATTTTTGTCTAGTATTAGGTAATATTAAGTAGTATATTATATAATTATAACTAAATTATAAATTACTGTGTTGTTTTTAATTGGATAGATGAGTATGCTGTGTTTATAGCAACCCATTAAAGTTGGGCAGCACTATGTTTATTGTTAATTGTTTCAATAAAGCATATATCTCTCCCTTCATCCTAACCCTCTGGCTCAATCACTATCCAGTTCAACACACCCTGATAACCCACCTCGCAGATTAAAACGGCAGTGGCCCTGAGATCTATTGTAAAAATGTATTTATGTTGGAGTTCTGGCACTGGCCAGCTTCTCCACTCACGCCCTAAATGAGTGGACATTGCGCTCTCACTCAGCCTCCACTGGGTTTTCTTTAACACCAGTGACGCAGCTGAGAGAGAAGAGCTGGGACATCTCTGTGCCAGGCCTGTCCTTCCATGAGTGGAGGGGCAGGGTTGGTTGGGGGATCCCTAGGATGAGTGTGTATTGTAAATAAGTATGAATGTAGTTTTAACTTTTAATTTAATTTATCTTTATTTTTATTATTAATATTTATTTATTTTTACTCACTCAATGTTTTATTTTATTATCTTTGTATTTCATTTTATTTATATGTATATTGTTTATGTATAGGAAATTATTTCTGTTATCATTTAATTTATTTTATTTTATATATATATTTTTTTCTTTCTCTCTCTCTTTGTACATAATGTGTGAAAGTAATCATATGCCATCTATATTACTTATTGCCCATATTTGTCGCAGATTGTAATAATCACTCAAAAAAAGTTCTAAAAAAAAAAAAAAAAAAAAAAAAAAAAAAAAAAAAAAAAAAAAAAAAAAAAAAAAAAAAAAAAAAAAAAAGAAATTGTTGAAGTGTTGCTCCGCCAATGAGTGTCCCATCGATGAGAAGAGGTGATAATCAGAAGGCGCCAGGTCAGGTGAATACGGCGGGTGTGGGTAGGAGTTCCCAACCAAGCGAAGAAATCGTTTCCTTAGTCAATCTGGCTGAATGTGCAGGAGCGTTATCATGCTGAAGAATGACTTTGGCGTGCCTGTGAGCCCATTCTGGGCGTTTTTCGATCAATGCGTGACTCAAATTGATCATTTGTTGTAGGTAGCGCTCGGTATTGACTGTTTCGCCGGGTTTGAGAAGCTCGTAGTAGACTACTCCCTTCTGATCCCACCACACACACAGCATTGTCTTCTTCCCAAAACGATTCGGTCTTGCACTCGATGTGGATGGTTGTCCTGGCGTTACCCATGATTTTTTTCGTTTGGGATTCTGAAAATAAATCCATTTTTCATCGCCAGTTACAACTCGATGCATAAAACCCTTTCTTTCGTGCCGTTAAAGCAGCATTTCGCGCACAGTTTTTCGTTTTTCCATCTGTCGTTCGTCTAATTCATGTGGAACCCATTTTCCAACCTTTTGAATCTTTCCCATAGCTCTCAGGCGATCGGAAATGGCTTGCCTAGTGACATTCAACTGTTCTGCCATCATTTTTTGGGTTTGGGTATTGTCTTCGTCTAATAAAGATTGCAATTCGAAGTCCTCAAACTTTTTTTGGTCGATTTTCTCGTTTTTGATCAGTAACATCAAAATCACCACGTTTAAAACTTTGAAACCAAAGTTCACATGTCCTGACGGTTGGAGCAACATCGTCTTAAGTCTCAACAAGAATTCGATGAGATTCAGATGCCTTTTTCTTTTGATTAAATAAGAAAATCATGACATGCCGCAAATGCTCTTTATTTGGCTTAAAATTAGACATTTTTAACACCAAAGAAAGGTATGATACGTCCACGTAAACGACTTAAAAACAACTGACTTTTGTAAACAAATGACTAACAAACAAAATAGCGTTTAGAGATAAGCAAATCCTTCAATAGGCTAAGAGCGCATTCTATTGGAATTAAAACGACATTTTAAACTTGCATACCTGGTATGTCAAAATTATGATTTATTATTTAGAAGCAATAAATTGTCTTATGAAGGGAAATTAATTAAATAATCAGGAAAATACTACTCCTAGGGAAAACCAACGGGACTGTCCATTTACCTGATTTTTTAGCCGACTACGGCATCTGCCTTTCTTTCTATTTCATTCTAGTTTACTCGAAGACCTAATAGCTTTAAGAAACCCTCCCACATTCCTTTCTTTATTCATTACCAACACTTTTAATCGCTTGTCTTATACAGGGTGAGTATCTCTTAGTGTAGAAAAAAAAAATGGGTAAAACTAGATCAAAACTGTAGCAAATTGCCGCAAACCTTACCTTTCTATTCCAATCCGTTGCAGATGTACCTATCTATGTATGTCATTGGTTTGTATTTATATTGCTTTCGAATAATGTGGAGGAGCACCATGGTGTTGGAAAATCATATTTTGCCAAACTTCAGGTGGAATATCGTAATGAAGTTGTGGTAATATATTTTGTGACAAATCTTGGTAATATCATCATTCATTCTGTTGGGCAAACTATGATTTTTCAACGCTATTCGACAGCAATAAAAATATGAATAAACCTTAGGATAACTCCACATGTAACGGTAGGAATGCCTTCCCCCCCTAAAAACAGACCCATCTAGCCATAACTTCACCCGGAAAAGGTGGTATTCTTTAATATCATCTGTATTCAGAAGCTAATACCAAAATTGAGGCTTATGTTCATTATCATTGAGTTTTAAACCTTGCATTGAAAATCTAATAAAATAAATCCTAAATTATAGTAATAAATAAATAAATGTAATAACATAAGATCCTCTCATCTGGTGTCGCTTAATTGACAGTTTTCCTTTATTTCCTATTAAACAATCATATTTTTTCTTTGCTTTTTATTCCAATGAAGGGTTTATTATGTTTAAAATGCACATTTCCATTAAGGGATTGTCATAATGTTTTATTTACACAAGTAACTGGTTTGTATGCCAAATGAGGACACCATGTTTTTTTCGGTTTCAAAAGAAATTGAAAAAAAATCAATACGTTTAACATATCATTCGAAAGCTAATTAAATTTGCAAGGTTTTGTCAAATTTAATATTTTGTGGATAATTTTCTCGAAAAACGGTGAGCTTTGAAGTAAATACGACATTGTGACTTTCCCAAATAAGGTGAAGATCAAGCTGTTCTTTAGATACCAAGTTTGTAAAGTTCAAGGTTACAGGTACTCAACTATTATAGAAAATTTAATGCTAAATTCGAAAATGTGGTCAAAATTTGAAAAATATTTAAACAAAGTGGAGATATTACAGCTTTTATGAAAAAAAAAAACGTGGTTTCCTCAAAAAGTCTTTGATTTATCGTACATCTGTAACGGATTGGAATGGAAAGGTAAAGTTTGCGGCAATTTGCTACATTTTTGATGTAGTTTCACCCAATTTTTTTTTCTACACTAAGAGATACTCACCCTGTATGTTTGTATAGTCTGTACGATAAAAATAGATATCACAATGCAGATGGTTTGAATTTTTGTATTTTTTTATGATCGATGGTGATTATTTAACATAAACCAATCTATTAATGTTAATAGAACTGGCAACTAATTCATCAATTATAATTATATTGATCCTTCTATACAATTTTCTCATTTGATTGATTCCTTTCTAAACATTCATATTCATTAACAATCATCAAACCTCTAGGCTTAAAACATTTTGATCTTCGATTAAACTTAAGAATTATTTACAAGTTGAATGAGATTGAGCTGTAAAGGGGCTAATGAAAAATAAAGATGTTTATTAGATTGTTCTTAGAACGAATTAAAGTTAAGACAACGAGCTACATGAATAAACAAACAATTTATTATGAAATTGTTATTATTATAAGAAGCAAATATTATTATTTTTCTTCTTTCAGAAATAAAGTTAAACGAACGCGAATCGAAGACAACTACCGATAACCAGGCTGGATTCCTGGGAGGTGAGTTAAATCACTAAAAGTTAGATTATTAGTATCCTCAACATTTTTTTTTAATTCAACAACCTCACTTAAAACAATCGTATATAAAATATTTTTATATTGGTAATAAGTAAAAAATATTTTTGTAATTTAACTATTACAAAGGAGTCTTAGGATTGGTGAATTATTTGCTGCTTCATTAGAAATATTTTTATTTGAAGAAATTAGGATTAAATCCTGCATTGAAAATATAAGAACTATTGTCCTCCTAATTCCCTTTATCAAATGAAAAATAGAAACTTTCCAAAAATAAGGTGGATACGAACTAAAATATTATGACCGTTAAGCTAAATACACATCAAAAACTGGACGATCAGCAAATAAAAAATAATTTGAACATATAAGGGCCTACAATATTAAGACACAAATTGCAATTTCGCTATACGTTTTAATGAAAATAATCATAAAATCAACGAAGATTCGGGAGTATAAATAACTATATAAAACTAACCCAAATTCTAGTTTAAATGGCTAGATAAATGTTTCTAATAGTCCAATTTTAAATTTGCTTTTAGTGGGAAAACCGACTAGACATAGGGAAAAACTAAGGGATTTTCAGTTAACCTGGTTATTTAATAAACCATCCCAACCTCATTCTTTTTACGTCATTTTAGTGTATTATAGGATAGCTGTAAGAAGCACTTCCGTTTTACCTATTTTGGTGATTTAAATAACAAAAATCTAATTGAGGTAGCATATAATTCATAAATTGTTTTCATCACTCTAAACTATCAAATATGAAAACATTGATTGCATTTTTAAGTTGCAAAAAATATTTTTATTTTTGTATAAAAAATAAGGATAAGAAAATATAATACTTTGAATAATGAATTCCAAAAGAAGTAGCAATTATTCCATCTACCCTAATTTTTATTTATTAATTTATTTTTTTGCTATTGCTACAAAAAAGCCGTAGATAGACAATTAATAGAAATACGTTGGAATTGATTTTATAAGTTTTATCATTTTTTAAATCATTCTTAACACCTCTTATTATAATTAAACCATGTGATGAACGTAAATCGTCTGCTAACCCACGAGTAGAGTAATTGTAAAATCGTCTATTATTCCTTGCTTTTAAATTTTCAATATCATTAAATAAAATATTCACAATTCACACCTCATGGAACAAGAAATGCCAACCAACCATCAGGATCGGTAGAAATATTAAACTCAACTGTCTTGCTTTTGCGGACGAATTGGCATTACTTGCTAACACAATTGAAGAGGCTAAATTTCAAATTGAGCAACTAGAAATTATAGCAAAAAAAGTGGGATTATAAATTTCATTTGAAAAAACAGAAATAATGCCAACTTTTGTTGTTGATTTACCAGTCATTCAACTGAACAATAAAAAAACAGATTAAAATAGTTAAGAAGTTCAAATACCTTGGGGAAATAATAACATGGAACACAAATGAAAAAGCAGCAATAGAACACAAATCAACTAAATTGAAGCAAGCACAGACTTACCTGGCCAACTTATAAAAAGAAATCTCTTTCGATAAATGCTAAGTTGAAACACTATAATCCCACAGTTAAACCAGATGCAACTTATGCTAGTGAAACGTTATTCAAATTAAATGTTAAATCTACAACAGACAAAGTACAGAAAACTGATAGAAGAATCATCAGAACAATTATTAACAAAAAACACCAAGTTGATGGACAGTGGAGATTGTTGCCTAACAACATAGACTACAGTGAATGTGAGTCAATAATAACTACAATGCGTAAAAGAAGAATTTCCTTTTTTTTTCATATATCAAGACTACCGGAAACCAGGATATTGAAACAACTATTTAAATACTTTTTGAAAAATAAAATAAATAATAATTGGTTCTAAGAAGTTCAGGATGGCTTGAAAGAATTAGATATAACTCAACAACAAATCAAAGACAGAGAAGAGAAGAGGATTTTGAAGAATAAAAGTATAAGTCTCGAACTAAAAACAGTTAAACGGAAACAATATACTATAACGGACACACAAATGGCAGCCAGGTCGGAGAGAATGAGAAAGTTCTGGGAGCAGAAGAAGTCTAAGTAGAATATTCAAATGTATTGATTTAAGTGCTCCAATGTGGGCGTAAAATATGTAAAAAAAAAAAAAAAAAAAAAAAAAAAAAAAAAAAAAAAAAAAAAAAAAAAAAAAAAAAAAAAAAAAAAAAAAAAAATATATATATATATATAGTCAACAAAATTATTAATTATTCTTTACCTGATTGCCACTAACTAGAATTAAATTTGTTAAAAAGACACATGATATCCAATAGATGGAATAACTCAGGTATCAATAGATGGGGGGATATTGTTACTATGTGATATTGTAAATATGTGATAATCCTCATGCTATGTTTAACAACACACTTTCTTAAAAACTCAATTTCTCCCTGACAGAATAAAACAATAGATCATAGTTACGAGTATGCCTATCTAAAATCTACTTCTTTTTACCAATTTTAACTTTTTCCATTTCAGAATTAAAAGGTAGCGAACAGCACCACTATTCAAATCCATTAGTATCACAATTTGCTTCTCATTCCATTCCAGACAACCCTCCCTCCAAGGCGTCTGAAAAAAAGTTGGCCTCGGGACCTTCTAATATAGTACTTCATTATATAGAACCTTTATAAGTGCTACCAATGGGTAGTTGTTTTAAAAACAAGTGACATGTCATTTTTATCATTATCGTCACATTCATTTGATGTAGGTATTATTGGGCTGTTTCACATGAAATGTCCGTTTTCAAGGTATAGGGATTTTAGTAAAAATACAATATGAAAACAATATAATTTTATTCGAAGTATTTACCTTCTTTTCCTACACATTTTTCCCTACGTGACAACAACTTTTTTATCCCGGATTTGAAAAACTCTGAGCTTGGAAGTGAAACAAAATCTGAAAACGCACTTTTGATTTCAGCATCATTTGCAAAATATTTTCCTCTGCAGAAGTTGTTTAAATTCCTGAAAAGGTGATAATCTGTTGGAGACAATTCGGGAGAATATGGTGGGTGCGGAAGAACTTCGTACCCCAGCTCTTTCAATTTATGCATGGTAAGTTTTGAAACGTGGGGTCTAGCGTTGTCGTGTAGGAGTATAGGGCCCTTCCGATTTACCAATCCAGGTTGTTTTTCAATAATTTTTCGTGCATTTGGCCAATTTCATTGCAGTAGGTTGTAGAGGTAATGGTCTCACCTCTAGGCAAAAAGGAATAATGTATGATTCCAGCCATAGACCACCATACTGTAACCATCAATTTTTTCGGGTGCAAATTTGGTTTTGGCATTTGTCCTGGGCTTTCGTCGATGTCTAACCTCTGCCCTGACCGACGCTGATTGTCATAAGCAATCCATTTTTCGTTGCAAGTTATTATTCTTTCAAGGAAAGGGTCGGTGTTTTGCCTAGCAAGTAACGAAACGCAGGTCTCAAGACGTTTCAATTGCTGTCGCTCAGTGAGATCGTGAGGTACCTATGTATCGAGCTTTTTCAACAACAGAGACTCGCAAAATCCTCTATATATTTCAAATATTATAAAATCGGACATTTCATGTAAAACAACCCAATATATTTTAATATTGTATACAATAGTAAATTTCAATTCATGATTCATGATTAAATTAAATTGACAATTAATGTTACGTAATAAACTTACGTTTCAGTATGCTTCAATGACATTCCAATAATCCCTGTTGAACAGATCCGCTATCGAGGACCCTATTTGGACAAACGTCTTACTTGGAATCCACATACAAGACTAAAACGACAAGAAACTGCTCGTCGTTACAGACTATTTCAACATTTACTAGTCAAACGTTCAAAGCTCCCAATTAATTACAAAAGACATATACAAGACTGTGATTAGACCTATTTCGACGTACGGAGTTGAGCTTTGGGGCTCCACTAAACCATCCAATTCATCTTGTATCCAATTTTGGCTAACCAAAATCCTTCCAAAAATTCTAAATGCTCCTTACTTTGTTACCAATAAACTTATCCATAATGATCTTAATGTTCCAATGTTGCTGAGTTAGCCCATACCAGATATCTATCCTTTCATAGTAAGCTCTATAACCACTCAACTCTATTAGTTTCTCAATTAGCTTCCCACTACATTCCCGATAATGCTCCGAGGCGTCTGAAAAGAAGCCTAGAGATCTTCTAGTGTAGAATTTTTATTGAAGTGCTTCTGATGAGTAATTTTTTTTGTGTTTAAATGTTATTGTAATCGTTATCAACACATTTACTCGATGTATATATTTGTGCAGTAGTAAATTTCAATAATCTGTTATAGAAAAAAAAAATGTTTATTCGAAATAAAAGTTGAGAGAAAACAGCGGTTTTAAAAGTGACTTTTTTTCATTAAACGGCACTTCCTAGCGACAAATGTTATATTACAAAAAAATTCTACAAACTAATTACAAAGTTTCAATCCGAGCAACACCAACAGAGCTAGAGCGTGTCAAAATGAAAGTTATACCAAAAAAGCTTAGACCCATAGCCAAAAGACATATCTATGTCAAAATGACCTGGGTTCAGAAACAAGTAAGCTCTAAAATTTAAAGTTTACTGTTCCCTATCGTCTTACAAATAAGATTGATCATAATTACCAAAACATATTTAAACGTTAAACGTGATCCTAAAACTCTAGATATGCATGTAGAGGACAAGACAAAACGTAACCTATAGGGCAAGGTCAGAAGCCTCCCTTCCAACCATTGGTGGATCCTTCCATTGATTCAAGAGGCAGTAGCTGCTTTAGATTCATGGCGAGCCCTGATTGGCCGAAAGGAAGCTCTAAATCATTTTTATTTCCTCAGCCAATGGGGAAGTTCATTTCTCCTGCTAAGTCCCCTTGTATGCCTGCATTCAATATCCGGCCTCCTCTAACCGGATATTATGTTAAGTTATGCACCCCTCCTCATTACAGAATACACTTATGCCAGAAAATTCTTCTCTCGACTTCTCGGAGGCTGGAAACTTCTCAGACAATATTTTATGCGATTATGGTTTTATTTGAAAATGTAAAAACATTCTTCAGATACTTCGCTCAGTAGATTCCTGTCGTATTTATACTGATTGTATTTCCAGTCGGAGTAATTAATATTAACGAACATAAATTAAACACATGAAGTACGTACGATGATTTAGAAGGATCAACAAAATTAGGATTAATTAATTAATTACCACTTTTACTACATTACTTTACCATACTATACCATACTTACTACATAGATTTTATATGTGTGTATACATATATTTATATTACGTTTTTTTTAATTGTAAGAAAAGATATCAAACATTTAGATAATCAACTATGGAGGTAAAATTGAAAGGGCTTTTGGAAAATATTTAAACAGACGAAAGGGTCAGGTAAAGCCTTTTAGGTTTTTCCTATGACATGTTGGTTTTCTAGAGAGAAGCTTTGACTGATTGGCGATGTATCTATAAAAAGCGAGAACTAGAAACCCATTTTTATTCATTTGTTTTCTATACTTAAAAAAAATTGAAACGGAAATGTGGCCTTTATTAATAATTTTTTTTTTTTATTCATATTTTAAGTTGATTTTGGGAAATGGTAGTATTTCTTTTTTCTTTATCAATTATTGAACTTTAAGAAAAAAATATGATATTAACAAAAAATAAATAACTTCTCTAATATTGAATACAGAATTTACGTAACCTAGTTTTCTTTTTTAATCACAGTTTTCGTTTTGTCATAATTAAAAAGCACTCCGTTACACACAGACCCGTTTAAAAAAAAACTAAATAAAATAAGACTTACAAAAACATGTAGATACATGTAAATGTCTGTAAAACAGTAAACGAAGCACCTCGAACATTACCGATGTCACCCGAATCCCACCTGAAGCAATGATCGGCTAGGCCGACTATTTGGCTTTTTTGTAAGCCTACTAGTAGAGAAAGTCATAGTCGCCCTATCGTTAATTTTTTTTTTTTTTTTTTACAATTTATTTTTGCATTATATATATATGCATATTTATAAGATTTAGTTGAAAATTAATTTTTATAAAACAAACGTCACTATTGCCTTACAGCATTCATTCCAGACAAAAAAATTGAAATATTGGTCTGTCTGGAAATTAATGTTTTTTTTTAATGGTTTAAAATATAAATAAATGTTCTAAAACATGTTTTATAGTCATATTAATGTTTGTTTTTTGTATTGATTTCTGTATTACTCTCAACATATTCCTGCCAATGATTTAATATTTTTTTTATGTCTTGTGACTAGAAATTTAAGCCTTAGGTAATAACAAATCCTGAAAACTATTTTAAATAGTTTTTTTTTTTAACAAAAAATGTTCCTTCATCAAGTGTCTAAAAAATATGGTAGTCGGATAGCGTGGGTAAAGAGGTGGATGAGGCAGTGAGATAAACAATTTTCGTAACATCATAGGCGAGACACTAGCGGTCAGTTTAGTCAGCAGGTGTCACAGTTTTGTGCGTTTTTACCTGTCCGATTGCACTGAGGTGGTAAGATATGATCGATTTGCTGATAGAGTGATTCTCTGCTCATTCTCTTCTTAGTTCATAAACAATTATTTTGGAGTTAATTACTGGACAACAGCTCTAAGAGCCGCCAAGGGACGATGTCTCTCCACGACCTTCCCTGCCTTCAAATCTGATTTTTTTTTTTTTTAAACCACTATCATGTGTTATCTAGTCTTCTGACTTGCAACCACCTCCCTGAAGAATTCTTGCAATGCAGGCCGAAACGTTAAAGTAAAGTTGAAGTGTTTTTTTTTTAACTTAGATGTATATATATATTTTGTTAGTTACTGCGTCCATGTGTATCTTCTTAATAAAATATTCAACAGCCAACCAAATTATTTTTATTTAAAAAATATATGTTTCATTATTTCGATGTAAATCACTTTAAAAAATTGTACAGTATTGCAAACTTCTGTATAAATAAAAATTATTCCAGCTGTGTTATGTTCCATTCGGTACTCTTTCAAAATAAACAAATATATGGGTGATTCTCAGATTACGGGAAATTTTTAGTCCTAAAAGATTATTAATCAATTAACTTCGTCCTACCTTAATTTTTGCCCAATGATATTAGAGTGGTGAAACATTTTTTCATAATAAAATATTAAACATGATATAAAAACGAATAATTTGATTTGAAAATTACTTATAAACAACGAAAATGTCATTATCACGGAGTGTCCCACTCATAGTTTTTTACTAAACATTCTCCACTTTGGTTTCGTTTACTATGGCGAATGGTAGTTAAGTTTATTTTATCACATTAAAGATGACATAAAAATCCTAAATGTTTTCATTTTTGTATTTTTGGTAATAATATAGTATGTTTATTTTGCTCCAAACTTGGTCCCATCACTATGATTTCATTACCAAGCAAGAAATAAATTTGTAGGGAAATCAACTTTAGGAAATGGAACAGTTGGGAATTTTTTTTCAAAATATAGTGGTACACCTTTTTGACTGAAGACCAGCCGTAGCGGCGAAGTGATAGTCAGTGTGGTAGTTGCCTCACACGTGTTTACAAGCTGGGAAGTAAGTCACGTACCTTTATTGTTGTCATTACCAGGACTAGTATTATCACTCTGGCTTTTCAAATTATTTCATTGGCTTTATTTTTATTTTGACTGTCATTTGTTCCTAAACAGTTGGCACTAGCAATATTTTTTTTTTGTTTTAATCGTAGCGGTTTGTACCGAACAAAATGCATGCAAATGTCATTACCAAGTTAAAAACCCATGTCATTCTCACGCTGAATTATTAGAGCGGTATTACTTTACGGTAATGAACATTTTTATTCATTTTAGTTATTTTTTCTTTAACCTAGGCACCCAACGACAGAATGACTCGTCCCAAGTCGAAATTGACTGCTACCGAAAAAAAACCAAAAACAAATGCTGCGGATTGTCATTACCTAGATCCAGTTTGTCATTACCGCACTTTATTAATTTTAAAATTCTAAATTTCATGTAAAAAAATCTATTTTGATTTTGACCAATTGTATTTTTCAAAAGATGAGAGGCAATAGAAGCCGTCGGTAGTTATAAATTTTTAATTTAATGAAGTCTAAATTTGTAAAAATTTGATATTCGAAATTGCCCGTAATCTGAGAATCGCCCAAATCATAGAATTGTTTTCCTCCGTTTCGAAATAAAACCTGGAGACAGGTTGATTTTAGGGAAGCTTTAGGCCTACAGGTAGGGCAAAAATCATTTGAAGGGCTTTGCTGAGGGCGGCTTTGAAATGACTTGGAGGGCGATATGTTCTAATCAGCATAATCCCTAACAGAGGCCGCCGCTCGCTACACACTCTAACATAGCCTCCACTTCACACACTCCATCTACCGTCTAATCTTCGGATAATTGCTCATTTATCATATTTTATTGTTGTTTTTTTTATATAAATATTTTAAATGAAATGAAAAAATAATCTTTATTCTAGGACATATTGTCTCCTAAGAATAACAAACATATATAATAAGTTTGTATAATAGTCTGGATATCTTAGCTCCAAACAAATATTATAATATGAATAAAATATGATATATGTATGTAAAATAAAAAATAAAACTTTTGGTATAAATGATATATTTATACCAACATTTCTTTTTTCTCTCTCTTATTTTTCTAATGTATATTATACATGACAATTATATAACAAAAAGAAGAGAGAGAAAAAGAAATAATAATAATAACAATATAATGATATAATAATTATATGATTATATAATAATTACAATGCGTTCATGAAAAATAAAGAAGTATATGAAAGAAATCAATAAAATAAAAATAATGAATAGAAACCGAAAATATATACAGAAAAAATTTAAGAACTACTTGAATGTTGATTAGACAGAATATTTATAAATACATAAAACATATATTCAAATATCAATTTCCATATATGTAGATATAGGTGTTCACACATGTCTGTGCATACCTATTAATCTATGCAATGACATATATATATATACTTTTATGTGAAAAAAGCCATTTTAAGGGCTTTTAAAAGGGGTTTTTGTTTTCGACATTTATTTAAATGTCAAAACAAAAACCAATTTAAATTTATACAATCATATACTCATTAAAGTAAATCATTTATTTATGAATATACTGTTTTATTTTTGTTCTTTTTTTTTTTTTAATACGGGAGAGTTTAATTATTTAGGTTTTTATAATTTATAGTTTTGTTCTATTAAAATTCAACACCACATATCAATTCTGTTCTATTTGGTAAAATCGAGAAAAATCTGAAATCGCAGATGGTCACTCATCAATTTATGTTTTCAGCGTAAATTCATTATTTCATTTTTATTATTTGTCCAACGGCTACTCTAATCTTACACTTACAAATTCTCTTATCTTTATTATGAAATGCACATAAAAGGCCAGGAGGATAGTATTCCTTAGCAGCTTCAGGCGTAATGCAGCAACCATCTCTGAACCCTGACCCAAACCACTACCACTAAGGTTCTATATTGTACCAATTTAATAATAATAATACTAAAAATATCTACATTTATTAGATAATAGAACCATAAGTCCCTTAAGAATAAAAAATGATATGCAACCAAGGGCCTTCAGAGCCTTAAAAATAATATTTTTCGAACAAAATAACATATAGTAATGGTAAAAATAAAAAAAAAGAAGAAGATATTAATAAAAAGTAAATAAATTAATAAAAACAGGCCCAGTTAAAGACAACGGGGAATAAAAGAGACAGGCATGACCACGTAATTTACACCCACTTTTGACGCCATGAAGAAACGGAGAATCACCTTTTAGTGTCTTGTAACAAGAATGAACCCAATGCGCAAGTACTGGGTGGATTTGAAGCTCGATGCAGCAAGAAGCTGTTGCAATGACGTGATCCTAAGCTGGTGGAATGGAAAATAAAAAAAAAAAAAGTAACAGAATTTTTTTTTTTTTTTTTCTCATTTATTGATATTTACAACTGTACATAACAATATACATTAAGTAAATGTGATGATAGTGAATACATTTCCATGTAAATAACTTGTGAAGAACTACTCACTAATAGCACTTCAATAATATCTACACTAAAAGGTCTCTAGGCCATCTTCTTTTCAGACGCCTCGGAGGATTATCGGGAATGGAGTGGGAAGCAAGTTGGGAGACTAGTGGATTTGAGTGGTTATAGAGCTGACTATGGAAGGATACGTATCTGATTTGGGCTAAATCAGCAACATATGGAACATTAAGATCTTCATAGATAAGTTTATTGGTCACAAAATAAGGAGCATTGATGATTTTTCGAAGGGTTTTGGATTGTAAGGGTTGGATACGAGATGAATTGGATGGTTTAGTGGAGCCCCAAAGCTGAACCCCGTATGTCCAAATAGGTCTTATCACAGTCATGTAAATGAGTCTTTTGTAATTTATTGGAAGCTTAGAACGTTTGTCTAGTAAATGTTGAAGTAGTCTGTAACGACGAGCAGTTTCTTGTCGTTTCAGTCTTGTATGTGGATTCCAAGTAAGACGTTTGTCCAAGTGGAGCCTTAGGTAGCGGATCTGTTCGACAGGGATTAGTGGAATATCATTAAAGGATACTGTACGGCAGGATGTCGTAGGTTTACGACGAAGGGTAAAAGTTATTTGATGGGATTTGTTTGGATTTATTTTTATTCTCCAATTTCGACACCATTTTTGAATGTTAGTAGTATGAGATTGTAGTGATTGGGATGCAATGAAAGGATTATTTACTGATAATACACAAGTGTCATCAGCGTAAGTGGTGAGGGCAACAGAAAATTTAAAATCAATTTTCACACAATAATCGCCGTACATTTGAATTTATTGAATTGAGTTTATATGAACAGAAAATTATATAGTCATTAGTGATATTATATACTAGCACTTCCGTCGCGGCTTCGTTCGCAATCATATGTAAAAAACTTAGATAAGTTTAACTAATAACTGAAGTTTTATTTCTTTATCGATAAAAATCGTGTATTGAAGTATGCAATTGAACATTATTTCTTCATTGATTTTTACACGAATTTTGGTAATTTTTAGGTTAAAATTGAACAGATTAGGTGACTGAAGATTACATAAAGACATAATTTAACATCAATTTTTTAATTTTATTGTATGAGTTAGTAATCTAGATAGACAGAGATTATTAAGAAAAAACTCTTGCGGCTGACTACATTATCAGAGCTTACAACTAAAAACATATCATATTTTTACAAGTGATATGAAAAACCTAAGGGTTGACATTTTGATTTGGTAATAATTTTGATTCATCAAAAATAATGTTGATTTCTTCTTGTTGTGTTTTAATTTCGAGCTATAAAAGTACGTGAAAGTTTAGAAAACTTCGTTTCTGCCACTCAACAATATGCAATTTAATTACTGTCAATTTCATTATTGCTAAACCTAAAACTATAAAAATATCGCTGTTAAAATTTTCTATAGGGGTTTAGTAGTTTTGAGGAATGGTGCTAACCATTAGTCAATTTTTCAAACTTCACAGGTATCCACATGTCGCACCACTTACGTATAATATTTTAAATAACAATTTAATTATAAATAATTAAATTTTGACATTAACATCTAGCTCTATATAACACCGTAGCTTTGTAAACTCTCTCGAATGGTGCTTGCCATCTATCGGTCGATAATCAAAATTTACTGCGCACCACTTATTTGTCTCCTTTTTATTACAATCTGATTTAAAATCTGTAAATTGTATTCTTGCTAAACCTTCCTTGACTATGAAGATGATGTTGTTGAAACTTGGTACGGATTGGTTCTGTTGTCTTCGCTTTTAGTGATCACAAACAAAAAATGGCTTGTCCTTTTATATAATAGTATAGATAAAGATAAATTATTAAGTTTTATTTATATAGAAAATAATTATTTTTTCTTATGTGTTTCTCTTATTATTTGGGGTCTGTATTAACCGAAGATTTGTTTACCCGAGCCTATCTTGGTCCCACGTAAATTAACCGAATCCAGACTCTGAAGATTATATCTTCTGTGATAATTTTTTTTTTTTTTTGTGTGTTAAATTAAAAAAATGTAATCAATCCAAAAGTTTAGAAACAGTTGATATTTTTTATTTTTATTCAGTATACTTTTGTTATGAGATCTAAAAGAATTACCTGAAACGAATCCTACCCGGATTGAATTACAGAGCTGAAATTTTCTCTGGTTGAGAGAAGGTGGAGGGGGGGACTAAGCATTTTCCTTCTCCCACGCAACAGGAACATAATGAGGGGGTCTTCGTCTTGGATTAGGAAAGAACCCAGTCACGAATCGAGGCTGTAATTTGACTTGCAATTTGCAATTCTAGCTTTATTTATATATTTGTTTTGCATTAGGTAAATGTTTGTCTAAGTCCACTATTATAGATTAAAGAAAAAATATCAAAAAATTTGGTTTGAACTTGAGGTAGGCTTCATGGAATAGAAGGATCAATACAATTAGGCTTGATGAATTAGTTCCATCCAGCTTCTATTCGGATTATTTTATTAGAAAACTAGTTTCTAATTCTAAACATTCATCTCCAGTTCCAAAACATACAAACTTTTTTCAACACATCAGTATATATATATGTTTCTCTTTTTCCTCTCTCTCTCTCTCTCTCTCTCTCTCTCTCTCTCTCTCTCTCTCTCTCTCTCTCTCTCTCTCTCTCTTCTCTTTCTCTCTCTCTCTCTCTCTCTCTCTCTCTCTCTCTCTCTCTCTCTCTCTCTCTCTCTCTCTCTCTCTCTCTCTCTCTCTCTCTCTCTCTCTCTCTCTCTCTCTCTCTCTCTCTCTCTCTCTCTCTCTCTCTCTCTCTCTCTCTCTCTCTCTCTCTCTCTCTCTCTCTCTCTCTCTCTCTCTCTCTCTCTCTCTCTCTCTCTCTCTCCTCTCTCTCTCTCTCTCTCTCTCTCTCTCTCTCTCTCTCTCTCTCTCTCTCTCTCTCTCTCTCTCTCTCTCTCTCTCTCTCTCTCTCTCTCTCTCTCTCTCTCTCTCTCTCTCTCTCTCTCTCTCTCTCTCTCTCTCTCTCTATATATATATATATATATATATATATATATATACACACAGTAGAAACTCGATTATTCGTCATGAGTGGGGGAAAGAGGGGAGACGAAATAACCGGAATGACGAATTACAGAATTTTGCTGGTAAAGTAACAAAAAAGCATTTTTTTAAATAATTATAATTGTAATTTTTTTGCAATTTATTAATGTAAAAACAACTACATGGCAGATGTATCCGAAATGTGTAACAATTCTGACCGAGTAGATAAGCAAGAGGTAAGCAGCTGGTTAAAAATGGATTGTATGGATGTGAGATACGAAATTTTAAATGAGAATGAAATTTTAAAACAAGTGCTGAGTGCTTAAAATGAAGCTAGTGATAAAAAAGATAATGTTTTTAAGTCTTCCACTATTACATGCAAAGAAGTAGAGGAAATGTTATATAAGTGCATTGAGTGGTACGAGCAGCAATGTGAATCAGATATTTCACACCTAATGCGATGCGGCAAGTGCGGGCCCCAGCTATCAAGAAAGGACAGGAAAAGACAGTACAAAAACAGATATCTCATTTTTTAAAGAACCGATTTATATGTTCAAATCCAATGTTTATAATGTGCATCTAGTTGTTTTTACATTCAATAAATGGCAAACAAAATTACAATAATATAGTTTAAAATGCTTCTTTGTTACTTTACTAGTAAAATTCTGTAATTCGTCATTCTGGTTATTTCGTCTCCTCTCCTCCCCCCACTCATGAAGAATTATCGAGTTACTACTGTACATATATATATATATATATATATATATATATATATATATATATATATATATATATATATATATATATATATAAAAATGTAAGATTAGAAATTCCATTATTAGTTGCAAATATTTAATCCCATTCATCTAGATTCATTTTCAGAAAAAAATAAATAAATATTATTAGAAGTAATAAATTGAGAAATAAAAATTTAAAAAATCGGGAAGAAATCGAATAGTGTTTAGTATACTAATCAATTTATTTTTCATAACTTTACTGTTCCTTTTTTTTTTTTTTAAATTAATTCGCTTTGATTGAAAGGTGTGAATTCAGATTTTAAGTTAAAAAACATCATAGTTTAAACAAAATGAAAAAAAAAAAAACACACTTTTATGGCAAACCTAACTAAAAAGCTAAGTGTGGTGAGCAATTTTCAGCAGTCAGACGTTTAATTTTTTTTTTTTTTATTTCAGTGTTCGAAGCTAATTTCCATGTACTATTCGTGATTTAATTGTATTTTTAACACAGTTTATCCAAAATCAATCAACAATATTTGTTTTTTTTTTTTCATATCTCAGAGTTGGAATAGGAAAACTTTACTTTAAAATCCTATCTTGCACAAAATATAATGATCTACAACTTTTAATATATAACATTTTTTTTATTGGATTACCCATTTCTACGTTAAAGGCTCTTAAACATGACCAAAACTATTTTTTAAAGCTGGCAAAATTCTTTGATGTTTGACAATCAAGTGTGGGTAAACGCCTAAATCAAATTCAGATTTAGGGTTATCTTTAATAAACGTTAAGTTTGTAAATAAAACATTTTTCGATTGAAAGCATTTTTCTATAGGTTTTTTTTTTTTTTTTTTTCAAATTCTGAAAAAAGTTTGGTTTTTTTTTTTGCCCTCAAACATTTTCCCCTATGAAATTTGGTTTCATTTTTGGTATTTTATTCTCAGGAACCATTTTGGGGGTAATTTAACTGGACTAAGTGAGAACATTAGAACAAAGTTGTGCAATTATTGTATTGTCATTGGTCTTTGACACGTGTGCAAATTTTCAAGTTAATCAGATCGGTGGAAATCGGAGATAATTTCGATGAAAGATTCCGTTACAAACAGGTCAAGTTAATTAAAGTGTATAATATATTCGACTCATCCATTTCAAAAATATTTTTTCTGAGCCTGGTTTGTACAGTTCTGAGCAAACGAAATATAATAGGAAATTTAATTCATTTGCTTTGGATGGCTGTTAGTTACAATATTTTGGTTGTTATCATTTAACTTATTTCTTTCTTAACAAATATATTTTGTTTCGTTATCGATATACCTATATTCTTTACTAACAAATAACCAACACAATATATTTCTATTTTATATTTTATAATTGAGGTATTAATAATAGCATATAGGATATACAATTAGCATTGATGAATAATAAGCCAATTCGTTTTGTAATTTATTTATTAAAGACTATTTACACATTCATGAATATTGATGAATGTTAAACGTTCTTGATTAATTCTGGAAACATACAAACAATCCAAAACATCAGCTCTTTGCTACACACAAAAAAAAAAAAAAAAATAAAAAAAAATAAAAAGGGTGATTAGATCAAAAATAAAGAAAAATGCTACAGATCTTACCTTTCTATTCCAATCCGTTGCAGATATACAATAATTCAAAGACTTTTTAGAGGAAACCACATTTTTCACGATAGAAGCTGTAATATCTTCACTTTGTTTAAACATTTTTCAAATTTTGATTGATCGGATTCAACATTAAATTTTCCTAAGCCCAAATATTGCCTCCTGAACTCCCATCCTCATATCGTCCAATATCACTCTTGCCCATAATGGGCAAAATCCTGGAAAAACTCATTCTGAAACGCTTGTATCCCATCCTAGATTCCAACAATATCATCCCAGATCACCAATTTGGTTTTCGAATTTCACACTCCACTATCCAGCAATGTCATCGCGTGGTGGACGTGGTCTCTTCAGCATTAAAACGCGGAATGTACTGCACAGGAGCCTTTCTCGACGTAGAGCAAGCTTTTGACCGAGTCTGGCACCAGGGGCTGCTTTACAAACTCCGTAAATTCCTTCCTTCCACATACTTTCTTATTATCCGCTCCTATCTCAGTGATAGAAACTTTAAAGTTAATCATAACTTTTCCTATTCTTCCCTCTTCGTCCAAATTGCAGGTGTTCCTCAAGGTAGCATCCTAGGTCCCATCCTCTACACGGTGTATACAGGTGATATCCCGACCCATCCTAGCACCGTCCTCACTACGTATGCTGATGACACATGTGTGTTATCAGTAAATAATGATCCCTTCATTGCCTCACAAAAACTCCAATCTCATGTCCTCAACCTTCAAGAATGGTGTCGAAATTGGAGAATTAAAATAAATCCAAGCAAATCCCACCAAATAACCTTTACCCTTCGTCGTAAACCTACGTCTTCTTGTCCTACAATATCCTTTAATAATATCCCACTGATCCCTGTTGAACAGATCCGCTTTCTTGGACTCCAAATAGACAAACGTTTAACCTGGAATCCCCATACGAGACCAAAAAGACAGGAAACTGCTCGTCGTTTTCGACTTCTTCAACATTTACTAGACAAACGTTCAAACCTTCCGATTTATTACAAAAGACTCATTTACATGACAGTTATCAGACCTTTTTGGACATATGGAGTTGAGCTTTGGGGCTCAACTAAACCTTCTAATTCTTCCCGTATCTAATCCTTACAATCCAAAATCCTTCGAAAAATACTTAATGCTCCTTACTTTGTCACAAACAAACTTATCCATAAAGATCTTAATGTCCCATATGTTTCTGATTTAGCCCAAACCAGATACCTATCCTTTCATAGTAAACTCCATAACCACACAAATCCACTAGTCCTTCAACTTGCTTCCCATTCTATCCCCGATAACCCTCCGAGGCGTCTGAAAAGAAGACCTTCTAGTGTAAAGTTTTTTTTTTTTTTTTTTTTTTTTTTTTTTTTTTTTTTTTTTTTTTTTTTTTTTTTTTTTTTTTTTGAGGGCTACTGATGAGTAGTTCTCTTCAAGTTTCGCATGTTATTGTAATCATAATCACCTCATTTACTAGATGTATATATTTTATACACTTGTAAATTTCAATAAATGGATATAAAAAAAAAAAAAAACATTAAATTTCCTATAAGAGCAGAGCACATGTATCCTTCAATTTTACAATCTTGGGACCTAAAAAACGGCTTGATCTTCACCTTATTTTGGAAAGTTACATCTTATTATGCTTTAGCTTCTTTTTTTCTAAAAAAACTTTCCACAAAACTTTAAATCTCTAAAGAATAAAATGAAAAGAAATATCAATTTTAACCAGGCTACGAATTAAACATGGGCGTACAAGTCGAGGCCCAACACTGATCAAAGTCAACAAGAACGACAAATGCAATGTTATGGGCGACCCCATTCACGTTGTCACGGAATATAAAAAAAATACAAGAGTCGAAGGAAACACCAAGAACCCAAAAACAACAATTTATTCATCAAAAATGTATCAAATTTGGATGAAAATTTCATAAAATCATTATGTAAATTTATAGAGGAAAGAAAAATAGGACTTTGATGGGACTTTAAAGTCTTGGGCCAAAAAAAAATAAAATAAAATAAAAAATAAAAAAAATAATGGTCCATATCGAATTCATGAAGAAATGTACTTTTAAAGCCGGAAAAACATGGTGTATTTAGGTAAAAACATTGGGTTTTCCAGGTTAAACTCTTGTTTTTTTTTCTCCCTGGGTTTTCCCTATGACTAATTCAAAAATAAATCCTAATGGAAATAAATTTAAAATAGGACTAATGAAAATGTTTCTTTGGTCAATTAAACAAAATTCTGAATTGGTCTTTAATGATTTTATTGTTTCTAATGATTTGTAAATATTTTATTTTAGGTTGTTTTCTTATCGATGTATTAGTTTTGCTTCCAAGTCTTTATTGAATTTGATTTTTGTTTTTTTTAAATTTATTTAAATGGATAGTGAAGTTGAAATTTTGTATGTCTTAGAACTAATGATGAATGTTTAACATTCGAAACTAGTAGAACAGATTCATTCATTTCCTAGGACTTCATCAGGACAAACGTCTTACCTGGAATCCACGTACAAGTCTAAAACTGCAAGACAAGAAACTGCTTATCGTTTTAAACTACTCCAACATTTACTAGATTTAGTTTAAAAGCTATATACAGAGTTGAGGTTTGGACTCCACTCAACCTTCCAATTCGTCTCAATGCTCCGTGTTAAGTCACGAATAAACTTTTCCATAAAGATCTTTATTTTCAATATGCCGTTGATAAAAACCAGATAAGATAACTGTTACCTTTCATTTCAAAATAAACTCGATACGAATCTTGTCGTCTACCTTCTCAATTTCCGATAACCATCCGTCTAAAAAGAAGAGGGCGAAGAAACTTCCAATGCAGAACTTTTATTCGGTCCATAAATTCCAACTAATAAGTAGTTCTTCACAGGTTATTGATATATCATTGAAGTCATTTTTCCTATATTTACATTTGGATTAACCTCGTCGACCTTTTGATGATTTTTTTAGTTCATTTCATATGTATTATCATTTTATTTTCACAAAACATTCGATTGTCGAACAAGAAATTAGGGTAATCATCAGAACGAGAAAGCTGTAGGATGGGGAGAACGGAAAACTAGGAATATAATATTTCTAATAAAATAATTCCGATAAAAGTGGCAAATTCATCAATCCAAATTGCATTGATCCTTCTATACCGTCATGAGTACCTAAAGGGATTCTTTTTATTCGCACACGCAGAAAGGACTAATTCCAAAACACAGAATCGGTTTAGAACCAATAGAAATGTTTCTTCTATTTTTCAGACCCTTTTTGTTAAAAAAAAAAACCCATTTAAAGTGAAGACAGAATACAAGACAAGGGGTCCTTGAGACAGGAGCGACTAAAGGATTCCCCTGACACCTCGCCATTAGAAGTTGACTGAGAGATACAGGAGAAGGACGAAGGACGAAGGACTATTTATCGAAAAGATAGGGCTCCATGTGGGCGTAAATCCCACTAACTGGTCCGAGGATTAGGGCCGGACAAAGGGCTCGCCAACGGAATTAGTTGGAGCGAGTCTCTGGTGTCCCTTCTAAACAACATTTCTCTTTAATTGCCCCTCTTTATGTCCACCGGCCTCTGTCTCATTACGCCACTTTATTACCACCTCCTCTTACCTAGCTCGATTTATAGTTGCAACTATACCCTGTGTAAACCCACCCCTAGCATCTAGTTTTGTACTAACCTCTTTATATTTATAACTTTATTAATTAGGGCGCTTGTAACTTTAGCGGAGGCTGTTTTGACCTAATCAAACCACTGACAGCTGCTATAAACTTCCCGTCAAAAGTATTGCAACACCCATAATTCTCGATATTTTCCTGGTTTTTACCTTGCTCTATACTTGATTTATATTCATATTAATATTATTTATTAAACTTGAGACATTAATGATCAGACACATCAATGTTTTTACATGTTGATAACAAATGATGGAATTTTTTTTTTGTTTTTTTTAATAACAATTTATTGAAATTTACAACTGTACAAAATTTATACATCAAGTAAATGTGCTGTTAACTATTACAATAACGTGAAAAAACATGAAAAGTACTACCTATCAGTAGCACTTTAATAACAATTCTACACTAGAAGGCCTCTGGGCCATCTTCTATTCAGACGCCTCGGAGATTGTTAAAGTTAAGAGATTGGGGGATTTGAGTGGTTATGGAGCTTACTATGAAAGGATAGATATCTGGTTTGGGTTAAATCTGCAACATATGGAACATTAAGATCTTTATAAGTTTATTGGTGAAAAAGTAAGGTGCATTGAGGATTTTTCGAAGGATTTTGGATTGTAAGGATTGGATACGAGATCAATTGAATAGTTTAGTGGAGCCCCAAAGCTCAACTCCGTACGTCCAGATAGGTCTAATCACAGTCATGTATATTAGTCTTTTGTAATTAATTGGGAGCTTTGAACGTTTGTCTAATAAATGTTGAAGTAATCTGTAACGACGGGCAGTTTCTTGTCTTTTTAGTCTTGTATGTGGATTCCAAGTAAGACGTTTGTCCAAGTGGAGCCCAAGGTAGCGGATCTGTTCAACTGGGATTAGTGGAATATCATTAAAGGATACTGTAGGACAGGAAGTCCTTACGACGAAGGGTAAAGGTTATTTTGGAGATTTTTTTGGATTTATTTCGATTCTCCATTTTTGACACCATTCTTGGAGGGTTAGGATATGGGATTGGAGTGTTTGAGAGGCAATGAAGGGATCATTGTTTACTGATAACACACATGAGACATCAGCGTAAGTGGTGAGGACAGTGGTAGGATGAGTTGGAATATCAAGATGGAATTTTAGATTATTTTTTTCAAATTTGACAAGTGAAAGCAATACGTCTTATTATGTATGCATTAAGAATTTGTTTTTTGTTTATATACATTTAATGAAATGTACAACTGTAAAAAATAGATACATCAAGTAAATGTATTGACAACGATAATAATAACATGTTAAAACTTGAAAAGAACTACTCATCAGTAGCACATAATTAAAAATTTTACACTTGAAGATCTCTAGGCCATCTTCGTTTAAGACGTCTAAGCAAGTTGAGGAACTAACGGATTTAAGTAGTTATGGAGCTTACTATGAAAGGATAGGTATCTGGTGGGGGCTAAATCAGCAACATATGGAACATTAAGATCTTTATGGATAAGTTTATTGGTGACAAAGTAAGACAAAGGTTTTTTCGAAGGATTTTGGTCTATAAGGATTGGATATGAGATGAATTGGATGGTTTAGTAGAGCCCCAATGCTCAACTCCGTACGTTCAAAGTGGTCTAATCACAGTCATGTAAATGAGTCTTTAATACCTAATAGAGAGCTTTGAACGTTTTTCTAGTAAATGTTGAAGTAATCTTTAACAAGTTAAGAATTAAAAAGTTAAAATTGTAAAAAATGTAAATTTTAAAAAGTGACTTTTCTAACTTTTTTGTTTATTGGAATTTGTAATTTGTTTTAATAAAAATTGTTTATGTCTAGTTTAGGAATGTTTATTATAGACTTTAGAACATTTCTTTCTTATTTAAAAACAGAGGTTTTTGTAAAATTTAAATATTTCAAAGTGTTGCGATACTTTGAATGGGATGTTGCATTGACAGTATTTTATATCGATATTTTTTCTATCGTTTTCGATATCTTAATAATTTACAAGACAAACGTTCAAAACTTCCGATTTACTACAAAATTCTCATTTACATGACAGTTATCAGACGGACGTATTAGACTTTGTGGCTCCACTAAAATATCTAATTTATCTCGTATCCAATCCAAAAAATCCTTAATAATTACATAAACATCTTACAAATAAACTTATCCATAATGGCCTAAATGTTTCGTTTTCCTATGCACTTATTTATTTTTTATTTTTTCATTTTACTTTAAACATAACTTTGTTTTAAAATAAATAAAGGCTTAGCGAACCTGAAGGTTCGATGCAGGCACCACCAACCGTCGACCGCACACTTCCCTCCAATCCACTCCTCCAAAACCTAAATCCCCCAGGTCGGCCCTGATGCAATCCTCCCATCTTCGCCTCGGTCTACCCCTCGGTCGTTTACCATTCGGCTCATAACTGATTACTTTTTTCGGGATCCCATCATTATTAAACCCAACGACTTTACATGCCCATTTTAAGCGTCGCGCTGCTATTACTTCAACTATATTTACGGAATATAATTCGCGCAGTTCCGCATTGTGAAGCCTTCTAGGAGAATTCTCCTGTTTCTTCATTCTTTTTTGGGCCAAATATTCTACGCAGTACTTTATTTTTGAAAACTTTTAGGCGTTGTTTCTCCCTTAACGTCAGCGGTCATGTTTTACATCCGTAGAGAACTGTTGGTAGTAAAATAGTTTTGTATATCCTAATTTTTAAATTTTTGGAGAGTAAGCGCGAACTGAGTAATTTTGCGACCGAGAAATAACAAGCATTGCCGGCTTTTAACCTAGCCTTTATTTCTTCTTGAATTTCATTTTTCCTCGATATAATGGACCCTAGATATTTGAATTGCTCAACGTGTTTAACCTTTATCCCGGAAATACCTACATTACTAAAATGTTCACCGTTTCTGCTACTAACCATATATTTTGTTTTATCGGTATTAATTATTATAACTTGGTCTTACTTTGAATAATATTTTAACAAAATAATTCTTATGTTTTCTTTTAATTTATGTTAAAAGAATTTTCAAAGGTTCGTTAACCATTCAGAAACTGCATTAACAGTCCATAAAACCCTATAAGCCAAGCATTTTTTCAAGAGCCTTACAGATTTTTCATCGTCTTTAAGAGCGTTAACAATATTCTAAGTATTTTAGTAGTTAAAGTAATAAGTGGGGCTGTCGAAATTCTCTTATATTTCTACTATTACTCAGTTTTTTTTTGTTTCTGTTTTAATTATTCACTTACCAAACATAAAAGACAAGAAACTGATCGTTTTCGATTACTCCAGCATTTACCAGACAAGCGTCCAAAGCTCCCAATAAATTACAAAAGACTTATTTACATGAAAACAATTAGACCCACTTGGACATTTGGACATTGGAGCTTTGGTGTTCCACTAATTATTCCGATTCTTCTTTTTGTTTGTAAATTATATATAAATGAAATTTTAATAAAAATTACAGAGCAACGAAAATATTTTTTTTTGTTTTTTTTTACTAGAAAATTAATTGTATAAAAAATCTATGTTCAATTGATGTGTGACTGTAATGTGAAATATGTAATGATTTTAAATACAGTTTTACTTCAAATTTTAATTCATACTTTTAATTGTTACAGAGCTTGCTGCATCCTCGAGGGGAGAAAAATCCAGAAGCGAACTGAAGAAAAGCGAATCTTCTGGAAGTTGTTCTGCCGCTTCTCTCTTATTGGTCACCGCCTGTACGCTAATGTCAACATAACTATATGTCTATGTGATCCGGGTTCGAAATTATGTAAATAGTGTAAACATCTTTGAGCTTCTCTGTGTAAATACCCGCTCTTGGCACGACCAGATGTTTGGTATGTTATGTGTATCCATGTACCCATTGTACCATATACCTAAGTAACATGTACCCATGTACGATTTAGTTCTACATAGCCGGCCGTTGTATGTTTCATCGCCCCTCGAGCTCTGACAACTTTATGTATACGAGGTGATTAAATTTGGTCAATATTTATATTTAATTTAAAAATTAAAAAAAAAATGTCTGAATTGTGAGGTATTAAAGATATTTATATTGTGTATGTTAACGATAAGGGAATCAGAATGTTTATGTGACTGCTTTGCTCGAGCGATTGTTCATGTTATTTAAAAACTCAAACAAAAAAAAATGCTGATGTTCAATGTTTGTAAATAAAATATTAATATATACATAAATTATATAATATGATTTAGTGCCAACAGGAATGTGTGTAACTATGTAATTTAATGACTGTATATTACTTGATATTTTGTTAATAAAGTTTCTTCTGTTTAAAACGTTATTTCCTCTCTCATTGTTTCCAATATTTTCTTTACTTTTGAAAAAAAAAAAACTACTAAAAATGTGATTGTATTGATTTGAACCACATAAAAATATAGTTTGATTGTTTTTAGATATCTTTAGCACTTTTGAATATTCGGTTATGTGTAAAAATTTTGTATAAGGAAAAATAAAATTTTTACCACAATAATTCGCAAAGTACTATTCACCTTTGTAATAACATCATAACTAATAGTCCAGTCAATAAATGCTGGAATGAGGGATGTAGAGTGCATGGAATTTTTTACCTCAGGGCTTCATTAGAAGTAGTTAAAAGATAAACTAAAAGTCCCCGCTCCGGGGGGTGAGCTAACAGTTAGGGAAGGGAAAAGGTCCATTTTTGGGGTTTTTTCGATTACATCTCGAAAACATTAGGATCAAGAAAAATATGTTTCAATAAAAATTAAAGTTAATTAAATTTCCTATAAAATTTATTCTATACATATTTGTCGAACTTCCAATGATTTTCAAGATATCCGTTATTCAAAATCGATAATTCTCGCAAAAAATAATTTTTATCTCACTTTTTGTCAAACATTTGCTTCTAGTGCCTTCCACAATCGTTTCTCAGAAACAATGTCTGAATCAAAGTTATAGATCATTACATTTATTTTTATTAAATCATTTATTAATTGAAATTTACAACTGTATTAGAAAATACATCCAGTAAATATGCTGTATTCAATGCAATATGATAACATGATTAAGGAACTACCCTTTGGTAGTACTCTAATGAAATTTACAAAAGAATATCCCGAGGCCATCTTCTTTTCAGGTGCCTCGAAGGATTGCCAGGAATGGAATGGGAAGCAAGTTGTGCAACAAGTGGATTTGGATGAGGAGTGAGTTTATTATGACAGGAGAGGTATCTGGTTCGTGCCAAATCAGCGACGTATGGGATATTAAGGTCATTGTGGATGATTTTATTTGTGACAAAGTAAGGAGCATTAAGGTTTTTTCAAAGGATTTTGGATTGGAGTGATTGGATGCGGTAAGAATTCGATGGTTTGGTGGATCCCCATAACTCTATACCGTAAGTCCAAATAAGTCTGATAATTGTCATATAGATAAGTTTTTTGTAGTGAATCGGGAGATTTGAAAGTTTGTCAAGTAAGTGTTGTAACAGTCTAAATCGACGTGCAGCTTCTTGTCTTTTCAATCTTGTATGAGGGTTCCAGGTAAGTCTCTTGTCCAGATAAAATCCCAGGTATCGTACTTGTTCCACATTATTTAGCGGTACACCATTAAAGGAAACAGGAGGACAGAATGAGGTAGGTTTTCGACGGAGAGTAAAGGTTATTTGCTGGGATTTGCTAGGATTTATCTTAACTCTCCAGTTATTACACCATTCTTCAAGCGAAGTGATATGTGACTGGAGTGTCTGGTATGCAGCAAATGGATCTTCATTGACTGATAACACGCTGGTGTCATCAGCTTAGGTTGTGAGGATAGTATTAGGATGGGTTGGTATACATTTTTTTTTTTTTTAGCTATTTATTGATATTTACTACTGTACATTAATATACATCAAGTAAATTTCAAGAAATGATTATAATGAAATGTAAATCACTTGTGAAGAACTACTCACTAGTAGCACTTCAAAAAATGTTCTAAACTAGAAGGTCTCTTGGCCATCTTTTTTTCAGACGCCTCGGTGGGTTATCAGGTATCGAATGAGAAGCAAGTTGAGAGACTAATGGATTCGTGTGGGAGTGCAGTTTAATATGAAAGGATTGGTATCTGGTTTGGGCTCAATCAGCAACATATGGAGCATTGAGGTCTTTATGGATAAGTTTATTCGTGACAAAGTAAGGAGCATTTAGGATTTTTCGAAGGATTTTGGATTGTAAGGATTGGATTCGAGAAGAATTGGATGGTTTAGTGGAGCCCCAAAGCTCAACTCCGTATGTCCATATAGGTCTAATAACTGTAATGTAAATTAGTCTCTTGTAATTTATTGAAAGCTTTGATCGTTTGTCTAGTAAATGTTGGAGTAGTCTATAACGACGGGCCGTTTCTTGTCGTTTTAGTCTTGTATGTGGATTCCAAGTGAGACGTTTGTCCAAATGGAGTCCCAGGTGGCGGATCTGTTCAAGCGGTATTGGAGGAATATCGTTAAAGGATACCGTACGACAGGATGTCGTAGGTTTACGACGGAGGGTAAAGGGTATACATTTAATTTAATTTCATGTATACGTCACGACTAAGTAGCTTCACAAGCAATATATTTTTGTAAACTGTTGTTAATTTCAATGAATAAGTTTTTTTTTTTTTTTTTTTTTTTTTTTTTTTTTTTTTTTTATTGATATTTACAACTGTACAGAATAATATACAACAAGTAAATGTGTTGACAGTGAATACAATGGCATGTAAATAACTTGTGAAGAACTACTCACTAGTAGCACTTCAATAAAATCTACTCTAAAAAGGTCTCTAGGCCATCTTCTTTTTAGACGCCTCGGAGGATTATCAGGGATGGAGGAGGAAGCAAGTTGGGAGACTAGTGGATTGGAGTGGTTATGGAGCTTACTATGGAAGGATAGGTATCTGGTTTGAGCTAACTCAGCAACATATGGAACATTAAGGTCTTTATGGATAAGCTTATTGGTGACAAAGTAAGGGGCATTTAGGATTTTTCGAAGGATTTTGGATTGTAAGGATTGGATGCGAGATGAATTGGATGGTTTAGTAGAGCCCCAAAGCTCAACTCCGTACGTCCATATAGGTCTAATAACAGTCATGTAAATAAGTCTTTTGTAATGAATTGGGAGGTTTGATCGTTTGTCTAGTAAATGTTGAAGTAGTCTGTAACGACGAGCAGTTTCTTGTCGTTTTAGTCTTGTATGTGGATTCCAAGTAAGACGTTTGTCCAAGTGGAGTCCTAGGTAGCGGATCTGTTCGACAGGGATTAGTGGAATATTATTGAAGGATACTGTTGGACAGGAAGTCATAGGTTTACGACGAAGGGTAAAGGTTATTTGGTGAGATTTGTTTGGGTTTATTTTGATTCTCCATTTTTGACACCATTCTTGAATGTTTAGGATATGGGATTGGAGTGTTTGGGAGGCAATGAAGGGATCATTATTTACTGATAATACACATGTGTCATCAGCATAAGTGGTAAGGACAGTGGTAGGATGAGTTGGGATGTCAGCTGTATACACCGTGTAGAGGATGGGGCCTAGGATACTACCTTGAGGAACACCGGCAGACAATGAATAAGTAAATTTAAAAAAAAAAAAAAAAAAATCCTCCAGTTTATTTTCCGAACCATTCTGCTGCTTGTTATGAATTGAATTTATATTTTGCGTATAAAATTCAACTTGAGAATACAGATACACTTTGAGATAAAATGTGTTATTTATAGATATGGCAGTGTGCCCTACGCGAAAGTTTAAATAATGGAAAACTGGGGGACGTAAAGTGTTAAAATTTATAGTTTCCATTCTATTTTCTCATGGCTGTGAATACATGAAGTGCTGATGTAAATTTTCCGTTGACAGGGTTTGTTAGTCCTCGGCGGAGGGCGTTCAATAGAAGAGGGCCCCGTCATGCATAAAAATGAATCCAAGCCAATATTGCTCGAATCAAGCATGAACTGGTAATCAACTTAGCATAGTAAAGTGGCTACCTAACCCATCCTTCCAGCTTAAGTCAAATCTTACTCTACGTAATAATTTTTCTGATCAATAAAATAACATTTATCAAAAGTATTATTTCTTCTTTATTTAAGGTATTATAATTTTTTAACTATAAAATAACACTTATCAAAAGTGTTGGGGTAGGGCAAAATTTAATCATAGCTATTTGACAACTGATTCCTAGGAATCAATCGCCTAATTTAATAAGGGTTAAATTCTTCAGTCATTTTTAGTGAATTAATAATTATTTCACCGTTGGCTATGAATAAATTTAGCCCAACTCTGCTTTTATTGTCGTACATGGATTTACAAATTGACACCATATTACATCATCATGTATTTTTGTTAAAACAAAAAAAAAAAAGTTTCAGTATTTCTAAGTATATACATATATGCCAAGGATTATCCGACGTGTTCGGAACCCCCAAAAAGTAAGAAACAAAAGAAAAAAAAGAAGAACGAACTGACGCAATGCAGATATCAATTTAATAACCAAATAATACTTAAAGTATTATGTATGCAATAATAATCTATGTTATTAAAATGTTTACCTACATATTTAAATCAAAACGTTTATTGCTAAAAGAAAATCATCTATTTTGTTTTGTTTTTTAAGTAAAAACATTTTATCTGCGAGCTCATGATCACTCTACTGTCTAAAAACTATCACATTTAACAATGTTGCAATAGTTCTGCATTCGAAATAATGAAATGCCTTCACCTACCCAGCAAACCTTTCTTCTTAAGAAATCGTTAATTGACGATTCATTTCCTAGTAGACCGTCCTCCACATCCTCCAGCCTTTATATAAATACCAGGTATGCAAGTTTAAAATGTCGTTTTAATTCCAATAAAATGCGCTCTTAGCCTATTGAAGGATTTGCTTATCTCTAAACGCTATTTTGTTTGTTAGTCATTTGTTTACAAAAGTCAGTTGTTTTTAAGTCGTTTACGTGGACGTATCATACCTTTCTTTGGTGTTAAAAATGTCTAATTTTAAGCCAAATAAAGAGAATTTGCGGCATGTCATGATTTTCTTATTTAATCAAAAGAAAAAGGCATCTGAATGTCATCGAATTCTTGTTGAGACTTATGGCGATGTTGCTCTAACCGTCAGGACATGTGAACGTTGGTTTCAAAGTTTCAAACGTGGTGATTTTGATGTTACTGATCAAAAACGAGAAACTCGACCAAAAAAGTTTGAGGACTTCGAATTGCAATCTTTATAAGACGAAGACAATACCCAAACCCAACAAATGATGGCAGAACAGTTGAATGTCACTAGGCAAGCCATTTCCGATCGCCTGAGAGCTATGGGAAAGATTCAAAAGGTTGGAAAATGGGTTCCACATGAATTGGACGAACGACAGATGGAAAAACGAAAAAAAACTGTGTGCGAAATGCTGCTTTTACGCCACGAAAGAAAGGGTTTTTTGCATCGAGTTGTAACTGGCGATGAAAAATGGATTTATTTTCAGAATCCCAAACGAAAAAAAATCATGGGTAACGCCAGGACAACCATCCACATCGAGTGCAAGACCGGATCGTTTTGGGAAGAAGACAATGCTGTGTGTGTGGTGGGATCAGAAGGGAGTAGTCTACTACGAGCTTCTCAAACCCGGCGAAACAGTCAATACCGAGCGCTACCGACAACAAATGATCAATTTGAGTCACGCATTGATCGAAAAACGCCCAGAATGGGCTCACAGGCATGCCAAAGTCATTCTTCAGCATGATAACGCTCCTGCACATTCAGCCAGATTGACTAAGGAAACGATTTCTTCGCTTGGTTGGGAACTCCTACCCCACCCGCCGTATTCACCTGACCTGGCGCCTTCTGATTATCACATCTTCTCATCGATGGGACACTCATTGGCGGAGCAACACTTCAACAATTTCGAAAACGTACGAAAATGGCTCGATGAATGGATTTCAAATAAAGATGAAGCATTCTTTTGGAATGGTATCCATATATTGCCCGAGAGATGGACAAAATGTGTAGAAAGCGAGGGTCAGTACTTTGAATAAAATATATTATACTTTTTTTTAAATTACTGTGTATATATTTTAAGAAATAAACGACATTTTAAACTTGCATACCTGGTATATATACAGAGAGAAAGAGATAGAGAGAGAAAAAGAGAGTGAGAGAGAGAGGAAGTGAGAGAGGGGGGAGTGTAAGTATTGGCCCCCTCTATTGTTTTTATTTAAAGTTACTTTCTATTTGAAAAATTCTAGATTTTTGCCTTCATAAACAAGTAGGTATGACAAGTTTCCTAAATATGAGAAGGCCATACAATGATTAACATCAATTATTTCATTTCAGAAATGACGAAAACTTATTTCCAGAAATCGCAAAAATAGCTGGCTCTTTTAGCCCCGGGAACTCTTCATCACAAAAGATGCAACTTGCATCGCTTGAGTCGGGTTTATTCTCACAGTTGACATTTAGATTGTTATCATCGTCGCTATCCACAAGGGGAAGGTCATTTTAATCAGGTGAGTCCTATGATGAATCGTAACGTTGCGTGGGTCGAATTTTATTCTTTTGAAGGCCTTTCGTCTTTCCATCCCTGCCTCCTGGCTGGTCTCTTAACCCGGGAAAATTGAAGGAAGTCTCCTTAAAAGAACTTTTTTCAAGCACCGTGGTCAACTGATCCTTTTATGGTGATCTGGTAGCCTTGCTGCTTTGCGTCCACGAGTAGTGGTTTTCTTCATAATGTTGGGAACAGGAGATATATCGAACAGAGAAATTGCACTTAAAATTTCCGTAGAAATAAGGACACATTTACACCAAGAAAGGGTGCCCATATTTACCCCAACCCCATCTAAGAAAGATTGCCGCTATCACATGTAACCTAAAAACGTGCACGACTAAAGGTGTGCTTCAAAAAATAGCTTAAGATCTCCGCTTTCCGGATATCACTGTGAAATTATTTTTAAATAAACATTAGAACACGAAAAGATAACGATTCGACGTACTTTTCAATAGTTTGCAGTCTAGGATAAATCCCAAAAGGCTCTGTCGACAATCCTCGCTACCAGTCTTCACCTGAGCCTGTCTTTACACACTTTTCTCTATATATACACATAGAAAAGATACACCAACTACAAGAAAATTTATCCTGCTTGTAACACATCAGTGAACGTTTAAATAAAAGTTCAAATATTTAGTTTCTATTATAAATTTAGTTTCAATTATTGGTATGAGCGAGGGTGAAATAATTTCAGTCGTTTAATTAGAAGACACAGACCTCAAAACTAAAAATATATTTAATACCAATCTTTCAAAAACTAAAATATTTATTTTATATTTAAATAATATCGATCATGAAATTTCAACTCATCAGTAAATAATAACTCAAAATGTTATAGCCTACTCAGGGTTAGTTGACAGGACGGATGCATCCTTTATGCAGCTGCTATGGATATGATGGGAGTAACTGGGACCCGGGGTGACAATGTGCCTATCCGAATGTGAAATTAATTCGGTCACTAACCTGTAATGGAATTGTCATGATCGATACATCGATATATGGATACATCACTACATCACTATCAACGAGACGGTAAATAATCAAATCATACCCCGCCCCTACCCCACTACGTCGATAGTTCGATATCTAAATATCTACTGTCTATCATAATGAAATGGAATGGATGAATAGGTGAAACTCATTGGTATTTGAGTAGGTAAACCATCAGAGTGTCAATTTTAAAATTGAAATATTAAGATGAACCTTATCAAACCTATTTTCGGACTTATAGTGGATTTATTGGTTTGCATTACTCCTGTACACAGTTTGTCCCATCCGTAGATATGATTTAACTTTAAATAGAAGTAGGATTATTTACAGAAACTTTGCTCTCCCTTTTAAACTCGATAAGATTCGTAAAATAGTAATTCTTCTTATCCACTAATAATATTTTAAACAAGATGGACTTGTAGGGACTTTACTTAACCGTGAGAAGGTTCTAGATTAAAATTTCTCAAGGATCTCACCAATCAATACTCGTAAACTTTTTTATTTCTAAAATATATTTATAACAAATACATTAATGATTTTTTTTTTTTTAAACATGAATTTTATAAATGCTACAATCTACAACAATTAAGAGGAACAGTTAAAAGCGCTGTAAGTACACCTCCATGCCTTATTTACAATGGAATAATAAATTATTCTTAAATATATTGGTACTAACCTGAGGAAGTAAAATAGATTTCTGAAAGATATCAGGTGAAGTTGCAAGGGCCAGGTAGGTTAATTTTTTTTTTCCGTTCCTATTGGAAAACAAATTAAAATGTGACTATTGCAAATGTTTATCCGGTCATTTAAACAAAAATCTGGATAGGTTTTGAGCGATTTTATTATTTCTAATGATTCATAAATATTTAATTTTATACTATTTTCTACTTGATGAAATAGTTTGTCACGGGTCTTTATAGAATTTATGGTTATTTTTATTTAGATGGATAGCGAAATTGGAAATATGGGTCTTATTATGGTATATTGGATATTCTGTGTTCTTTTAATATTTGATTTTTCCCAATTATTTATTTTTATGTTTGTTTGTTTTTTGGGGCATAACGTCCTTAAGTACTCCAACTAGGGCAGGAAGGAAGGGTTATCCAACAGGTTACCAACCAATTCCAGCCAAGGTGGGAAGGTCAAGATTTATTCGTGGTTCACCACGAGATAACTTTTAACCTATATATATATATATATATATATATATATATATATATATATATATATATATATATATAGTTATCTTCAATTTAAAAGTAAAGACTTTTTTAAAAAAGAAGTTTATTCAATAAAAGTTACAATATCAGAAAGAAGAGTGGCGTGGAGACGGCTCTGGATGTACTGAGAGAGAATTACAAAATTTCTTGAGGTTTATAAAGGGTTACAATGGCTTCTTCTAGGAAGCTTTATGCTAACATTACAGTTCACAGGAGAGCAAGTTCCCACGAGGGGTTTCTAAGAAATAGATTACAATGGTTAGGAGTCAAAGCTTAAAATTAAAAATATCTAAGGAAAAATATATAGTGTAACTCCTCCCCACCTAGATACGAATTTCACTGCTTTGGGTGAAATGAGTTACAATTCTAGTTTTGTAAAAATAATAAATAAAAGTTACAAAGGTTAATATAAAGATGATAATACAAATAAAAATTATCCACAAAATAATTATGTGTAGAGTGTTAGAGTTATAGGTATGTTTTGTTGATACAAGATGTGAAAGATGTGAGGTTTGTAATTCATGAAATTTTAAATTTTTAATTTCTAATGTAGTGTTTAAAAGCTGTGAGGCTTGAATATTTAAAGTTTGTTTATCAAACAATGTTAGAGAACCATGAGTTTGACTGGATGAAAATACAGTTTTATTATGATACAAAATTGAATTAAAGTTTGTTTTAACTAAATAAATCCCTGTCATATGATAGTTTACTGTTTCTTTTTCTTGTTGAACTTGAAGATCATCCGGGTTGTAAAATGCTATGAGAATGTAGCGTGTTCCTGGGATTTCTTCGATGTGGTTTTCTTCTTGATGTAGACGTGTGTAAAGACAATTTACACTGGATGATTTTTGTAAAATATCTTGAATACATAAGTCATCGTGGTGAGATAAGTCAGCTGTATGACAGTGGTGAATGCTGTTTCTTTTGATACATTGATGATTAAGAAATTTAAAGTTGTTATTAATATTTAAGAGATATTTGAACTTTGGAATTATTGTTATGATTTCATCCTTTACAATAGATGGAATGGGGTATAAATTATACAAACTATAAACAGTTTCTTCAAAAATTGGAAGTGCTAAAGTATAAATAATCTCATTTTCATGCAAAGCACATTGTACAGATATTGTGCGTTCTATATCTAGGATAAATTTAAATTGAAATGGATAAAGAAATTTGTTATTGTAATGTGGAGCTATCTTTTCTAATTCTTGAAACAATGTTTTTGTATTAATTATAGCTGGATGTAGAATATTTAATTTACAAAATGTTAAAGAAGTTTCTATATCAGAAATAGTAGTAGAAATTAAAGAGAAAATAAGTTGGATGTGATCTAATAATTCTTTAATTGTTAACAAGTTAACTACGGTTCCTATATCATTAATTTTTCGTGCAATATGCAGCGTATTCTCTTGTATGGTTTTAATAGTATTATTAAATTGAGTAATTAAATCACTGTTTATCGAATATTGGTTATGTAAATTAAATTAAATTATTATTAAATTATCATTATTAAATTAAAATTAAATTATAAAAATTAAAGTCTAATCATTTAATTATACTATTTTATTGTATAAAATATTTTCCATAATTTGGCTTATAATGCCATCTCTTAAACTAGGAAGAGTTCATATTCCTTGAACTCGTTATGTTGTTTATCAACAATAATTATTCTTTTTATCATTCTTTATTTTTTATTATTGTTATATAGTTTGGGCATTTTAACTGCCATCTTTTCACATCAATATAAGTCGTATCCAGCGACCTTATTGTGTATATTGAATTATTTCTAATGCTCTTTTTTTTCTATTATTATTGTTATATAGTTTGGGCATTTTAACTGCCATCTTTTCACATCTATATAAGTCGTATCCAGCGACCTTATTGTGTATATTAAATTATTATTTATATTAAATTATTTCTTATGCTTTTTATTTTAATGCAAAGAAAAATAAAATTATTTACTTATATTTAAAAGAAAAAATGAGTTTTTTAAATAAACGTAATTATAATAGCTTGTCTCAAACGAAAGAATGTGTCCGGTGCGAGTGCTTTATCTCTGTTCTAAGAATGCTGACTCGGTCCAGCTCTTTCATCTGGGGGTCTACCAACATCGTACGTTTGTCCTTTCTTTTGCGGTCGTTTTATATTTTTTAAATGAATTTTTTCTCGCGTGTTATAATGTTTTTTATCAATTATAGCGGTTTTACTATGTTTAATTATTTTTTTAATCTTTTCCTTTTTAAATTTATTTTTTAATTTTGATTGTTTTTGCCTATTAGCTACAAATACTGTTTCCGGGATTTCGTTTGGCAATTCTTCGCGATTTTTATTCATCCTGGTTATATATTTTTCTTTTGCTACCTGATTCCTATGATTTATTTGTTCATGCAAAATTTTTACTCTTTCTTTATGTTTTGCAACATAATCATTTATGATTTGATTATTGAGATCTATTGCAACGGGCGAGTCTATATCTAAATGTCCAGATATTATTTCGATTGGCTTTAGTTGTGTGATGGAATGAATAGTGTTGTTATACGCGAGTACGGCATATTTAATTTTTTTTTTCCATTGCGTCTTTTTTGAATTCGTCTCTATTATTTAATAACCGTAAATGTTCTATTAATGTGCTATGAAATCTTTCAATGGGTCCGTTTGATTGAGGTGATTGAGTAGCTGTATAATGTAGTTGGATTCTGTGTAATTTTAATAAATCGGATAATAATGAGTTTCTAAATTCTAAACCGTTATCTGTTATTATTTGTTTTGGTAACCCGTGATGAGAAAAATGAGAAATTAATTTATTAACGACTTCAGTTGCTTGACCATTTTTTAATTTATAAACTTGCGCAAATTTTGAAAAGGAGTCGATTAGAGTTAAATATTTTTTGTTTTCTAGTGTGATTGTATCCATGTGAACTATTTCAAATGGTTTAGATGGTGTTTGAGTAACGTTATATTGGAGTTTTAAAGGATTCCGATCATATTTTGATACCGTACAAATTTCGCAATTATTAATTTGAATTCGAATTAAGTTTTTCATATTAGGCCAATAATACAATCTTTTTATTCGATTAAATGTTTCCTCCGAACCGCGGTGGTTTGTTTTGCCAATGTGGTAATCATTTATTAAACTATTTTGTTCATCAGGATCTTGAATATCGATTAATCTACTTGTAGTTTTTACAAAATTTAATTCCGAATGTTTAAAATATTTTACCATGGTTTCATAAAATTGGGTATAAAAATCAGTTTCAAAGAATAAATAATATTTAACTTTTGGTTCAACGAATTCTTTAATTAATTTTATTATATCTTGTTCGAAATTTTCCTTTGATATCTGAGCGATAATTCTGTTTTTAGTATTATTAAACAGTTTTTTTCGATTTTGGGTTTCGCGGGATTAATATCAACTAAATTTAAAATAATCTGATTTTTTCCTAAATTTACTGGAGAGTCTGCTATTGGTATTTCGATTATTGTATTTCCTATAGTATTAGAGTGAACGGAATTTGTTTCAGATTCTTCTGTTATATTATCTAAATTTTCATTTTCATCAAAATTTACGATAAGAGATGCATTTTCCGATGTTTCATTTTCGCGGTAAAATTGTTCTATTAAATCATTAATAATAGTATCAGGGTCTTCAGATTCTGTTAAATTAATTTCTACTCGCGATAGTGCGTCAGCGACTTTGTTTTCATGACCTTTCTTATATTTTATTTCAAAATTAAATTCTTCGAGTTTTAGTTTCCAACGATATAATTTTGAGTTTGGATCTTTTAATGATTGTAACCACTGAAGTGGTTTGTGATCCGTTTGAATGATAAATTTTCTGCCATAAAGATATGGTCGGAAATATTTGGTAGCCCAAACAATAGCTAGAAGTTCGCGTTCAATAGTGGACAGTTTTGATTCACTTTCGTTTAAAGTACGGCTCGCGTAAGCTATCGGAAGATCTCGTCCTCCGTGCGTCTGTGACAATACAGCGCCCAAGGCTACGTTTGATGCATCTGTCGTTAAACAAAATGTTTTGTTGAAGTCCGGATATTGCAGGATGGGATTATTAATCAAAATATTTTTACTGGTTTCAAAACTATCTAAATAATTTTTATCCGCGATGTTAATTTTCGATCCTTTTTTTAAACATTGGGTCAAAGGTTTTGTGAGGTGTGCAAAATTTGGAATAAAACGGCGATAATATCCTAGTAGTCCAAGGAAAGCTTTAATTTGTTTAGTAGTCTTCGGTATGGGATAATTTTTTATAGCAAGGATTTTATTAGGGTTTGGTTTTACTCCGTTTGATGTGACGAGATGTCCTAAATATTCTATTTCCTTTTTTAGAAATTCGGTTTTATCGGGCTGAATTTTTAAGTTAGATTCTCTTAGTTTTTTAAAAACCTGCTTTAAAATTGATAAATGCTCCTGAAGGGACGTACTGTAAATTATTATATCATCTAAATAGGCAACACAATTTGGAACGCCCATGAGTATGTTGTTAATCACTCTCATAAATGTTGGTGGACTATTTTTTAATCCAAAAGGTAACCTTAGGAACTCGTAATGACCGTTTACGGTTGAGAATGCTGTTTTAGGGATACTCTCTTCATCCAATAAAATTTGATGAAACGAACTTGTTAGGTCGATTGTTGAAAAGTAACTGCTTTTGCCTAATTTATCCAGCAGTTCGGTTATATGCGGAATAGGATACTTATCATCGACCGTTTTCTCATTTAATTTCCTATAATCAATTACTATTCTCCACTTTTGTATTCCCGATTGGTCTAATTTTTTTGGAACTACCCAAATTGGACTATTGTAAGGTGAAAAAGAAGGGCGAATGATTTGTTGCTCTAGCATTTCGTCAATTTGTCTTTTCACTTCGTTTTGAAATATTTGAGGATATCGGTAATTTTTAGTATAGACTGGGATCTCGTCTTTAGTTAGGATTTTATGTTTGATTTGCGTATTTGCAGTTAGTGGAGTACCTTTTAAATAAAATAGATCAGAATATTGTTTTATTAAATTTTGAATTTCTTTTTTTTCTCTTCTTCGTTTAAATGGTCCGTGCGAATAAGATTTTTGACTTCATTGAAATCTGATTCTTTTGTTTTAATTAAATTTATATTATGAGATTCGTTATTTTTAAAAATTCTGATTGGTTTCACAAGGATTGGGGTTTTAATAGTTAATCTAAATGACCGATCCGAATTATTTTTTACCGTACATATAGCTTCGTTATTTTTAATTGAAATTAAACCTTCATGAATTTTAAGACAATTATTGAAATCGGTATGAGGAATGATTCCTTCTCCATTTGAGATATTTTTGATTGGAATTTTGATTACGGTTTCAGAATCGTTGTTTAAGATGTAAGTATATTCAGATTGAGGGGGTCTGTTGTCATAATGAATTGTTAAATTGCCAAAAGGTGTGATTAGTATATCATTTACTAAATCAATTTTCGCACCTAATAATTTAAGACTGTCTGTTCCAAACAATAAATCGAATTTAGGATGGAAGTCAAAAATGCCAAATTTCAGGGGAGTTTTGGTGTTGGGAAATAATTTAGATGAATCTACATTAGCGTTAAAATTTTGTATAGAAGAACCGTGCGCGCTAGTAAGTTTAAATGGTTCGTGAGTAATGTTATTAAAAAAATATTTATTTGCTACAAGGACGGATACAAGCGATTTTGTGCACGCAGTGTCTATTAGAATTTTTAAGTTTGACTTTGGTGGAATTATATATGGAAGAGCACTAAAACGGGTTAAATTAAATAGGTCTATTACGTCCATGGTTCCTGTGCTAGGCTGGGATCTAAAAAATTACTTTGATCACTATCCAGATTATTTTGATCAGTGTATTGTTGATTTTCTTGATGATCGTCTGGAAATGATACAGTGGGATAGTCGGGTGGTTGAGCATTTGGTAATTCAGTAATTTGGGATTCACTTACGGACTGTTCCGAGTTTAGATTATGAAGTTCTTCAATTTCTAGGTTTGGGTTTTTCCGAACTGGGGTATTGAGAAAAGATTTAAATTTTACACTTTGATCAGGTTGTCTCTGATATTGGGAATTACTTCTATAATTACTATTGACACTCATAGGGGTTGACTGATTAGGTTGTTGGGGTCTATATTGATGATATTGGTGTGGTATATATTGATTAGGTTGTTGGGGTCTATATTAGGTTGTTGATTAGGTTGTTGGGGTCTATACTGATTTGAGATTACATTTTTAGCAGGTTGAATTGCTTTGTACTGGTTTACTGGGAAATAGTTTATAAATTGTTGGCGATTTTTGTGTATTGGTTTGTTATGGTTTTGGTGTGGGCGATAAGTGTCGATGACAAATTGAAAATCGTTCGTTAGCATGTTTATTGCCTGATTTAGGTCTATCGGATTTTTGGTTCTCATGAAAGAGCCAAGCGGTTCTTTCAGTCCTTTTAACAAAACTCTTAGTGCTAATTTTTCGATATATTTCGTGAGGACTAACGCCTCCATCGGCATTTCGCTCCTTAAATAACTAATTTGCAACTGTAATGTTTTTTGTATTTTATTATAAAATTCGAAAGGGGTTTCGTTGCCTTGTTTCATTCCCGCCATTTCAATATTTAGAGTGTACGCGTCGCGTTTGTCGGCGTACCCTTGTTTTAACGCATTTTTAATATCGTCCCAGGTATTGATATATTTACTATTAACCATGTCGGCGGCAGCTCCTTTAATTTTAGCACGAATTGATCCTATTAAATAATCGTTTTGGAAATCGGCAGTATTTTCGTGATTATAAAATTTGTTTATTAATTTATCAGAAATTTCTAGAAATCGCGTTAGTGACATAGGGTCACCATGGAAATCAGGTATCATCTCTAGATACTCTTTCTTTAATGTGGGAGGTGCCATTTTTATAAAATATTTAATATAACAAACAAAAAATAAAATGAGATAGTATGTAATGAAATTAAAATAATATGAAATGAAAATTAAATTTATCCTTAATATACAGTAACTTAATATTTAACTTAATATTAAATAAAAAATTATATTTTAAATAACAAAATATTTCTTTATAGTTATAGTAATGAAATCATAACCTTTTCTTTAAAAATAGAATAGATTTTATTCAAAATTATTAAATTGAAAAATAAAAAAAAGTTTAATATTGAGATAATATCTCTTAAATAAAAAAAATCACTTACACTAAGATGACTTCGATAGTCAGATCCATGCCAGTTTAACGTCTCGTCTTCCTCTGAATGGACTCGTCAGCAAACAGTTGATACTGATCCTTGATATGCCCTCAAGTTTGACGATGTCCTACCGACTGCGCCAGTTATCTTCAATTTAAAAGTAAAGACTTTTTTAAAAAAAAGAAGTTTATTCAATAAAAGTTACAATATCAGAAAGAAGAGTGGCGTGGAGACGGCTCTGGATGTACTGAGAGAGAATTACAAAATTTCTTGAGGTTTATAAAGGGTTACAATGGCTTCTTCTAGGAAGCTTTATGCTAACATTACAGTTCACAGGAGAGCAAGTTCCCACGAGGGGTTTCTAAGAAATAGATTACAATGGTTAGGAGTCAAAGCTTAAAATTAAAAATATCTAAGGAAAAATATATAGTGTAACTTATATATATGTATTTAGCTCCGCAGTTGTAACATTTTAGTTTAGATACACCGCTTTTTTTGGAAAAAGTGTATTTTGTCTTTAGTAAGAGGAAATAGGATGACAATGGTTCATCTATTTTAAATGCAGGACGGAATTCCTTTCCGACTTTGGTGGATATTGGGGCGTAATATAAGATCAAAGAATATTTCTTCGAAGTAGCGTTGTCCCTGGGGGGTGTAAAGTATATATTATTCATAGTTTTTTATATATTTGTATTTTTTAAAAAATATTTTCGATCGTAATTTTACAGTATCCGTTATTGATAGCTATAGTGTAGATGTTTTGAAATCCTTTATTATAGTTTTGTCCATTTAGCGGTATGTTTAAATTTCTAAAAAAATATATGTTTCACGGCTTATGATCTTCAATATGTGAAACTAGTTTTCAAATAAAATAATTCCAATAGAAGTGGCAATTAATTTGTCAATCCTAATTGTATAGATCCTTCATGAATCATTAATATAATTATCCGTAATTGTAATATTTTGGAAATGTTGCATAATTATAATTTCACTTGATGCATGTACTCAATGAGAAATACCAGAGATACGTTCCGATAAATAAATTTCAACAAAGTTTTGTCGGATGGAAGTGGTACGATGGTTGGGGGAGAGGGTAGCAATTCCAATACAGGGAGAGATACTGATTTCGGGGCGGCCCAAAGATCGGAATGAAAATTAATCCACCCAATTAAATTGCTGATTCCGGATTAATAAAACATAACCCCCCCCCCCTTGCCATGACCGACTTGCCTGGTATTAAATCGTTCCACCTGGGTTCTTAAATTACATTTCATATTTATTTTTTCCTACAATATCACTAAATATGTATTATAAATTTTCTTAGTTATAAAATATGAATGAGTAGAAAAGAACGAATAAGATATATTGCCTTCAGGTACCTATGATGCTATAGAAGGATCGATAAATAAATTGCCATTTCTATTGGAATTATTTCTTAAGATTCGAATACTAAACATCCATCTATAGTTTTAAAAAATACACAATTTTTAAAACATCAGCAAATTGCTATATAGAGTATATATGCTGACATTTTCAAAAATGGAAGATAATAAATTAAATATTAGTACTCACCTGAGGGGATCTAACAGATATCTGAAATGTAGAAGAAGGGGAATGGGCCAGGTCGGTAAATTTTTTTTTTATTTTATCTTGGGATTTCCTCTATGTCTAAATAGATTTTCCTTTACTTTTGGAAAAAAATTAAAAAATGGGGCTATTGCAAACGTTTTTCTGGTCATTTAAACAAAAATCTGGATCGGTTTTGGAATTTTGGGTCTTCTGCTTCTGGAAGTAGGAATTTCGGGTCTTATTATTGTATGTTCTTATATGTTCTTTTACGCTTTGATTTACCGATCATCCAGTTTTTCCCGTATATTTAGTTTCACAGTCATTACATATTAGTTCGAACACACCGCTCTTTTGGTGTGATAAACATAACCAAGATAACATAAACTTTCTGTGGGCCCTCAAAAAAAAAAAGGTCTATTTTGTCTTTAGACAAAGGGAAGTAAGATGACAATGGTTTATCTATTTTAAATGCAGGATTTAAACCTAATTTTTTTATTTCTTTCAGACTTGGATATTGGGCTGTAATATTAAATAATAATAATTGTAATATTGAGACTAGCTTTCTAATAAAATAATTCCAGTAGAAGTGGCAATTAATTCATCAATTCTAATTGGATATATTTACCTTCACATTTTGGATAACTTCTTCAGTAGCCTGGGGAAGAGACAATATTGTAATGATGTAAACACTTGGAGCGTGCAATAAAAGAAAATGAAAATATCGATCTTAGATGACAAATCATTATAGACCTTAATTTTCTTTTATGTTTAAAACAATATAATATATTTGAGTTCTGCTTGTTTTAAGATAGAAATTAAGTATTAAAGTGTTAAAGCTTCCTTTCAATAATTACTTTCAGTAACCTTGTTTTAATCATTTCAAGTTGTTCTGGATGAGAAAAAAATATTAAATTATCGATACGATCGCTTTCTGACTTTTGTCCCGCTAGATTCACGAATGGCCCCACTGTGCGCTTTAAGCTATAAGCCTAGTTGGTGCACACCTCCCTTACGCCTGACATTACAGTTATCGTTCATATCATCACATCTGCTTGTTGTCAGGGGTTAAGTAACAGGTTTAGAAATAAAGAAGATAAGATAAGAAACACATTATGAAAATTAAAAAATAAATATAACAACAAAGGATGAGTAGGTATAGTGATTGAACAAATACACGAATAAGGCATAGATAATGCTAAAATAAAACTTGCAATGAAAGTAGTTTTATAACTTTAAAAGTACATAGTAACAAAATTGAACAAAGAAAACGGGGGCAAATGTCATTAATTATGAGGAAAAGAAAGCATAAACTAAAATTTAATTTAACTAAAACATTCATCTGATCCCAGTTAAACAGATTCGCTATCTAGGACTCCAACTAGACAAAAGTTTAACTTGGAATCCTCATACAAGACTAAAACGACTTGAAACTGATCGTCGTTTTCGACATCTTCAACATTTACTGGACAAACGTTCAAATGTTCAGATTTACTACAAAAGACGCATTTGCACGACAGTTATCAGGCCTATTTGGATATATTGCTCATGGGCAAGAAAAGTGACACAACTCAAAAAAATCCATTTTACATTTTATATCAGAATAATGATCGTTTTTGGTTTCCCTTGCAACAGGAAAAGTTACATAAAGGTATCTCAGCGGGCGGCCTCACAATTGGGTTATGTGTGATTTATCCAAAGTTACGATGGCGAACGATGGAAGCAGGAACAGTGACATATTTCAGTTGTGTCTTGACCTTCACAAAGGTAACTTGTACGGGGAGTTAAGGACAGTGTCATATTTTGAGTTGGGGCGGTTTTCTTGCCCATGAGCGAAATTATTATAATAACTTCTAAAACTTCTTTTGACTCCCCTGAAAAATTTGATGTTTTTGAGTTGTGTCATTTTTCTTGCCCATGAGCGATATGGAGTTGAGCCTTGGGTATCTAATAAACCATCTAGTTTATCCATATCCAATCTTTGCAATCCAAAATACTACGAAAAATACTTAATGCTTCTTATTTTGTCACAAACAAATTTATCCATAAAGACCTTAATGTTGCATATGTTGCTGATTTGATACGAACCAGATACCTTTCCTTCCATAATAAGCTCCATAACCACTCTAACCGACTAGTCTCCAAACTTGCTTCCCAATCCATTCCTGATCCTCCGAGGCGTCTGAAAAGAAGATGGCCCAGAGACCTTCTAATTTAAATTTTTACTGAACTGCTGCTAGTTCTTCACAGGTTTTTTACATGTCATTATTATCATTATGATCAAATTTACTTGTTGTATATTGTTTACAGTTTTAATTATCAATAAATAGTTTTTAAAAAAATAATAGATAACTAAAACACTTTAATAAGTGATTACCTAAGTTTATTAATATATTAAAATTGTATTAGTTAAAATGTTATATATATATATATCATCCTTGTGAATAAGTGTTCAAAATTTGACAAAAATGAGTTAAGTTACTAAAATGAACCGTGGAGATTTTTGTTCATGATGAATAAGTGTTTACGTTTAATGTTCATTTTAAAATAAAATTAAAATAAACACCTTACTTAAACACTTATTCACCCCTCTACGATTATTTTTAGTAACGACTCATTTTGGTGAAAATTCGACAGATAACAGATAGGTATATAGTTTATCCTAACTTTCATTTCTTTATAATTTATAATTTTTCAAATTTTCAATCCTAATTATTTTTTATTTACCTATATTTCTCTTTAAAAAATATCAGCATAATATTTCCTGAGCATACTAATTAAAGATCTGCTTGGTCAGAAAGTACGCCATAGACCAGAATAGAAGAGGATAGACAATAGGAGTGGACCAATCTTACTCCAATTACCGTTGTATCCATCCGAGAGGAGAAGAGGGCCGTATACAACAGAGATAATAGAAAATCAGATTTACTGTCCCCTGCAGCTCCTACCTTCCAGTATTTCGTTCCTCGGACTATTTGGACATTTTATTTCTCCTAACATTTTTATTTATTATGTTGGGTTTAGTATAAAAATATATATTTTTAAAATAAGACTATTCAAAAGTCTATCTGGGACTCTAGTAAGTTGCATTGTGGGAAACAGCAAAGTATTCTAACATTAAACGTATCCATAGGAATTATAGTATAGTTAACTGTTTAGAATGAGAAGTAGAAGAATGCATCTAGGCGGAAGATAGTCTCATCTCCTGACTAGTTCGGTCGACCGAGATATGAAGGTCAAAATGTCGGCACTCCATAAAAATTTTTTTGCACTTTGAAAAGGCGGTAGCTGGTAATTTGCCAAATTTTGAAAATAGATACTCATCAACGATAAGAGTTATAATTTTTGTATATTTTTTTTTTTTTTTTTTAATTGGTAAGATTACATATTTAGACTCTATTTAGTTGTATCATGCTCTAGTACGAGTTAAAAAAATAATCCTAAAGGTTTTCTAATATTCGTTACTATGACTGTAATCGTATGATCATGCCCGTGTTTTCTAACGATTTTTTTTTTTAAATGTTTATCGATCAAAAATTGTATAGTTTATTGAAAATAGATAGATAATTATGCATTTATAATTATTTTTTAACTTTTCAGAACTAGTGTCCTCGGCAATGCCTCGCGATAGATTCGTTCAATTAATGAGGTTCATACATGCCGCAGCATCGTAATAATCGATATGCCATACTCAGCTAATTTTAGCGAGTACAGACAAATATAAGCTATAATACAACCACTTTGCAGTTGAAGAAAATTGCCACCAATCATAGATAAATGTAAAATGGGGTTTCATAGAAAATAGTTGTGAATTCTTTATTAGATAATCATTTTTGTATATATGAGTTAAAATATAAAATAGATCAAGATAAAAAAAAATGTTTCAATTATGAAATTCCAAATTTTAGATATCCATTTTTTATCGAACAAATCATCTTGGGGAAGGCCCAGTATGATCATACGAACACGGCCAATTACGAGCAAACAGTGAGTCCTTGGAGGGTTAATGTTCTATGGAATAAGTTGTACATCATTTTTTTGACGATTAGTATAGATGCGCTCGTATAAAATTATATATCCGAGAAAATTGTTGCAGCTGTTGGCAAACCACACAAAGGAAGCAGGAATTGGAAGAAGTCGACGTGGGGTTCCATTGGAGCGGAAGAATGATTCCCTTAATCCATCAACGTCAGATAGATGAGCTCGTGGGGGTAATCTGTTTTACATGTGGACTCTGATTTGAGTCTTACCTCTCGTCTCTTCAACGTCCAATTTAGTCAGATCCTTCAGGACGCGAGGAGGGTGGGAGGGGAGGTCCTTTGTGTACGACTGACGGCATCGCCGCGAACGACCAAGTTTTCCATTATTCTTCTGCATTCACCATTTATTGTGGCTAATGTATGGTTGACAGGAATATCATTTCTCTTTTGTGGTAAAATCATATTCTTCAATAGGAGAAAAAAAAAATAACATGTATAAGACCTTAATATGAGTCCCGAAATATACTGTAAATTATAATTTGAAAATATTGCATTACATTATGGGTATTTGATTAAGAAATAATATTAATATTGATGATAAAATATGATGTATTGATCTGCATTGTGAATGTTAAAAGTTTGAGGGTTTAGTAGCCCTAAAAGTAGGGAACACGTGGCTAAATCTTCCGGGCAGCTAATTAGGGATAGTTTTGAAATATGGAAAGAAAGTATTAAAACAATCAAACGCAAAAGCTGAACGAATGGGATAGGTCCTCTTGTATTGAGACTGCTCTAAAAATAAAAATTCTTCTTGCCCTGTCTTCATGTATGGCGCGTATCTGCAACGGTTCCAGGATTCGATGCCGAGGAAGACCGTCAGGACCAAATCTCTGAATCTCTGAAGATGAAGATTGGGGAAGATGATCCCCAAATTTATTAAAGGAAGGCAAATTACGTCCTTGAACTCGTTGCAGTTTCAGGCTAATCCATTGCTCAAAACAATGACTCCGACCCCACCTTAGCAAACAGCCGAAACGTAATTAAGTTAATATCGAACAAAATTTCTGTTACAGTTTCAGTAATGTAACCTTCAAGGACATGACTTGTTTTTGTTTTTCAATTTCTTTTTTATGTAAGGAACAATATTAAGGGCAGTTTACACACTACGTCTTATTGTATGTTTTATTGGACAAATCCAATCCAATAAGACGTAGAGTGTAAACAGCAAACGTAAATAACAACAGGTTTCTTTTTGGGTTTTTTTTGTAACTGTATTTTTATTTGCCATCATGTCTATGTCTTTGTATTTTTTATAAGTTCCTCATACTCGACGTTTTTTTTTTTTTATTACGGTCACTATTGTCTTTATTTTTTACTTGTTAAACACGGAAAACTATACATTTCAATAAATTTCAGGATAAAATTGCCGCAAGTCTGACATTATTAGGTTGTTTTGGGGAAAAGGAAGCGTACTGGAGTGAAGCTAGTCATGAACTGAGCCAAGATCGGACTTCTTGTCACAACATGCTTCTCCACGTTACGATTTATCCAATCAGCTCTCGCAAAATGATGCTTCGCCCATTAGTTCTTCAATCTGACCTTGGATCTCATTTCGATTCGACATGATGTACGTCTTATTGGATAGGATTTGTTTTGTCCGAAAAAACGTACAAAAAGACGTAGCGTGTAAACCTTAAGACTTGACAACATAAGGTGTGCCCCAGCTTCTACAAATTTATCTTTTGACCCATTCTCCCACACCTCAAGATAGCCAAAAACTCCAAAATGGCCTTAGAGTGTACCTACCAATACACAAAAAACCACGTCTATTTCTATAATTTATCATCACCCCAAGAAAAATGTTTTCCTAACTAGGGGCTTGGGAAAAAAACAAAAACACAGTTCAACTTTGGAGAAACCGTTGTTGGAGTGATTCATAGTATTCTATCCATTTAGTTATATTTATTTTTATATTTTATATTTGTTATTCTTAATGGACATGGTCCCGGAATAAAATTATTTTTCTATTCTATTATATTCGTAAATGAGCATATTTACTAGATGCATTGACAAGAATATATCTTTTGGCAGGGGTTGAAAACTTTTTGGTTTAACGTTTTTATTATGCTCAAAAATATAAAATTTAACACGCTATAACTCTGCAGGTGTTTCTCAGATCAAATATTTTCCAATGTTTCCTAATCAGAAATTTAATGAAATATATTTTTTCTTATATAACATTTGTCGATAGGGCCTAATGCTTAGAAATCCTAATGTTTTTTAGGTATGCCGTAATTTTTTTTATCAATATGAATAAATAAATAGAAAATCAATAGCGATACCTACATTTTAAAAGGATAAAATACCATAATAATAATAAAAGACATAGGTAGACATATATGATAAGGATAAGTAATGATATTATAGCTAACAATGCGGAATGTGAAAGAATCGACAGGTGTCCCTCATTGTTAGATCCTTAACAGCTAACAGGGATTATATTCGCCCTTGTAAGGACTGGATAGAAGGTATCAGGTGATTTTTAGGTCCATAATATGTTATTACCAGGGACAGGTCGTGTTACCTAAGGGCAGCTCCTTAAACAAGGTCTGACCCTTTAGCACATAAATAATTATTTACACACATATATACTTAACATAAAATAAAACAAAAAAAAAACATGATAAATGTTTAAAGAAAAGAAAAATAGTAAAATTACTCAATAAATACATAGTTTGAAATATTCAAAAAATGTACTCATAACATCAGAAATTCGACAGAGAGATTATATTTCGGTGGTTATCCAGAAGATGGAGAAAATTCAAAAAACGCTATCATATCATTATTTTATAAGTGTTGAATTAATAATATAAATAAATCCTACTTACACCAGTCAATCAAAGTGGCTAACAATCAATAAATTCTAATCAAGAGGGGGGCAAAACTACATCTACCTAACACTTCCACCCAACTGCAGAATATAAGAAGATATTTCATCTAGCACCTTTTCAGCCTTTTCTGCTGTTGTCTGGAATGTGTATTGTGACCATACAGTTTATAAGTGCGTGGGATGTCTATGTAATATTTTAGAGACAAATAAAGTATGTAGCATGTTGCATAAGTACCAGGGTGCTTTAGTGAGAACTCTGAAATTTTTTTTCCCAGAAAAATTTGGAAAGTAATTATGTGTCTTTTTGGCTGTTCCACATATCTGTGATACTTAAGTCCAAATAGGCTCCAGTAAGTAATTATTAGTGTTCAATTAGGATTGATAAATTAATTGCTACTTCTATTGAAATTATTTTATTAGAAAACTATTTTCAAATGCTAAACATTCATCTTCATTTCTAAAACATACAAAATTTTCAAGACATCAGCACTATGTTACATGGATAATATATAATAAAGTTTTCAAAAATGTAAGACAAGAAATCAAATATTGTTACTCACCTGAATAGATCTAACAGAGATCTCAAATATATCCATAGGGAGTAACAATATATAATATTATATTATATTAAAACATTAATTTTATATTATTGTTAGAATATTTCTTCTTATTTTTTATTTTTATTTTATTTTATTATTTATTTATTTTGTTTTTCTTATATAAACCCGAAGTCTTGTTTTTAAATCTAAAATTTCACCTTATATATTTATATGTATATAATTTACATTCTATATAAGTCGCTGCCTGATATTTCCACAGCCAGACAATAATACCTTTTTATCATTGCATTTCAAACAAATTTAAAATACGGCTATTCGAAATGTTTAGCTAACCATTTAAACATAAATCGTGATCGGTTAAACGATTTTATTATTTCAAATGATTCATAAATATTTAATTTTAGGTTATTTTCTACATGATCTATTATTTTTACTTTTAAGTATTTATTGAATATATAATTATTTTTATTTAGATAGATATCGAAATTGGAATTTCGGGTTTTATTATTGTACGCTGTTGTATGTTCTTACTCTTTGATTTACTGATCATCCAGTTTTAACAGTGTATTTATATTCACAGTCATTACGTTTTAGTCCGTATCATTTAGAAGTAAGATAACAATGGTTTATTTTAAATGCAGAATTTAAACCTATTTTTTTGTTTAATTTCTTTCCGACTTTGTTGGATACTGGGCCGTATGGTATCAAAACATTTTTTTCGAGGTAGCTTTATCCTCTAAGGATGTTATGTATATATTATTCATAGATTTTAATGGATTTTTTTTTTTTTTTTTTTTTAAATATTTTCGATCGTGATTTTACTATATCCGTTATTGCTGGCTATAAGTGTTCGTTTTGTATCTTACAATTAGTAATAGCTTTCAATGTTTTGAGAAAATTAGTTAAAAAGTCATAGCCTTTGATTGAGGGTTTTCCTTTTTTTCTTGATATGGAATTCCTATCTAAATGAAAATGATTATAAATCCAACAAATATATATTGGAAAAAAATGGATTTTGTTTATCTGTTTAAACCGCATATATCATCTTGACCATTACCTGTATTAATAATTTCTGATTGTCATATCTGACCCTTACTTCCAACTCAATACTCATACCAACTCGGAATAATTCATTAAATAATATATTTTCTTATAAAATCAGAATTCCCTAACCACTTGTAGTTTCCTCGCTTAGGAAGATATTAGATTAAGTTTATTCAGTTTAGTTTCGAGGAGGAGGCGGAGGGAGTAAAGAAGTGCCCTAAAAAGGATACTAAAAAGGAGTAAAAAATGAGGACTATTAATAAAGAACTTTTCCAGGGCATAATCTTTAGCCCCGCTCAACTTCAAACTTAAAAAAAACTTTCTTTATTATAATTTATTAATAAATCATAATCCTTAGTTATTCTACTCTTTTAATTTATTTTTTTTAAATAAATATATTAATAGGAACGCTTTATGTATATTAAATTTATAAAAAAGCAACAAAACCTCTGCCAGGTACAGATAGTAGGGCGTATAAAAAAAAATGACCGTTTTATCAAATTCTAGAGTTCAAAAGTCTGTAAATATCTTAAAGCTATTTATTATTTACCAATGCTTAATAATCCCTTTAAAGCATTCTCTATGATTGTTTCTAACACTGGACTTGGAAAAAACCTCAGTTCAGTTATTTATTTTTAAAGAAGAAACATGACAGTGTCCTACGAAATTCTCGTAATTTTAAGACATTACTGTAAAAAAAATATCATAGCCACTGAAGCAACTCGCGACATTATTAAATATGGAGCAGAAGGTGTCCTTGAAGAGCGCAGTGCGCGGCGTTGGTGTGAAAAATTTAGAAGTGGAGATACGACGTTGGAAAGGAAGAAGAGCTCTGGGCGGTCATTGATGGATATTGATGAGGTTCTGAAGGAAGCTGTTGAGTCAAATCCGTCGAAAGATACTGTTAGTCGCCACCTTCTCTCCATGGGAAAGGTGAAAAAGACCTGTAGATTGATCCCTCACGAACTTACTCCTCAACAATCAGCAGAAAAGTTTACAGAACTTTATAGGTTTAAACTCCTGCCTCATCCACCATATAGTCCAGACCTCGCACCTTCGGATTACTACTAGTTTTGATCTATGGCCCATTTTCTTCGAGGGAAAAATTTGATAATTTTGCGAACGTTGAAAATGCTGTCCAAGAGTTCTTTGACAGCCATCCCAAGGAGTGGTATCAGCGTGGCATCGATTATTTGGCCAGCAAATGGGTAATGCCGGTAGATAACAATGGACTATACTTTGAGTATTAATTTTATTTTATATCAAAGAAATAATAATACAAATATTTGTTTAAGAAACGGTCATTTTTTTTTTTTATACACCCAAATATTAGTATAAGTTAATGGCTTGGCAATATGGTCAGCATTACGTTTTAATAGCGTAATTAATCCCTGGACTAATTTCAAATACTTATATTTAATCTGGGTGAGAATTGAATATATTTATATATTTATTATATATCTGAATATATTTATTTTCTAAATTTAGAACAACTTTATTAAACCTGAAAAGTTAATTTTCTTGTTACATTATATGTCTAATTTAAAATCTAATATTAATTTATGTTAACTAAATGTTTGAAAAGTTTTCCCCTAGCGCCAGACCGCTAATGAGTTAAGGAGTTTTTAACTTGGGAAATAGCTACTATAAGTTTAATTAGCTGCCTTGGCTAACTGATGGAAGAGAACTGTATCTCAGTTCTCAGTTCTCTCCTCTCTGTTCTCGGATATCTGTCGGCCACCTAGTCTCCAGAGAGTAGGTTAACTTAAATATTTTGGCTTCTACTCACTGTATGTAACAGTTGTTCGTAAAAAAAACAAAAAAAAACAGTATTAATTCACACCATAAGTTTAAATAAACATATTTTTGGAAACATACTTATCGGGTGTTTGATATTAATAAGATGCAAAGTATGATTATGAGAACAATACAGTCTCGAAACGTCTCCAAAATAGTTGTTTTTATTTATTGACAGAACCTCAAGAACCTTACTTAAGATATAATAGTAACAGTCAAGAAATTTATCGATATTAACACATTGAGTGAATATTGGAAAAAAGCTACAGTGAAAGAATGGTATTTTACCAAGAAATCAAGACAACCCACTGTCCTGAAGCAATCACAGTGATGAAGGAACTTGAATACTGATTCAAGATCAGAGCCTATTCTGTTTGTGTCTGCAGGAAACTCCCTTAAAAAAGGGAAAAAATTTCTCATTGAAAAATTTTGAAATTTATCGGAAAGATAGTCCGAACAGTGAGCATGGATCTGGAGGGGTGCTCATAGCCGTTGATAAATCGATATATTCTATACAATGTAAAATTGAAACCCACCTTCAAGCAGTCACTGTTTCCATCCACTACGGGACTACATTCACAATATGCAATGTTTACCTCCCCCAAGATAATTTAATTCAATCAGATGACCTTGTGCATATTTATAAGCAACTACCTCAACCAGTTATTTTTGTAGGAGACATCAACGGTCACCACACCCTATGGGGCTCCCAAGATATTAATACTCGGGGTAGGGTCATTGAAGAATTTATAAATCACTTTGAACTCCTACTGCTCAATACAGGAGAACTGACTTATCTAAGCTCCACATACAGCACATATTCTGCTCAAGACCTAGCTCTGTGTAGCCCTGCTCTGTATAGTATAATCGACTGGACAGTCCTTCCAGAACCTTACGGAAGCGATCATTTTCCGATCCACCTTCTATTTGGAAACACCGTCTCAGGCTATAAAATGAAACCCAGATGGATATTAGGCAAAGCTGATTGGGCACTTTTTACTGAACTTTCGGTTCCCCCATTAAACCCACCTTCAGAACTTAGTGTTTAAGAAGGCTGTCAAGCTATAACGGACACTATATTAAATGCAGCTAGGGCTGCTATCCCAAAAAGTAAAGGGACACCATAAAGAATGCCTGTCCCCTGGTTTACCGAAGTATCTAAAGCAGCCATCAAGAGCCTAGAAAAGCCTTCAAAAAATTTCAAAAAAATATGTCCCAAGAACATTTAGTGGAATTTAAAAAACAACGAGCTATTTGCTGAAGAACTCTAAATAAAAGCAAGGCTCCAATTTTCTACTGAAAAAACAAAATGTGTTCATTTCAGCAGAAAACGAAATAGTCCACTCTCCCCAGTGCTAATAATGGAAGGTACATCTTTGCCATATGTCAACAGCAATAAATTTCTCGGACTATTCTTCGATAGACGCTTGTCTTGGGAACGCCACATCAATGCATTGAAGGAACGATGCCTAAATAAATTACAAATTCTTAAAGTCCTTAGTGGAACTGCATCGGGTGCCGACTGGTCGATCATGCTTAAAATCTACCGCGCGTTGGTAGGCTCTTAAATAGACTATGGAAGCTTTATTTATGCCTCTGCTCGTCAAAGAACATTATCTAAACTAGATGTAGTCCACCACATTGGAATCCGTATCGCTACTGGCGCCTTTCGAACGAGTCCCACGCTAAGTAACTGTGCAGAATCTGGAATTCCACCATTATTGTTCCGCAGACATAAGTTGGCAGTTAACTATATCACGAAACTATACCTACAGCCTACTCATCCTACATACAACTACATATTCCGACCCAAATTATCTCGCCAATTTCAACAAAAGCCAAATGCAACTCTTCCTCTGGCAGAAAGAATATCAGCTGCAATCGCAGAAACTAAGTTGACAAAAATTACTAAAATAAATTCCTATATTCCAACATGGACATACTATAAACCGAAAATATACCTACATTTATTAAAACTTAGGAAAAACGAAGCTCTACCAGCACTATTTAAAGAAAAACTCGTGCAAATAACTGAAAATATTCCTGATAATCTTATCATCAATACCGACGGATCGAAAACTGACAGTTCTACATCTTCAGCATACATTACACCTCATTCCACCCATAAATTCAAGCTCCACCGACTGTGCAACACATATACTGCAGAACTAAATGCAATAGCCAAAGCACTCCACCATTCAATGGCCTCCCCTCAAACCATTTAATATCACGTGTACAGGAGTATATTACAATGCTGGGAGAAATAGGGAAAAATGTCCATCTCATATGGGCCCCCGGACACATAGGCATTACAGGCAACGAAATGGCGAAAGAAGCATTGAGGCTACCTGGTCACGGAAGTGCCTTAATAAGTCCTTCAGACCTAGTACTACCGCTCCACAATAAGATACAAGAGGAATGGCAGTCAAAGTGGGATCAGAGCCCGCCGAGCAAATTGAAATCAATTAAAAAAAGTGTCCAACCGTTTTGGAACTTCCAGCCGAAGCAACCGCCACGAGGAGGTGATCCTGACGTGCCAGCGAATAGGCCAAACCAGCCTAACTCACCAACATCTGATTAAAAGAGAACAACCACCTAGATGTCCTGGATACAACGGAGAATTGTCAATCTGACATATCTTTGAAGACTGCTCTGTTTACATAAACATCCTCCGTCGCAACTATGTCCCCACGGACTTGGCACAAGCATTAGGGGATGACGAATAAATTATCAGGCGCCTCTTCAAATTCCTAAATGAGGCGAAGATAGATTACCTGATATATTTTTTTTTATTTTTTTTTTTTTTTTTTTTAATTTTAATATATATATATATATATATATATATATATATATATATATATATATATATATACCAAAAATTATAGTAATTAGCGGGCGTTGATGACCACCCATGGTTTTACGCCCTTAAACAACACCAACTAACCAACCAACCATAATTTGCTATTAGCTTCTGAACGGCAGATGGATTAAACAATACCACTTTTTGAGATGAATTTTATGGACAGATGAGTCTGACCGCAAAATTGAGGTCTATATTTATTATAATTGAATTTTTAACCTTACATTGAAAAGTTAATAAAATAAAATTCTAAATAATAATAATAAATAAATAAATGTGATGACACAAGATCCTTTGATCTGGCGTCCCTTATTGACAGTTTTCCTTTATTGTCTATTAAACAATATTTTTTTCCTTTGTTTTATATTCCAATGAAGAGTTTATTATGTTTATGTTTATCAAGCTGTTCTTTAGATACCAAGTTTCTAAAATTCAAGGTTACAGGTACTCAACTATTATAGAAAATTAAATGCTAAATTCGAAAATTTGAAAAATATTTAAGCAAAATGGAGATATTACAGCTTTTATAGAAAAAAACGTGGTTTTCTCAAAAAAGTCTTTGTTTTATAATATATCTCAGATGGATTGGAATAGGCAGGTAAGATCTGCGGCATTTTACTACATGTTTGATGTTGTTTCACTCAATTTTGTTTTATACACTAAGAGATACTCACCCTATATATATATATATATAGAGGAAACCCTATAAAATATGGAGGAATAGGAAACTAATTAAAATGTAGATATGCTATTGGTATCCACTATTAAATTATACAAATTCTAGCACACAACTAAACTGGAGAACTTTAGAAAGAAAGTTAAGAGTTGAGAGGGTTTGTATTTCCAAAACTGTTGGTATTCCCAGATACAGGTAGAAGAAATTTTCTATATATATATACATACATATATATATATATATATATATATATATATATATATATATATATATATATATATATATTTTTTATTTTTTTTTTGAAGAGAAAAGATTTGACCCGGTCGGGATTCGAACCCAAGTTTCCACCTCTCTAGCGTGGCGCCTTATCCAACTAGGCAACCGGGGTCGCATCCGAACCAGGCAAATCCTCTCTCTTCAGTGATCCATAACCCCCGGGCACTCGCAAATCGCGATGTGATTCCGGGGATGAATGTTCATATTGAACATTACATTTAACTTGGATCTATTGACAATCCGTCACCGGTATATATATATATATATATATATATATATATATATATATATATATATATATATATATATATATATATATATGTATTTTTTCTTGATATAAATCAATATTATTAAATATATTATTTATTTTTTATGGATCCAGGCAAATCCTCTCTCTTCAGTGATCCATAAAAAATAAATAATATATTTAATAATATTGATTTATATCAAGAAAAATTACATATATATATATATATATATATATATATATATATATATATATATATACCGGTGACGGATTGTCAATAGATCCAAGTTAAATGTAATGTTCAATATGAACATTCATCCCCGGAATCACAACGCGATTTGCGAGTGCCCGGGGGTTATGGATCACTGAAGAGAGAGGATTTGCCTGGTTCGGATGCGACCCCGGTGGCCTAGTTGGATAAGGCGCCACGCTAGAGAGGTGGAAACTTGGGTTCGAATCCCGACCGGGTCAAATCTTTTCTCTTCAAAAAATAAAATAATATATTTAATAATATTGATTTATATCAAGAAAAATTACATATATATATATATATATATATATATATATATATATATATATATATATATATATATATATAAATGATTTATGTGATGTATATTACTGTAAATGTATATTATTGCTCTGAAACTATTAAATTGGAATAACATGTATTGATATTTAGGACGCCTGATTTTTAGTTTATTGCGCGATATTAAAATTTTACTATGGTTATCATTTATTTAATATTTCGTTTAAAATTATTTTGTTCATGGTGAATAATTTTGGGGAAATCAAATTTGAAAGAATGTTTTGTCTGCCTGTAATGTGTAGTGACAGCTGTTAGGTCAGGTTTATTCGGATTTTTCAGTTATATGGTAGACGTGCAACTATAATTATGTTTACAGACACTCGTTTGAGATACTGTTCCGATGAACCGAAATAAGCCTTGCAACAATCATCTTCTCACGGTATTTCGTAAACAATATTAGACTGTAATTTCAATTTATCAAATCAAAGATACAATTTTGGTGGATAAGTTATCGATGGTGGCATATATATAAAAATAAATAGGTAACAATGTAATCTCTCCTGCGTTATGGTGCTCTCCACCTATCCATAGATAGATGATATTTCCGCTCTTGCCGCCGTGCAGGTAAAAACATAACGAAGTAAGTTAGTAAAACAGATGGAGAGATAGTGTTTACTATATTATTAGCAATATAACGGTCGATTTTCAAGCTTCACTGGCATACACATATCTATCGCTTAACCTTCATGAAGCTATAAAAGTGATATAGTTGTGCTTTGGGGCTCCACTAAATCATCCAGTTTATCTCGTATCCAATCCTTACAATCAAAAATCCTAAATGCGTCTTACTTTGTCACCTATAAACATATCTACAAACATCTTAATGTTCCATATGTTGCTGTTAGCAACCCAAACCAGATACCTATCCTTTCATAGTAAACTCCATTACCACACAAATTCACTAGTCCCTTAACCAGCTTCCCATTCTATTTCCGATAACCCTCCGAGGCGTTTGAAAAGAAGATGGCCTACAGATCTTCTAGTATAGATTTTTTTTAATTGTGCTGCTGATGAGTAGTTGTTTTCAAGTTTTGACATTTTATTGTAATCTTTATCAATACATTTTTGGTGTTCACCTCGATAGTCGCCTTACCTGGAATGACCACATAAATATTTAACTTACAAAGACCTACGCTAGGCTGCCAATGCTGTACCCGATAGTAAGCAGAAAATCGACTCTTAAACCAAGTATAACTATTTTAGTCTACAAAAGAATACTCAGGCCATTAAATGATGTATGGTTGTGAAGTGTGGGGTGCTGCATCCTCTACCAAACGGAAAAAACTACAATGTTTCCAAAACAAGGTCCTGAGAATTGCTGTAGATGCTCCCTGGTTTGTAAGAAATAGTAAACTACACCGTGAATTAGATATAAAATCAATAGACACATTCATCAAAAAATGCTACACCCGGTTTCATTGAAAGTTACCAGCGGTTAAAGGTGCAGTAGCCTTTAACATAGGAGCTCAAACAACATCCCGCAGATTGAAACCAAGACTTATGCAAGACGTCCTGATGTAATAACCATGACTATTTTAAACCAATATTTACTTTTTCGTTTCAACACCAATTACTGTTCGTATTACTACAATTTGATTGTATTACTTCATTACTCCTGTACTTCATTTATTTATTTTTTCTTTATTACTATTTTTTTTTGTGTATACACTTGTCTCTTATTTTTTATTATTAATTTTTGTTAAGTACTTCATTTGTATATTACTATTATTACTTTTTCCTTTATTTAATTTTATTCTTTTTATTTATTTATTTTTTATTTTACTTTATTTATTTCTTTTTTTTTACTTTTCTCCCATTTGATAATCATTATTATTTTATTTATTTACATTTTGTTGATACGCCTTTTTATTTTTTTTTTTTTTGTTATTATATACTTCCTCTACAGTTACAATTATTCCAAAATTATTATAAAACTTATTTGCTATTGGTGTCTCTTGCACGAGACTATACCCCTCCCTTCTACTATTGTTAACTCATTATTAATATTGTTAAACCATCCATGTAAGGCTTACCAGGCAGATCTGGAAAAAAATAAAAAAAAATATATATATATCAATACATTTACTCTTTGTACAGTTGTAAATTTCAATAAATTGTTATAAAAATAAAAATCAATATCACAAATGAATGTCTTTAATATAGTAGTATGTATACTTATATAAAGACATTCAGTTATTAGAATGAATTACCCACTAAAATGTGGTCTTATGATATCCTGGATAGTTCTCATACGAAGCCAACTCGCTGCCCCGAAGAGCAAGAATCCAAAGAAGCCTGTAGCTGGAACCAGGAGGACAAGGAGCGGCGACCCTCAGAGTTAATATACTTTTAATTAAAGAAAGAGGCTACTCCGCTCAGTGATTTAGTGTTGGCTGCTGAGCGATAAATCTGCCGCCAGGTGGCTCCACCGTCGGTATTAGTTTTGTCATTTGCCGCCAAGGGCCTACCTTAACCCTATTATTTCCACACTAGCCTCATTCCATTAAATGCTCTACCGCGGCTGGTGGTTGTAAAATGGAGCTAATTGTTTTCTGCTTATCCGCTCCTCGAATCTGGTTTCACTTTTTCACTGCCTCAGGATCCACACATTAAGAGGAAATATAGAAACAAACGACTCAGGTGCTTAGCCACTACAATCTTATCTTTTCTTTTCATCCTAGCTACAGTCTAGTTTGGAACTAGGAAACTTCTATTCACATGGCAACGAAACACTTTTTTGCCATGTTTCAAATAAGCTACGTCTCATCCACTACATCTTATCTTTTTTTTCATTTTTATATCTTTATTCGGTAATACTTGCTTCTTTTAACAGTTACTTTTCGGTAACCAGTTACTGTTTTACCGGCGCGCATTCTAGTGGTACCCATTCGAAATTAGAGCTCAATTTCCTCTTTGTCACCATATACTAACTTAGCCCCGATATTTTGCAGCCTTTAAAATTCCTTTACTGCTCTTCACTGTTTCACTTTTAAACATAAAATAAATAACTTATACTCATATATTACTTATCCATATAATATACTATATCAACCCATCTAAATAATTTACTTCATATATTATTTATATAATATAATTTGACTATTAATAACATAGTCAATAATAATTTGACTATTATTAGTTTTCAATTACTCCTTGTCATTTATTTATGGTTTCTCGGGCTTTATACTATTGTTATTTAATTATAAATTTTTATTGGTTCCATTTAAAGACTATTTACAGTATTCATGGCTTATTTAAGCATTCTAAAATTTAAACACTGTTAATCGTTTCTTTTCTAGCTGTTTTTCTTCTCTTTAGCTATTTTATTTACCATGTATATTTAATATTTTAAAAAGGGTTTTATATTTTTTATATTAAACAGAATTTTAAACATTGAAATACAATTTACAAAAGCATGTAGTGTGATTCCTATTTGTATCTAGAGTAGAATCAGAAAAATCGTGGTGAAAAATTTCGAAATTTTCATTTGGAGTACTGGCCATGAAATCCTGGCCTTAACTATTTACCTATTTTTTTGTGACTGTGGAATACTTAAAACATTTTATCGACAATCTAGAAATATATCGGACTAATAAAATATAAAAAATTTAAAGTTTTGACAAAAATTAGGGGAATCTCTGGAAAAATCAGGGAATTTGTAAACGTCTGGATTATTTTTGGGATATAACAAGTAGAAGGATTGAACTTCTACATTAATGCAAAAATATCTGCCCGACAAAGCCCGACAGTACAACATAATTTTTTTTATTCTTGTAAACAAGTCTATTTTTTTCGTTTAAACATCGTAAAAAAAAACAACTACAAGTTATCCGTGATGATCTTAAAAATTGTTAAAAACTAGTTATCACAGAGAAATACATTTCTTTCCAAGCTGTGTAGAGAAATTTCAGATTATTTGCTAAATTGATTACACAGAAATCACAACATCTTTAAGCATCTTACAACTCAGCAAAAGCAACTGTGTACATGCAGCGTACCCAACACCTGGATTTAGGCTAGTTTCCTCGGGCAGTAAGTGGATAACAACGAACGAGATAAATATATTTCGATGTAAGCAATCCTAAGCTACCAGGAAATACGTATTGTTATGTTCTGAAGTACAATTTTTTTTTTTGACTTTTGGCCAAGATTAAATGGTAAATACTCCACCGTGCGCCGTACTAGAATGCTCGCCAATAAAGCAGTAACTGGTTACCAAAAAGTAACTGTTAAAATCGGCAAGCTACCTCTTCGCAAGTAATACCCTTTATTCAATATATAACAGTAGATTATAGATTGATATTATAGATACACTATAATAGTAAATTTTGCATAATAATAAATAGTGCAGTTGTATGTTGTAATCTTTTCATAATTTATTTATTGAATTTATTTGTTTTTTACATTAAAATTATATGTGTGTAGATTAGACATGACACTAAGACAAGACTTTTTTAAGTCGATTGATATTATATTGGATAAGGATCATATGAGTATGAGGATTGTAAGGTAATTCATAAGTTTTTATATAATGTACAGTAGTTGAATGTTGATGTTGTACCATATTCGCGTTATGTCATACATGTATGTTTTTTGCATATTTTCAGGGCTTGATAATGTGGCAATGCCACGAAACGTCGCAAGAAGAAAAAATTTTTTTATAAACTATCATATATATTGTGATGTTAAGTAAATGATGGGAGAATAGTTGTTTTTATATTTTTATATATTACACCTTTATATACCAGTAGGTTTTTTCAACAGTGATTCGCAAATTAGTATTCATCTTTGTAATAGCCTCATTAAAAAAAAAATTGAATTACATAATTAGGAAAAAACAGCTAAAAGAGGAGACCAGCAAACTGGGGGTTGAGGACCGCGACTGCCTTGGTAGAGAAGAATATAGAAGGAAACTACAAGGAATAGCGGTTCTTGTGGACAGGAAGGAGCCGAAGGAGGGTACGGCCTGGACAGAAGAGAGGAAACAGAGGCAATTAGAAAGAATGAAGGAGATATGGATAATGAGAAGGAACAGAATTAAGAATCCATCTTCGTAATATTCGCGTGGTCTCTATGGCCTTTTCGTGAAAAAAAAAAGTTCATATATTTAAAGTGTTTTTCCTTCAATTTAAACTTCATTTTATTTCTCTGAAATGAATATATTTTAAGTTATTATAATAAACGAGTCGTGTGCACTCTCCGTTCCTCACCACTATAAGATCACTTCTTGAGACGATTTTCGGAAACTGTGAATAGAAAATGTTGGAACTGGTGGAAGTGAGGGGAGTATATAAATGCAATTCAATGAGCCCCTAGTCGGGAAATAATGGTTCTCTTGGAAAGAATTACCTCCACGCCATGGCTCTGGAAAGAAAAAAAGAAAATATTTCCTTTTCCTGAATCCCAAAATTTAGTGAAGATTGATCTGTTTCACCAAGAACCACCTCTTCCTTATTTTCGCCTCATGCTTTAAAAAAATAGTTATATTCAACTGGAATGTTAATAAAAACCTATTTATCTATTCTCATTAAACTTTAGAGAACTTGGTTTATTTAGAATTAAAAGGATATTTTTTTATTTTAGTGTTTTACTTCCAGCAGTAACTCTGTTGGAAGTGATTTCATTTATTTCTGTACACACCATACAATGTACATGTAATTGTTAAATTTTGTTTTGATTATTATATTACATATACAAATATAATATACAAATATACATAGTACATGTGTCGAAAGTTAAATATGAAGAATAGAACAAGAAAAATAAAATAAAGAACAGGAAGTTATACAATATTAAAATTTAATAAAACCCTGCAACAAAGTTATTTTTTCATCAGAAACACTTACAAGATCTTTAATAGAGAAAAATTATAATTTTTTTGGAATGGAATTTTTAAGAAATATTTTAAAGTCTTCAAGCATATTGTTCATCAAACATTGACCATCCTCCGGCCAATGTCCTAGTAGCCCAGTCAATGAAGGCAGGAAAATAGTCTTTGTCGCAACTAATTAGAGAAAAGATGAATTTTTGCAGGGTATTAGTACATAAAGTATACACTAAAAAAACACAAAGTCCCGATCTTCACCCCTCTTGCTTTTCCCCTCACCCCTTCAGCAACATAACATTACGGAACTCTGGTTATATGTCGACAGCTCGAAACCTAATTATGCTATCGGAGTGTTCTTTTCTTTTTTTTATTTTACTCCTAATAATATTACAAACAAATTATGTTATATACACTTTTTATTCAGATAGCTTAGTTTTGTCGTAATACTTATTCATATACATAAAACTGCCACTACAAAAAACAAAAATTAACATCAACAAATTATAGATTTTTATCATTACGTTTTAGGAAGAAAAGCGTTAACAAAACCTATAGATAATATTATTGGCTTTAAAATGATGTGTCTTATAACGCATAACATTAAAATGATGGCTTCATAGAGAGAGTTGAAAAAGTAGTGGACACCGGTGCGCCGGTCCTAGCAGGGCCGTGCTAAGGTGCACTAATGCTGTTAATCATGAATAGTAATTCAGTCGAAATGCAGCAACAATGTAATAACGTTTATTTTTAGGTTATTACTTTCAAAGTGCATTTTTTTTTTTTACTATAATAGATTATAGTTTACTTGTATCACTAATATAGTACAAAATATAGCATTGAAGATTCAACTCCAAAAATCAAAATATCTGACTGCTGAGAATTGTTGACGACTCTTAGCTCTAAATGTGATAAAAAGTATTCCCCAAAATATCTTCGGGTTTAAGGGAGAGAGGAGGTGAAAGTGGTATGTTGTTAGTTGTTTGTGTTAGTTGTTGCTGTCTGATCTCGGAACTCGGAAAACGTTTCTTTTAGTACATATATACCTACAAAAGCAAAGCGAATTCGCAACAAATGTCATTTTACTCCTCTCGTCCCGAGATCATAATTTTGGAGCTATAGGAGAGGGAAAAATAAAAGGTTTTTTGCTCGAGGTAAGTCGCAGTTCTCCGGAATAACACGTTTGTCGGTACTCATTTGGCTATAACTCCGAAACGATTTTCCGATTCAAATTTCTCTTTTTTTCATATGAAAGCTGGTCAAATTTACCATAGTAACTCAAATATTAAATGTTGATATAGTCCCGTAAAACACCCACAGTAGAATATTGAGAAACCCGTACTGTTGCGAAAAACTCGTTTTTGTCGGCACATTTATCACAATTACTTCAGAACTATTTCTTCGATTCAAGATCTATTTTTTCCACATGAAAGCTGTTTAAATTTACTATAAGACCTTATATATTATTTTGATTGAATACGGTGAAATACCTATGACAGCACACTGAATACACCGGAATATTTCGGGATTCACTTTTTTTTCGAAACGTTTATCGCTATAGCTCTAAAACTATTTGTTTGATTCAAAATTTATTTTTTCCATCTAAAAGCTGGGTAAACTATACTTAATACTGATTAATTTCCGTAAAATACCCATGCCAAAACGCTAAATGTGTATGTTTTCGCAAAATGTGACGATTTTGACATGTTCAATGAGCCGTCATATGTATTTTTTCGGAATTCAATCAAAATTCCTGTCCGTAAGTATGATTTGAAGTTAGGTCGAACTCTTCCCTTGTGTGTTGTGTTCTAAAGTGTCTGCCACTACAGCTTGTGCGTTTTGCATTTACTTTAGGAGAATTAAAAGGATAAAAAATTACTTAAATAATTAACTAAATTAAATCAGCAACTAATGATTATTCGCAATAAAAAAATTAAGAGAAAATATAGTTTTAAGTGTATCATTAAAAAGTACTAAGTTGTATCTTTCAATTTGATGGAGAACGGGGGTTAATTTTAAATTCTAAGAGGTATTCGGCCAATTTTAATGAAAATTAATAAAAATAATTCTTAAAACTCATTAATATCATTAAAAAAACTAAAAGTAATGCATTAATTTTGCAGGAGTAAGGGAGAGTGGTCTTTAAAAAAAACCTACTTTTTGAACTTTTTTCAGATTTTGGAAAAAAATATATAACATTTTATTCATTGATTTAGGCGTTTAACCACAATTGATTGTCAAACATCGAAAAAATTACTTTTGGTGATGTTTAAGAGTCTATAACGCAGGAATGGCTAATTCAATAAAAAAAAAATAATAATAATAAAAAAGTTATATACTAAAAAATAATTTTTAGAAAAAAAACAAAACCGACTTCAAGATTAAACCTATATAATCAAACTTGAACTAAAAAATAAAAAATAATATTTTAATTGCTTCGAAACAAAAACCTTTAAATGACAATCAACGAAATTATCGATACTTATATACCTATTTACAATTTATGATCAGTTATTTTTAAAGTCGGTGCCAGCCAAGAAGGGCAGTTTAATCTTGCCTTAGCAATAAACTTTCGAATGGCCGAAGACAGTGGTGTGGCGGTGATGAAACAGTGAGAGCATATTTACAATTACCATTTCTTTTCAAATTCTGTTTTTTTTTTTGTTTTTTTTTGTTGTCACCGACTCCAAAAATAACTGATCATAAATTGTCAATAGGTATATAAGTATCGATAATTTCGTTAATTGTCATTTAAAGGTTTTTGTTTCGAAGCAATTAAAATATTATTTTTTATTTTTTAGTTCAAGTTTGATTATATAGGTTTAATCTTGAAGTCGGTTTTGTTTTTTTCCTAAAAATTATTTTTATTTTTTACTTTTTAATGGTGAGTGTATTTTTGTTTATACAGTCAATTCTCGATCTTCAAGCTACACTGAAAAATTTTTCGACTTACTGAACAAAGAATTATCGAGTTTATCATTCCACTTATCTGCATGTAAATGGGAAAATTGAACAAAAAATTGTAGTTGAAATCATTGCGTAAATTTTCATTAATGGGAAAGTTGTTTGTACATACATACAAAATCATTGATACAGAAACTTAAATATACGGTACCAATTTATCATATAACTTTCAACTGAACTGCACTTTTTTCTGAGGGTGCCTATAAGTAGACTTACCGCCTTCCACCAGTGGTGATCTTTTTTTTATTCTTTAAGATGGTTGAAAGAGAACTACGCGGAATTCGGAATTCACTAGCAACAAACGCCCAACTTCTTTCTCACTTCCCCTCTTTGCAAATCAATCAAACGCCATTACTCCGTCAATTCTGAATCAATTTTGATGATTATTTTTTAGATCGGTAGGGCATACTTTAGAGATGGTCCCATAAAAAATATTTTGAAATCAACGCAGCACTTTTTAAGATAAATCAAAAAAACAGTTGATAAGTGATTTTATGAACTGTTTTTTTGATTTTTCTTAAAAAGTGCTACGTTGATTTCAAAATATTTTTTATGGGACCACCTCTGAAGTATTCCCTATCGATCTAAAAAAGAATGATCAAAATTGATTCAGAATTAACGGAGTAATCGCGTAACATAAACACACACAAAAAAAAAAAAAAAAAAAAATACAGACGAGTTGAGAACCTCCTCTTTTTTGAAGTCGGTTGAAAAGTTAAACGTTACATAAAAAAGATCATTACATTTTGTGAAAGATAGGAATTTTAAATGTAAAAATTTGCCCATTCTTACCCTGACATATGTCATAAAAAAAAAAAAAAAATAGTTGGTTAATTTTAGACAAACTGTGTTAAGAATGCAAAGAAATAACCAACAATACAGGGAAATTAGCTTCGAACCATGAACTCAAAAAAAAATTTAAACGTCTGACTGCAGCAACCAGACGCTTAGCTTTTTGGTTAGGTTTGCTATAAAAGTTTGTTTTTCAAGTTTTTTTTTAAACAATAACTTTTTCTAAACATTGAGTTTAAAGATTAATTAATTAGCTAAGTAATTTTATAATTACATATAAAAAATTATTAATTAAAAAAACATATAAAAGGAAAAAACATTTCATAATGTTTAGGGAAGGGACCGTTGAAAATAAAACATCACTCCATTTGGCTTGGTAGTGTTCCGATATTTCTTTTCTGACAATTCTTTTTAAGTTCTCTTGAGTAAAACCTTATTTCTCTCTTCCTAGAACTGGAGTACCTCAGAATAGCTTTCGAAGACCCTTTTCTTTTCCCCCTTTACACCCCGAGCACAACTATTTCTACATTTTCTGAGGACAATGTTTTACTTTTTCTTTAAAGTACCTCAGAATAGCTTTTGCGGTTGCAGAAGGAAAATATTGTTTTGTTTTTTTAAAGAAAATAAATGGCGACAAGTTATATTTTTCCAGTTTTATCTTTCGAAATACAAATTTCGCTGGACTTATTATAATTGTAGCATTTTATTCATCTCTTGATGAAATAATTTATTATGCTATGTAAAAAAAAATATTGTATGATATTTTCAAAAATCTTAATTTTGTTAGGATGCGCATACACCTTATGTATACATAAAGGGGTCTGATTGGCCGAGTAGGCTTAAAGTTTTACTGTCAAGAGTACTTGGATAGGTGACCGCTAGTAAAGGCTGACCATTCACTGAGAAAGAATACTTTGAGCGGGTATCTCAGTTAAATGACGCTCTGTCTAATGAAAACTATACTCCGTTATTCTGATCAGGTTTTATAGGATGGAGAATAGCCTACCTAGATTCGGTTTCAAGGACAGTCAGTTTCGTAAAAAGAAATTTAAGTCCAAAGCCGGCCTGCTGATCCTGAGCGACCATAATCTGTGGATCTAGGCCGTTTTGTTACTATCCTTGAAATCGAGTGTATTTTACCTTTAACAGTTCGCGACAATACCCGTCTCACGAGAAATCGCGCGTTGTACAAAGCTCAACACCCTGTTTTTCAATATGATGAATTAATTATCACTTTTGTTGGAATTATTTCATTAGAAAATTAGTTCCGAAAGGCAAATTTTCAACTTCAGTTCTAAAAGATGCAACATGAATCTTACCTAATGTTTGAAGAATAGGTAATAGGATAATAATTGGACATCCATTTTTTCAGTTTTAATCTATGACTTGGTAATCCGGATGAACAGATTATTAAGAAACTTGTGGATAATGGACTGCATTGCTCACTGCTTAGAACTAATGGCGCAAGAATCTTATTTCTACACACAGTTTGAAATGAGGTTCGATATTTTGATTTAGTAATAATTTTTATTCAGAAGAAATAATTTTATTGATTTCATCTGGTTGGATTTTAATTTTTAACCATAAAAGTATATGAAAGTGTGACGAACCTCGCATCTGACATTCGACAATGTACATTGAAGTTTTTATTTTTTCTAATCCTTCCTAGAAATATGAAAATTATGCATTTAAAATGTGATGCAGATGGGCTCAGTAGTTTTACCATTGTACACTATATTGCAGAACGCTGACAATATATCCTCACTGGAATCGACTTGTCGCATCACATCTTTTAAAAATAATTTACTTAAATACAAGTAAATGTTATTGTTAATTTCAAGCTCTATATAACACCGTACCTTTGTAACCTCTCGCGTAAAATGGCGCTCACCACCTGTCTATTAATTTTCAAACTTCACATTTTATCGTTTTTTTAAAATACGAAATTAATTTAAAAACAGTAGGTTTTATGATTGTTAAACCTTCCTGGAACTGTAAAGATGATGTGGTTAAAATCTTGTGCAGATTAGTTCTGTAGTGTTCGTGGACAAATAGCTTGCCCTTTTATATAATAGTATAGATGTAAATCTGTATTTATGTACTTTATTTATCTTGTTTTATTCTAAAAACCATAAGAATATATCTGACTTTAAATTGTGTTATGTAATGTTATTCTTAAGGGACATAATGAAGTTTTCTTTCGATTCTATTTAGTAAAAAAAATTGTTTTCTACTCTTTAGGGTTCAAGGTATTTTAGAATGGTGTTTCCTTTGATATACCATAGTAAAATAACTATAAATAAATAAATTGTTATACTACATAGTATAAAAACGTCAAAACCCGTTGTGCCATTTTTAACATACAGGCTTCCCTTCAGTCATCGATACCTAAATAAAAAGGTGGTATACATAAACACATAACAATATGTTGCAATATTTGTCTTAGGGATAATACTTAGATAATTTTCATAGTAAATAAGGATTTCCGTAGGCTATACATACTACTTATTAAACCGATTTAAATTTAATATTTCCCTCTTTACCCAATCTGCCGATGTTCCTCAAGGTAGTATCCTAGGCCCCAACCTCTACAAGGTGTATACAGCTGACATCCCAACTCATCCTACCACTGTCCTCACTACTTAAGCTGATGACACATGTGTGTTATCAGTAAACAATGCCATTCATTGCCCCCCAAACTCTCCAATCCCATATCATGAGCCTTCAAGAATGGAGAATCAAAATAAATCCAAAAAAAATTTCACCAAATAACCTTTACCCTTCCTTATAAGCCTACGACTTCCTGTCCTACTTTATCCTTTAATGATATTCCACTAATCCCTATTGAACAGATCCGCTACCTAGGACTCCACTTGGATAAACGTCTTACTTGAAAATTCACATACAAAGCTAAAAAGTCAAGTAACGGCCCGTCGTTACAGATTACTTCAATATTTATTAGGCAAAAGTACAAAGCTCCCAATTAATTACAAAAGACTAATATACATGACTGTGATTAGACCTATCTGGACGTACTGAGTTGAGCTTTGGGGCTCCACTAAACCATCCAATTCATCTCATATCCAATCCTTACGATCCAAAATCCTTCGAAAAATCCTCAATGTACCTTACTTTGTCAGCAATAAACTTATTCATAAAGATCTTAATGATCCATATGTTGCTGATTTAGCCCAAACCAGATATTTATCCTTTCATAGTAACCTCCATAACCACTCCAATCCACTAATCTCCCAACTTGCTTCCTATTCCATTCCTGATAATCCTCCGAGCTATCTGAAAAGAAGATGACCTAGAGACCTTTTAGTGTAGAATTTTTATTGAAATGCTACTGATGAGTAGTTCTTTTCAAGTTTTGACATGTTATTATAATCGTTATCAGCTCATTTCCTTAATGTATATATTTGTACAGTTGTAAATTTCAATAAATTGATATATAGATATAGAAATGTAATATACGAGCTAGAGGAAAAATAAGGTACTTAATAATAAAACGGTTCAGTTGTTTTTTAGGTTAGCGTTCAAAAAAGAAAAATGGCTTGTCCTTTTATATCATACTATAGATATATTGTAAATACCAAAAAATGATTTTAAAAAACCTACATAAAAATAATTTGAATATAACATATATTTCTGATACTGCGAGTGAATTTAATATGCGTGCACGATGGCTGAGTAATGAAGTTTTACAAATCTAGAGAGGTTGGTATTCTCCCCAGTCCTAAACGCTCCGCCAACAGCTGACATGTTAAAATCTAGATTTGTTAATCAAGGTGCTCCTGACTAGAGGCTAATAGGAGCAGCTCCGCCTAATCCACAATTGATTGAAGTTATCTACATAAATTAGAATACCAAGCTCCACTGAAAGCCGTATCCTTTGCTATGGAGCTAGGGTTGGGGGGAGGTGTGGGAGGGGGGTACTGTCATTGTCAAGTACATGCTAACCAGCCCAAGCCATTCTACACAGGCAGTACTAGGTTCTAATAAACACTGAAGAATATTTAAAACAATATAAAACAATTTACGAGATATCCACGTTTTTTGTTTATGAAGTATATTTCGCCAACCCTCTTTTCAATTTATATTAATGATTTGACAGACATTAACCATAATTCTCAGTATCATCTATATGCCGATGACCTGCAAATTTACTTATCGTTTCACCCTTCTGAGATTTTCGAAGCATCTCGTAAGATACAAAATGACGGATAGCATTATAAACTGCGCAAAAATGAATAGGGATATGCCTTATTTATCCCTTATCCGGTCATCTAAATTTAATTAGCCAATCTATTCAATATTAGTTGGGTACAACAAAAGAGAAAATACAAACCTAAGTCAAAACAATCGTTAAACCTTTTATTTATAACAAGTTTTCTTAAGAAAAGTAAACATGAAGATTTATCATTTTGTAAATAAACAGTTTTTCTCGTATTTTAATCCAGTAATATTTTCAATAAACATGGACAGACATCATCTTGAACCCGAAGTTCGCGAAATTATAGTGAGAATGCGTTATCAAGGTCATCGACAAGTTGATATTGCAGAGGCGGTTGGCGTTTCCCAGAGTGGCGTCTCCCGGGCTTTAGCTCGATTCCGAGAGACTGGGAGTGCCAATAGAAGGCCGGGCAGTGGATCACGTATTGCAACTGAAAGAGAGGATAAAAATATTGTTATTACTGCCAGGAGAAACCCTTTTCATAGTGCACGCCAGATCTTCAATGAAGTTGAAGGTGTTTTACCTAGACTTTTATCAAAACAAATGACTCGTAATTGTTTGTGGGAAGTTGGCCTTACATCATATGCCCCTTAGAGACGACCTGCAGCAACAGCTCGCCACCAGAAACTCCGAAGGATGTGGTGCAGCGAGCGACTAGAAGATGACACAAATTGGAATGCTGTGATGTTTACCAACGAGTCGCGTTTTGTCTGTATAGTGACAGCAGTCGCCGAAGAGTCTACAGAGATCAAGGAATGCGAACAATGCCCCAATTTACTGTGTCTTCAGTGCAGTTTGGAGGAGGTGGTGTAATGGTCTTGGCTGGCATTTACACAGGAGGACGAACCAACCTCACAGCTGCTCGATATGCACATGAAATTATTTAGGAATACCTCCCACCAACTAGGGATCTCATTGGGAGAGATTTTCGATTTATGCATGAAAACGCTCGACATCATAGAGGAATAGTTGTTCATCAAGTTTTAGAAAACCTGGGAATTTCCCGCCTGCCCCTTCCCTCATTGCCTCCAGACCTCAATCCTATTGCGCACATGTGGGGCGCGTTGCAGAGAAGGCTTTTTAATCATCATCCGCCGCTAATTGACCTTCAACAACTGAGTGCAGCATTGCAACATCTCTGGGGTGAAATTCGTCAAGTAACCAGTGACAACATTATTAATAATATGCCTAATAGGTGCACACAGGTTTTGGCTAACAGAGGACAATTCAATAAAAAAAATTATGCAACTAAAACGTCTTATTTTTGTAATTTTTTAAAACCCATTAATTGCATTGTATTTCAGCAAAAAACATTATAATTTCTAATAAATATTATGCAGTTTATAATAAAAATAATACAAAAATGGTAGGCAAAGTAAATAACATAAAATTAGCAATATCCCTATCCATTTTTGCGCAGTTTAGTTCAGTCAATAAACTTATCGTAGAGTGCATGAAATATAAGATAATTTTAGACTACATAGCTTCGTTAGGAGTAGTTAAAAGGTAAACATACTATAAGTTCCCACCCCTGGGAGATGAACTCACGGTGGGGTGGGGGGGAGAAGTTCAATTGCTTTGGTTTTTCGATTATATCTCGAAAACGATTGACTCTAGAAAAATAATACTGCAAATCAACTTTAAAGCTCATTTAATTTTCTATATAATTAATTTTATATAAATTTCTCGAAATTCTAACGGTTTTCGAGATATACGCTAATGAAAATCGGTGATCTTCGGGAAAAAACAAATGTTACCTCAATCTTTGTCGAACTTTCGCTTCTATTACCTTTCACGATCGTTTCTCAGAAAAAAATGCCAGAGTCAAAATTGTAGAATATTAAATTTACTTTAATTCGATATATATGTTTCTGACATTTGAAGCAAATGTTTAATAAAAAGTGAGGTAAATATTTTTTTTTTATTTCTAAAATTATCGATTTTTAATAACGTATACATCGGTAACCATTAGAATTTCGACAAATTTATATTGAATTAATTTGATAGGAAATTTAATATCCTTTAATTTTAATTTGTAAGATATTTTTTTAGAGTCCAAAAACCAGAACCATTGAACTTTTCTCCTCCCCCAACAGTTACCTTACCCCCCAGGGGCGGAGACTTTTAGTATGTTTACCTTCTAACTCCTCCTAACGAAGCTATGAAGTCAAAAATTATCGCATATTCCATGCACTCTACAACTCTGATTTCAGCAATTACTCACTAGATTATTAACCAAGTGGAGAATAAGTTACGACGCAAAAAAAAAAAAAAAAAAAAAAAAAAAAAAAAAAAAAAAAAAAAAAAAAAAAAAAAAAAAAAAAAAAAAAAAAAAAAAAAAAAAAAAAAAAAAAAAAAAAAAAAAAAAAAAAAAAAAAAAAAAAAAAAAAAAAAAGCATTAAAATAAAATATAAAAAAAGCAATGCTTATTGGATCTTAACCCTTCCTTCATCCACTTTCCTATTATCCACTGCTTTATCTCAATAATATTCCTATCCAGTTCACAAGCTATATCGAAAATCTCGGAATAGTTTTCGATCAACATCTGTCTTAGAATAACCATATTTCCTAAACTACCCGAAAAACTATCTCCATACTCAAACAATTACTAAGATTCCGTGAATCTTTCCCACGCAAAACCCAATTGTAAGTGTCCTCTCTTATCCTTCCCCATCTTCATTATGGATGCTTAGTATACAGAGGATCGTCTGCGGACCTTGAAATGAGACTGAAGAGATAAATAAATTATATTTAGAGTTGGTACTAACCAAAACAAACAGAGTTAAAAAAAAAATGAGAATTTTAATGATTTCACTCTATTTCATCAACGCCACACCACTTACTACTGCCATTCGAAAGTTTTTTGCAAATGCTAGATTAAACTGCCCTTCTTGGCTGGCACTGACTCCAAAAATAACTGATCATAAATGGTGAATAAGCATATAAGTATCGATTTGATTCTTAATTCTCTTTTTTTTCGACGTAATTAAGATATTATTTTTTAGTTTTTAGTTGAAGTTTGTACGTGTAGGTTTAATCTTGAAGTCGGTTTTTGTTTTAATTAAAATAAGTAAATCTTTGTAACCTCTCTTGAATGTAGCTTGCCATGAACCGTGCAATTTTCAAACTTCACAAAAAAAAAAAAAAAAAAAAAAAAAAAGAGGTAAATTTTATTATTGATAAACATTCCTTGAACTATGAAAACGGTTTAGTTAAAATTTCGTAAAGATTGGTTCAGCAGTTTTCGTGGTTAGTAATCGAAAACAAAAAAACGGTTTGTCATTTTACATAATATTATGGAAGTACCTAGTATGGATCATATGACGACAATTTGAATCTAAGTTAATAATATGATATGTTATATTATATATTTAAAATATTTATTTTACAAGGATAAGGACAGGAATGTGTGAGTGATTTCCAACAAAAAATAAGAGATAAATTTTTAAAAAAAATAAAATAATGTTTCCAGAAACATTGCGTGCGTAATAAATAGGTCATCTATAAATTGATAATCTGATTGCAACTTGACCTGTCATTTCGTCATATCGTCATTCTTGATTACAATTCCTGTTAAACATAGTGGGATAAATTTCGATGAAATCGCTGAAAACAATATTTTTTTTTTTATTCGTAGCCAAAGATCACTTATCAGAAGATAATTTGTTTTTCTCTTCAGGTCAATATTATCAACTGTATAATATATGATATATTAATGTTTATAAAATATTAAGAGCAAAGGAAATTAAAAAAAAAAAGTAATATAATTAAGTAATATATAAATGTAATAATTAACAATACTTAATCTTGTAATAATATCATAATTAAAATTCCAGTCAAATTTTAAAAAGATGCGGTTTGTCAAAAAGTTTTTGGTTCTTCTCATATCTTATTTTATAAATAATTATATACAAAATATAAAATAATTAACTAAATATACTATTTAAATAAATCCAGACTCCTCTTGCGGACCAAATAAGCCATATTATTTCCTTTCAGTAAATTTATTTTAATATCTTCTTCTTTTTCCTTCTTTCTCTGCAAATTAAAAACAAAATATTAAAAATACATAATAAATCATTAGAATTATAGTTTTTTTTTTGTTTTTTAATTTAAAATTAGTGATACCAATTATACTATAAAAACTATTAACTCTCTTTAGTCGGGTAACAACATACTACAGATTATTAACTCTGACTAAAAGAATACAACATGAAAATAATCAATAAATAAATCATCTGCAATTAAGTCTTTCTTATCGGTTTCAGTAATAGAAAAATAACAAAACAACATTAATAAGTATATTTTTTTATAGTGATGTATAATTTATATTAATTATATAAGTATATTGAATAAATATAAATAGTTATATTATAAGGTATTTAAGGCATATAGGCACAAGGGAAATATATAATGCGGTATTTGTTATAAGGCATTTTATTATGATTTTTGATTCATTGAAACGGATTAATTTTAAAAGATGAATTTAAAAGTTAAGAAATTCGCTGACAAGGGCCGAATCACCACTGAAAAAGACCAGTTGAGGGTTGTTTTATTTCTTGATTGAGCGTTGCAAGTGAAGTTCAGCAGTCATCCTGAATATATAACAGGTCCGTATCTTAGTTAGCTTCAGGTTCACTTTGATTTTCAGTATTTTAGTTTAACTTTGACTGGTTAAGGTTACTTTGAATAATAAAATTTAGTGGGTGTATATGTATATATATATATATATATATATATATATATATATATATATATATATTTTTTTTTTTTTTTTTTTTTTTTTTTTTTTCCTAAGTGAACTTTATACATAAAAAAGAAAAACTTAACTTTTCATAACTTATCTCAATTTATTAGAAAAAATAAAATAAATATATCAAACTATATAATTATTAATATATGGGATTTTAACACCTATTTTATATTATCATTTATTAAATCTTATTTTATTTCTGGTAATAATTAGAGGCTGTTTATCTTAATTTATTTTTACTTTATTTTACAATATTTTATATCTTTAAATATTGTATGTATGAGTCTTTGTCATCCATAAAAAAATAAGAATACGTGGTCTAGTATTGTGTGCATAAAAACTCTTCTCTTATGGCTTTTTAAGTCTGCTTTGATCACTGAATTACATCTTATTAAATATTATTGTAATACAATAATTATTACTAATATTCAAAATTATTAATTTATTTGTTTAAATAAAATTGTTTACCCTTTCTTTTTTCTCCCTTGTTTCACTGCTCTCACTGCTCTCGCTGCTTTCACTACTTTCACTTTTCTAAAAAGATACATTTTGTAAATTAAGAAAAAAAATATGTTTTCACTAATTTAGTTTTATTGTAATTAAATAATACCATAATAATTATAGAATATAACAGACTGACTAAACTAATTTGATATTCTTAAGAAAGTAATGTTCGAAAAGTACACCAACGCTTTTAAAATGCAATTGAAAACTTGGATAGTAGTTACAATATTATAAAGTTTGTATTATTTCAAAAGGATATTTATAGGTATAAGTATGTTGTTTTATTCCTGTATAATTTTTTTTTTTTTTTTTAAATTAGCTTAAATTTTCAAATTATTTATATTCACAACAAAACGTATATTGTACAGTCTATATATTATGCTATATTATGTTTATTAAAAAATATGATATGTTTGTGAATAGAGAGTTTATTTTTACTAAATCTATATTACGTATACTTGTTAATTATTATTATTATTTATTTAAAGTAATATTAATTGAAAGTATTATCAAAGGCAACTTACTGTGTTACTGTCAGAGCTGTCATCGGAATCCTGTAAAAAAATAACGAATGTTAAAAATGAATTATTTATTTGTCTTTGCCTATTTATTCTATGTTCACAACCTTTAAATTTTAGATAATTTTTACTTTTGCTTATCGATCGTCACACTTACAATATTATATATAAATATCAATTTAGTATTGAAAAAAAAGTTTTAATTTTTTTTTAAATGCACGGCTTTTGCATCATTTGTTTTAAACTGTAATGTTATTATTTTTTTTAGTTTTATTAAATGTCGAAACACATTCATACTCTTTTCATTTTAAAAACGTTAATGTTATCAACGTTGATCCTCAGGACTCTTGAATATAAAAGTTGAATATTTTGATAAATTGTCTCACAAAATATTTTTATTTTAATTTTTCTATTGGCGTAAAGCTTCATTTGGCCAACTTAATATCTGCCAACTTTCATAATAAGTTTTATTTCTAATAAATACTTTTTGGGTAGCCTAATTTACAAAAAATAATTACTTGTTCAAATGCAGCAACTAATATCTGGCCTTATATTGACTAGTATTTGATAAACAACAAACTATACTACTAATCTTATTAAATTAAATGAACCAACAATTTAATTCAAAAATATTTTTAGTAATTAACAACCTTAAATAAATAATAAAAACGGAAAATATTTACTAAACAAATGAAAAAATAAAAAAATAAATAAAGCATAAAGGCACCAGTGTCCATGAATACAAAATCTTTTTATGTTTATAAAATATATTAATTTAAGTTCGTATGTAAATTTGTTTTCATTTTTTCCAGTGGGCTAAAACAAAATTTTAACTTTTCAGATGATGTTTCTCGATTCGTCCGATTCTTAAAAAAAGAAACAATTTCGAGAATCGATGAACCAAGGTCGATTCTTAGGTATCGATCGATAACCTCTGATGGCGGTAGTTTCGATATCTGATTATCTAATAATTATAAATTGAATCTTCTCCTTATCGATAAAAGATATAAAATAAATTCAATAAAATTGTTAATTAATTTATAAAGATAAATTTCTAGAAGATGCATGTTTTTTTCATATTTAATAACAGAGCAGTTTTATTATAATAGTTTAACACTGTTTGATACAAAATTAATAAATATTTGTTTTAAAAACATTGTTACAAACTATGCACAAGACAGAAAAAAATAATAATTATATAAAATCTGTTTGCTGTGTGTGTGTGTGTGTGTGTGTCTGTGTGATATATAATATAATAATAACAATAATAATACCGATTTACTCCTTTTTTTCCGTTGCAGGACTTTTTCTTCACCCTCCAATTTATCTAAACTAGTGTCATTAGCTGGTTCCTAAAAGGAAAAAGAGATTAAAAAAAAAGTATAAACTTGTCAATAAAAGTATATAAACATTCTGCTATGGAGTTTTTTTTTAATTAGGAGTAAATCAATAAATAATATTTATAATTTAAAGGGAATTATAGTATTTAGGATAAAAGGGAATAATCGTTAATAATAATAATAATAATAATTTCGGAAAAAGGGATAAAGATATTTTGGGATCATATGATCATAAACAACGGGCCGGATATAGTGATCTTAAAGAAAGTGGGGAAATCAACTTTTATCATTGAAATCGGTGTGCCATCGGATGACAATATGTTCCGAGTTTTAGCTGAGAAGAAGAGGAAATACCAGGAGCTGGCAGAACAACTCAAACAACTATATAGACTGGATAAGTGCAGTGGCTTGCCCATAATTATATCTTGTAATGGGCTGGTTCCAAAAGACACAATTTGCTCTATAGAGAGGTTGGACCTGACAATAACAGCAATAGAAAAAATGCAACAAGCGGCATTGTTGGGAACTACAACAAGTTTTTAAATTCCAAATAAACATTGATGGTTTACCATGTTTGGTCCCCAGAATGTTTGCTACCACTAGGTGTGAAAACAAATAAAACAATAATAATAAATATATATATATATATATATATATATATATATATATATATATATATATATATATATATATATACACATACCTCCAATAGCTCGTTATTAGTTTCGGGTTCTTCTTCATCGGGCACAATACAGTCAATGCATTCATCACTGTCTTCAATAACGGCCAATGGGTTTGGGACCTTCAAATATTTTTTTTAAAATTATTTTTTTCATTTAATCTGTAAATATATAAATACATATATATATATATATATATATATATATATATATATATATATATATATATATATATATATATATGTATGTATATGTATAAATATATTTGTATATTAGAAAAAAAAAAAACTGAAACTACAACTCTTATTAATAATTTTTTAATGATTTTTTTCTGTTATAAATAAAATAAACCTATTATTAATTATGCTATTTCTACAAGAAAACTTACCACAGACCGATAGAAAATTACATTTTACCTGTTACTGATTTTAATTTATCATTATAAGATTTAAGCATTTCATGATGTACATCCAATACTTAACACCTAATGTTTGATAAGTGAGTATTTATTTACGATTATTTAACATAGTTACTACAAAGAAAAAAATATTAAAAGTTTTTACCTGTATTACCCCTGCCCTAACAACCACACACAGCCCAACCTATAAAATAAATCATAAGCTATAAAATTTACTAAATAATAATTTAACGAATATATAATTAATAAACAAAAACAAACTGAATGCGTCAATATACCTACTTCTTGTCCTCAAACTAACATCCTCAAATTTAGAATTACCGACGTTTCGACCTGTCTTGCAGGCCATCTTCAGGGAGATCGAACCAGTCAGGAGAGGAACCAATCGGTGACAGCTTTTGAGTTACGCAATGAGTCATCGATTGATTCATTCATGGCTAGTTCGATAGTTCTAAAGAGTTTTTAAAAATCTTCAGCTTGGACGTATTTGTTATTATTGCTTATACATCTCTGATCCTCTTATACTTATACATATACCTGTGCTTTCATAATTAACTCCTTAACCGTTTAAATCTAATAGTCTCTCAACATTCAAATGAATTCCTGTAAACCCTACAAGGCTTCTGAAAACAAAATGGCCTCAGAACCTTTTAATTTAGAACTTTGATTGAAATACAGCTAAGCTTCTTTACATATTATTGACATGTAATTATAAACATAACCTCTCAAAGTTAGTGGATCAATTTTATTATACAGTTTAAAATTTAAAAAAAAAAAGATATATAAAAAGGAAAAATTAATACAGTTTAAAAAGTCCTCCTCAGTTCATTATAAAGTACTTATTTGTTTTCTAAGCTTTTAAAAATAACTTTTCGAGAGAATATCGGCGAATCGAGACAAGTTTTCGCTTTAGATCTAGCTATTGTTTATAATAAAAATTACGACCCGGTCACGATTGTAGCATTAATTAAAAAGTAAAACTCGGGCCCCGTTCGAAACCACTGGAGCTCATAAAGCCTCATTACCTCTTGAAAATTACGAAACTAAAACTTTCCTCGAACGGCAAATATTAAAGCGTTTTATACTTCATCGATATTCACCCTCAACTCTCTGTAGTTACACCTTGTTGGAACTTAACACGAAACTCAACTCCGGAGTTTTAATTCGAAAAATCAAATAATCACAATAATAATAAGTTTTAATAATAATAATTATAATAATAAGAATAAGAATAAGTCTCTACATGGAAGGTTCGGCAACCAATTAAACGAGGCCAGCGTTGACAAGCAAGAATCATTAATATGGCTACTAGCTGGGAGACTGTTTTAAGAAACTGAGGGATTCGTCATGGCCATCCAAGACCAAGTAATTGCCACGAGATCCTACAGGAGACACATTCTTAAGGGCACATCTAGCATATCACTGGTGGATGTGTTATTACTAGCCAATTCGGAATATCTCCAAAGGCATAATAATGTGGCGAAAATTGTGCAACAGTCTATAGCCAGGAAGTTGAACCTATTAGAGAAACAAACACCATATTATAGATATAAGCCCGATCGGTTGCTTCAAAATGGACCTCTCAAGCTATATTGGGACGAGTCTATTCTGACGGACCACACTGTGCGTCACAACAAGCCAGACATATTACTTATAAACCTAAAAGAGAAGAGAGCACGGATAGTTGATATCGCCGTTCCCAAGGACAACAATATGACTTCCATCATTGGAGAGAAGTTACGTAAATATCAGGAACTGGCCGTTGAATTGAAGCAATTGTATCGCCTAGAAAAAGCAGTGGTGACGCCAATTGTAATATCGAGAAACGGGCTGATCCCGACTTCAACTGCAGTTGGTGTTGATGATCTGAAGCTGCAATTGGATGTACTAAGAGAGGAGCAACTGGCGGTTGCCTGGGCACGGCAAGAATTGTTCGGAAATTTTTAAACATTTGAGGAGGAAAAAATAAAAAAGTAAAGCTAAGCTGAAGTTGGTCTTCCACCTCAGTTTAGAAACCGCAAAAAGCAAGATAAAAAATAAATAAATAACAATAATAATAATGATAATAAGTTTTAATAATAAAAATCAAATAATCTTTCAAAAAAAAATATATAATGGTGTGGAGCCGAACACATTGATGCTTTTATTTTAAAATATTATTTTTTCACTTCATTATGTTTTACCAGAAAATTTTCATTTATTTTAGTTTTTTTCTTATAACATCAAACATATTTTACCATTGGCCAACTTGTCCAAACGTTTTCGAAGAACGTGAGGGCGTTATGAATAATTTGACAGGCTCTAGTACTGTTGGAATTGCTCGGATCGAATTTAACGAAAAATTACTGATCAGAAATTAAATAGAGAATATTTTTTGTTCTATAATATCCGTCACTAGGATCTACCGTTTAGGAGATATATTGGTTTGAATGAAAGAAGTCGCAAATGAAACCGCTTTTATCTCTCGACATTGTTTATTTCGAATAATCATTGATTGTTAATTTAAATCAATTATTAATTTAATTAATAGGATCCTTTTTTCTATATATCAATTTATTGAAATTTACAACTTTACAAATATATACAGTAAGTAAATGTGCTGATAACGATTATAATATGTCAAAACGTGAAAAGAACTTCTCTTCAGTAGCACTTCGATAAAAATTCTACACTAGAATATCTAGTGTAGGCTATCTATCTTCTTTTCAGACTCCTCGGAGGATTATCGGGAATGGAGTAGGAAGCAAGTTGAGAAACTAATGGATTTAAGTGGTTATGGAACTTACTATGAAAGGATAGGTATCTGGTTTGGGCTTAATCAGCAACATGTGGAACATTAAGATCTTTATGAATAAGTTTATTGGTTACAAAGTAAGGGGCATTCGGGTTTTTTCGAAGGATTTTGGACTGTAAGGATTGGATACGAGATGAATTAGATGGTTTAGTAGAGCCTCAAAGCTCAACTCCCTAAGTCCAAATAGATCTAATCACAGTCATGTATATAAGTCTTTTGTAATCAATTAGGAGTTTTGATCGTTTGTCTAGTAAATGTTGAAGTAGTCTGTAACGAAGAGCAGTTTCTTGTCGCTTTAGTTTTGAATTTATCCTTTTAAATCTAGAATGTAAATTAGGGTAAGCAGTAGATTATAGATGGATCCATGATCTATTGTTTTTCTCAGTCAGGAAGAAATTGAGTTTTTTCTGATGTTATTTCTTATATCAATTTAAAATCCATCTTAATTTAAATCAATTATAATTTAAAATTAAAACGTAAATCATTTTTAAATTGTCAGTATTTTATAAAATACATGAAAACATCTAATATGCTAGAAGTACGGAGCATGTACAGAGTAATTAATTACACGTCTCTATTACAGGGTTATTTTAACAAGAATAAAATTTAAGGTGGGTGTGCTTAGGACCACACTGGATATGTAAACTTCTTTAACCAACCTACATTGCCAAAAAAATTTAAAAATAAAAGGAGAGGAGCATAAGGCAAAATAATTTTTTTAATGGATATTCAATTTGAGTAAATTTTATTATTTTTAAAATATCTAAAACGTATGGATTGCAGATACGTCTATGTAACAGTATTCTATTTCAATATTAATGATTTTCCTTTATTTAAAAACAGGCTGCTGTCACGAATAATTGATTTGAAAAATATCAAATGTAATAAAATAAACATTGTTTATGTCAACATGGCCAAAATAGAATTGGTAATCTTTACTTGATTACAATAGATAGATAGATGATTACAACAGAACAGTACACTATACACACAAATAGAAGCGGAAACTTTAGGTCCATTTTAAAAATGTCTATACATTGCTGATTATATTTGAGTTTGTACCGAAATAGAATATTTTTTAGTATTACGCGTAGCAAATTTTAAATTCCTGAAAGAAGCAATGGATCAATAGTTTGTAAAAAAACTACTAAAATTGAGATAAATCTAATTGAGACACCAGGACATTATCTTAGCAAGATTGTGAATAATCTCTGCTGATGTCAATTCTGCGAAAACATCGTTGTCTTTTTTCAATCATGTCTTTGCTGGCAAAATTTTTCGTTATTGATGAATATTTATAAGTTTTCTTTAAGTTTATCAATGTGATACCAAATAATTAAGTGCAGTTTAAGAACAATAACGAAGTTTTATACAAGTATTCAAGACGATGATAATACTATAAATAAGATCATAGAATTTCTTCTACGAATTCAGTTAGTTAAAAGTATCTATCCTACAGCACTTATTAATCCATATATAATTTATTCATTTAATTTTATAAATTATTTATTTATTTTATTTTATTTATTTATTTAATTTTTTTTTATTTATTATTTTGTTTAATTTTATTATTATTTATTTCGTTTTTATCTATTTAAAATAACCTACGGGCGTAACTGACCATATATGTTCTACACCCTTTATGAACAGCACTAACTAACCACAAGTATTTAAGAGGTTACATACACTTTTAATAATGTATGTTCCGGTATTATCGTATTTACACGATTAATAGATTTTTAAACGATAGGTAGATTTTAAGTTATAACATTCTATTTTAAAAAATATGGTAAAAAAAACTACTTGACAGAATATATCAGCAGCATTAGAAAATTTTTGGTTAAGTGCATTTTTGTGTTGGATTTGTGAATATTGGGCTATTGTGATTATCACAACAAAAAGCTATTTTTTCTCCTCATTTGTATAAATTAATTATGAGGCTATTACAGAGGTGAATGCTCACTTCTGAAAAATTCTGAAAAAAGGTTGCGTTTTTTTCCTAAAATATGAATTTTGCACTTCACCGACTATTCATAAGAGCCAAAGATATATCATAAATAAAAAAATCATTAAAAATATGATGGATCATCAGTACACAAACTAATGATAAACATAGACATTTAATGAGAGTTATTGATTAAACCAAGTGATATTTACAAATTTTTGGAATCATTAATTTTTAATAAAAATTTTAAAAGCATAAGCTTAATTATTAGTTCAAATCTGGCAGGGTAGGTTGTCTTCGAATTCATGGCTGACTCACCGAATGAAACGCTGAGAGTTTATTTTCAGAAAAGACTAGGTTAGTAACCTAAAGGATTACCAGAACTTCCTTCCCTATTTGAAATAAATAAGAAAGTTAAGTCTGAATAATAACAAAGACAAATTAAGAATTAAATAAAGGATCAGGTCTTTGGAATTTAAAGGTAGTGATTTTTTTTTTATTTAATTTTTTTTTTATATTATTCATATAAATAATATAAACAAAATATTTATAGTGTTTAATTAAGAGGTTAGGGATCGATAGCCGAGAGAGTTTTGACCCCATTTCGTGGATACGAATCCCACCCAAACGCGGGTTAAAATTTATTTCGTGGTAGACCCACGAAATGCATCTTGACCTTCTCACCTTGGCTAGAATAGATTGATAACCTGTAGGATAACCCGTCCTTCCAGGTATAATTAGAATACATAAGCCCCTAATAAATAACAGATGTCTGGACCAGATACATTTAAGAAAATTTGTAAATTACCAATTCTACTTGAGGTACGCATGATGGTATAGAAGGTTCAATACAATTAGGATTGATGGATTAATTGCCACTTCTATTAAGATTATTTTATTAGAAAACTAGTTTCGAATGCTGAACATTCATCTTGAGTTCTGAAGCATACAAAATTTTCAACTTATCAGCACTGTGTTACATGGATTATATATACTAAACTTTTTCAAAAATTTAAGACAAGAAATCAAATATCGGTACTCACCTGAGAAGATTTAACAGATATCTGAAATATATTCATTGTGACAAAGGGAAGGGAGCAGGTAGGTTAAATTATTGGGGTTTATCATGGGATTTCCCCTGTGACTAATTAGATTTTTCCGTTCCTATGAAAAACAAATTTTTTTGAAAACTTTAGTATATATAATCCATGTAACATAGTGCTAATGTGTTGAACATTCTGTATGTTTCAGAACTGAAGATAAGTATTTAGCATTCGAAACTAGTATTCTAATCAAATGATTCCAATAGAAGTGGCAACTAATTCATAAATCCTAATTATACCCCTTTTTAATTTTTGAATCCGGTTACAAAAATAGTACTCTTATTCATAAGTAATGCTGCCCGAATATGTTTATCTAGCAAAAGAAAGCAGTATAACTAATTGTAGATATTATTTATTTAATTTTATTTAATAGTTACATTATATAAATATATTGCAGATAAATTTAAATAACCAAATATAAAGTTAAAACTCACAAGAAGAACAGCAAAAGCGACGTTGTTGACTATCATGTTGATTAGGAATGACACTACAGTTGTCTGACCACTGTCCACTTTGGCTTATCTTCGCGTATAAATTGCGTATATATCTCGTATCTCGGTTCGTTTTTTTATTAAACACGTGGGATTTCTAGAAACATCTTATCAATTCGTGAAACTATATCATTGCAAAGATTTTTCCCAAAACAATGATATATTTGCACTGAAAATATTTATGTTGAAACTTTCCATTATGCAGATAAAGTCTTAAAAATTGATCTAGGCGAGCTTATTGGAGCTGAGAGATCAAAAATCACCTAATACGAAAATCTTCACCTCCAATCTCTATATTTCCCCACCTTACTAACCCCTAGGATAACATATCCTTATGTCATAGATGGAGTACATTTGGACAAAAAAATCCTCGTTAGTTATAAAAAAAAAATAAAAATGTGTTTAAATGTTTAAAGATTGTGAAGAACGACTAAAAAAAGCAATTCCAAACATATATAGGATAACTGATTGGATAAAACTATTTTTATAGATCGATTCATTCACTCATCTAAATTATTTGTTTTTCTGAGAATTAGTCGTTAAGATTAAATTTAAATTATAACAAAACAAAATCATTAAGTGACTTTTGGAAAAAAAAGTAATGCACTATTCTCCGGAAACGTCATTCAAATTCTTAGAAGCAGAACAGCTGGTTATAAGATGTAATAGGTTAGAATGCCGAATATGATTATGGAGTTACTCCAGGGTGAAAGAAAAAGAGATAGCGCCTTGAAAAGAGATGATAATTCGAGAAAACAAAATGAACGTTGTGTTTTTGTTTGTATTTATATTATTTTTGGATCTATGTGTATGTATTCTGAGTTAAGTAGTTGTAATATTAATAAAGATAACAAAGTAAAGAAAAAAAAATAAAACAGACATGTAAATATTATGAGGGAAATAAACAAAAATAAATAAAATGAAATAAATTGGAGGAAAAAAAAAAGTTACGAAAAATTATTAGTTTGCTGTTATATTATTACTTTAAATTACATACAAACATATTTAATAAGTATATAAGAATATTGATAAGTATATAAGGAAATTGATAAGTAATTGTATCTCCCAATTATAATTTTATTTTTCAAAACAAGTAGGCCCCACATTATAATGTTTTCTTCCAAAAAATAATACGAATTTTACATCTTTATTCGAAGATGAATGTTTTATCAATAAGAAGTGGTGTTTTCAGATGGTATATGTATATGTATATACGAGACTTTTCAGTCGAAATAAATATTTATGAACAGTTTTGGAGTGTTAAGAGCTTGAAAATGGCATAAGCCATGAAATGTTGCCCTCAAAATGGTTACATATCATAATTTTTGAAAAATAAAATTCTAGTTGGGAGATACAATTGCTTATCAATTTCCTTATATATTATTAGTTTTGCTAACATCTTGTATTATATATTATATCTTAGAATTATAACGGAATTATAAATATCTTTAATTAGACAGAATGCTCAGTATGTAGTAAACCAATAAAGTTGGGCAGCAGTATGTTTTTTGTATCAATAAAGTATATATCCCTCTTGATAAATACACAGATGTATAAATATACCGTAAATAAACAAATGGCTGACTATAATAAATGGAAGAAACTACCTCGAACCCTCGGGTGAGGCCCGTTAGACTACTGGAGGCGACACACACTGACCGTAGGAGTAATGGCCATACCCAGGGTATCTTCATTTTTTATCGTGAAGTAAGTTTCTAGGAGGTAAAAAAGTCTCCTTGAGTTCCGGTCTATAGTCTGTTCCGGGGAAAGACATATAGGTCCAAGTATTGCTGACGCTGACCAAACATAATCTGCAGATCCAGCCCTATTTGTCACTGTAATTAAACACGAATGTTTGAACGCAGGTCTGTGGTCAGTGGTAAGTGACAGGCAATCCAGCCACGGGTAATCTGCCGTTGTAGATGGAAACCATGGTCTATAACAACCTGGGGCGGGTTACCCCATCTGCCTGAGGTTGTCTGGACACAAGGCCAAATATTTTCAAGGTATGTATTATCAATCAATATTTCAAGAGAGTCTCCCTAATTTTTGTTTTAATAATTTGGCTTTTCAACACTTGTTTTGATATAATATTGATCAAACTTGAAATAAAAACAGAAGAACAAAAGTTAATTTAAAAAGTTATTATTTATCCAGACACGTTTAATTCGACTTAAAAGTCGAATACCTAGCGAGTAACGGCGACGAAGAAATTTTCTGAATATGTGGATTTAGATGTTATATAGAAACTAGCATCCCCTGCAGCTGAGCATACGTGGTCGGCTAACTCTTCTGTAGCTAAATACATTTCCACGCATTAGTTTTCTGGGTAGTCTGTCTTAAATTAAAACTGAAATATAAAAGTAAAAAAAATAATCTAAATATTGGATTTCTTTAAAATCGGGAGTCTTGTTTTTGGAGTTCAATATGGATGTAAATCATAGATATAAAATCCATGGGCTCTTGAAATTTGTAGAAATCATTAAAAGGAAAAATATAAGAAATGAAAGGATGAGAAAATAAAATATATGAGATTTATAAAACAATATCTCGACTGGCTTGTTGTTCTATATACGATACTGTATGTGTCTGAAAAATTATTAAATATTGAGCTTATCATATTTTCAGTGCATAGGGTATTAACGTTCAAAATTTTTTATCTACAATTAATTGAGATTTATCTAAAGAAATATTTATTTTGCATGGAAATTTTACTACTATCTCTTTCTAATGACGTTATTTAATTGATTCATCGAAATGTTTATATATATTTTTAAACCATGTTCTTCCATGAAGAAACTAATCTCTAGACAGATAAGCAATATCTAAATCGAATTTTCATTATTTTTAGCATATATAATAGATAATTATTTACATTGTATCGAGCGATTTTGTGCTGCTTTTAACTTTTAAAAAACATTATTTTAGGTAAATTATATAGTATTTTCTTTTTTAATACACAAGATAATGTTTTTAGAGATGTTTCGATTTCAAAAGTAGATTTCCTATTCCAGTTATTCTCGAAGAAAGAATCAGTATCGAGAATCGATGATCTTATTCGATTCCTATAAAGCGATTGATATCGCTAATGACGATAGTTTTGTGATAGATAATTATAATAACTATTATACATCAATTCTTCTACCTAATAAAAAGTCTTCTTTTTTTTTCTTTTGTCATAGCAATTTTGTTAAAACCAAGCATCAAATAATTTTTTAAGATATGTATTAGCTATTGAAAAATGAAGAAATGGAATTACAATTTAAAACTGCCGAAAGACTAAAACGACAAGAAACTGCTCCTCGTTACAGACTACTACATTTACTAGACAAACGATCAAACCTCCCAATTCATTACAAAAGACTCATTTACACGACTGTGATTAGACCTACTTGGACATATGGAGTTGAGCTTTGGGGCTCTACTAAACCATCCAATTCATCTCGTATTCAATCCTTACAATCCAAAATCCTTCGAAAAATCCTAAATGCTCCTTACTTTGTCACCAATAAACCTATCAATAAAGATCTTAATGTTCCATATGTTGCTGATTTAGCCCACACCAGATACCTATCCTTTCATAGTAAGTTCCATAACAACTCAAATCCGTTAGTTTTTCAACTACTTCCAACTCCATTCCTGATAATCCTCCGAGGCGTCTGAAACGAAGATGGCCTAGAGACTTAGTGTAGAATTTTAATAAAGTGCTACTGATGAATAGTTCTTTTCATGTTTTAACATGTTATTGTAATCGTTGTCAATACATTTACTTGATATATATATTTTATACAGTTGTAAATTTCAATAAATGTACATAAAAAAAAAACTGCCGAGAAGGAAGCACTTACGAAATAAATGCATAAAGACAATTATCGTCAAATTTTACTTTCTTATGCTTAGAGGATTTTTGTTATTCCAGAATAAAGGTTATTATCATTTCATTACGGACACAGGTTTTCGAGCACTATTATATTGTAAATACAAACATCCAGAAGAAGGTCAGTGGACTCTTCCATGAATAGTTTTTAACCAACCAAAATAATTAATTGAATTTAATTTTTATTTAATTTAAAACCAGATAATTATACATAAAAAAAAATAAAAAAAATATCATAATTAATTTATCTGCTAGCTATTAGAAGTATTATTAATAGAGCTAAAATAAACTTTGACCCTGGATCCATGTGATAGGCCGGTTTATCCGAGGACTGGTGTATCCAATGGTGGTTAACAGAGTTTTTTTGCAGTATATATAACTTTGTATAGTACCTTAAATTTGCGAAATACATTTTACTGTTTAGACAGTTCCAGAATTTTTTATTTATTTTACAATAATTTACATTTTTTGTATTAAAATTACAATAAATCTTATATATAGATACGGATGGCATACTACTAGATTTCTTAACACTAATTAAATTGGAAAACGTAATCAATTTGGGTTTGCTGAGGAGAAAAACTGACCATGCTCCTTGAATTTAGATTACCCACTGCTACGGGAATACACAATAAGCCGAGCTACTTACAATACACTTAAATAACAATAACTTTTTGTTAATTGTATTTTGTGAAATAGAGACTGTTGAAGAATTATTTTTAACAAAGGAGGGTAAGAATAAACAGAGATTCTAATTTATTGTTGCTTCTATTGATGTCTAATCCAAAGTGTTGTTTTGATTTGTTTTCAAATAAAATGGCAATTTGCTGTCCCAGCACTTTGAATGGCTGTAAAAAAAAACATGCAACCAATATTTCACTATTCTTGATTTTATCTTGTTGAGTTCATTTGTTTAAATTAATGTAGGCCTTAAAACTTCAATTTCAAATGTTTGATAAAGAAAAAAACAAAATTAATTATTAAAAATTTTGACGTACGTAACTGTCCACAGGTCGAGTTTTCAACTTCTAACCTTCACAAAGAGTATAGAAATTTGTTTTTATTGTATTCTCTTTGTTATTTCTTGTTAAATTATGAATATATTAAATGAAAATAGAACTTTCTTTTGAAAACGTTACCGTTTTGGTAACGTGTGTTAAAATTTTGGTAATGTACGTTAAATCTGGGGTTCCATTTGTTAAATTTATGGTTAAAAAAAAAGAATTATGAAATAAACCTTTTTTTTTTTTTCTTAATATATAAATATACAATGGAAAATACTCTGATGGCTAGAAATGAAAATTAGGTACTAGCATTTTGTAATGTTTTTTTTAGATGTCGCTCAGACTAAAAGCCATTTTTTTATATAAATATACAATGGAAAATACTCTGAGGCTGTTACTAGGGGGTTGTTGATGTCTCTAATATCACTTATGTTCGGTCAAAAGGGCTTAAGTCTTGGAATGTGAAGTTTACAAGGCGATTTTCCAACGGTTTGGAAACTTCTTTTTAATGTTGCCTAAGTATTTCTTATTTCATGAATCACTATATTATAGCATAAGGGACTGTTCATTATAGTAAAATAAAAACTTAAAACAAAATTTTATTTGTTTATTAATTTTTGTTTTCATAAAATCATTTTAATAAAAATGATGACTTAAGTCCTTTTTACCAAACACCAGAGGTATATTAAATACTTTTAATATTGTTTTTTAAATACTTTTTCTTAAAATTCAATTTTTCTACATGTTTCTTTTAGTCACCATTAAGTGTGAACATATTTTTGATGTACGTTACCAACAATTAAAAATAAATGAATTAATCAGCTAATAATAATTTTTTGGTAATGAATGATTATTGAAGGAGTCTAGACATTCTTAACAGATGTTAATAACTTGGGGGGGGGGGGATCAATAATAAAATCCATAAACTTTTTATCAAAGTAAAAAAACAAATTTAGTAATATACGTTAAATTTTTTGGAAAAAAAAAAAAAAAACTTGAATTTTTCACATAAAATTTATTACAATTGCTCCTGGGAAATCACTTCAAATAATACTGACAAGTTACAAACCCGGTTGCGTATGTCAAATTATTAAAAGTTTTATTTCTTTTAAAATTCATTACAAATCAAGGAAGCGAAAATTTGACGACCCAACACAGGTATACATTCTCAAGCAGTTTGGCAACATCATACTATGCCACAGAACATGAATAAGTAACTTTTTTTTTTAAAAGGATTTTTGGGTTTTCTAGAATGCTAAATTGCCATTTTATTTGAAAATGACCCTTGTATGAAAGGATATACAGTGGAACCTCGGTTTAAGGAACCTCAAAGGGAACGAGAAAACTTTCGTGATATCGAGGTTCGATTTATTGAGCTGATTTCTGACTGACTTCGATATATAGCGGTTAGAGGTTTATTATAAAATACTCAATGTTACTATAGAAAATATAATATTTTATAGAAATAATAATAATGAAAGAATAATTGAATGGGTCCGCCGAAAAACGTTCTAAGCGACAAAATTTTGAAATGACAATTTTAAAGTTTTTTAAATGTATTATAAATAGTACAGTCTTGTATGATATAGCAATCCATTATGTTATTATACTTGTACATATAACCAATTACAAGGTGAGAAAAAATCTAACTTACAAAACTATCAAGAACTTTAGATTATGATTGTCTTTCACTGATTACTCAAAATTTTGTGTGTCGCTTAGAACGTTTTTCGGCGGAGCCATTCAATTATTAAATTTGTGAAAAATTTAAGTGGACCTTTAGAAAAAATTTGAAATAGTCGTTTGTCTACCTGAAAACGACACTTCGTCTAAGTCGATATCTTGGAACTCGGGCCGTTTAAACCTCTATTCCAAACTTTTTACGGCTTGAATAATTTTCAGTTTTTCTTTATACGAAAGGGTTTTACACTTTACCATTTTCGAAAATAAAAAAAATATTGTAGAACAACAGAAAACGATACGTATCGCATAATTGTTTTATCAGAAACTGAAACATACTGGAAACAAATGTCAGGATGGGAGTTACAGTTAATCCTTCGTAGAATCTTCGATCAGTCTAAACTCTACTTATTTAAAAAATCGACTTCGATTTATAGAGGTTTTCCGATAAAAACTTCGTTTTGTAGAGGTGCGGTGTAAGCTAAGGAATCTTCGAAAATTCGATATATCAAGGTCTGTTTAACCAATCCTTCGATACGTAGAGGTGAAAATGACATACGAATCGTAGGAAGGTTCAAGGGGAATAGAAAAACTTCGATTTATCAAGAAATTCGCTATTTCGAGGTTCCACTGTATGCATATATAAATGTTTTGTTGAAATAGAATTTTAATAATTTTTTATTCTTTTTATATATTGATATTGACAACTATTCAAGGATACACCTATATTAAGTATGCTTGATAATTACATGTCAAAAGCTTGTAGAAAAACTACCCATTGTTGGCACTCAAATAAAAAATCTACAATTGATGATGATCCTAAGGCCATTTTCTTATCACCGTTAGGTGTTTCTGAGGGATAAATCAACACCTATGGATCCTTAGAAACTATGTTTTCTAGCAAATATATCTATGTGTGAGTGTGAAAAGTAGACCCTTTCCACAAAAGCGGTGTATATAAACTCAAATGTAGTGACTATGACACGGGAAAAACTGGAAAATCATTAAATCAAAGATTAATATATAATAAAAGAACATATTTTTTTTTAATTTAAATTTTATATTTATTTTTTGTATCATCTTGGTCACTTCCAATTTTTGATATTTTAGTCCTGAATAAGACCTGCAGGGCAGGTCTAATCGCCGGCACGCCAAATACAAAGTGTTTTTTTAATTTAAAAACTTGGACGTGTTTATTTACTCGAGTGCATCCGTGACCATTTATCTACTTACATTGCATCCTACAGTCAATTATAGAATTCTCATTAAAAAAAAAACAAAAACACATATGAGCATACAATATTAAGACCCAGAATTCAAACTTCGCCATCCAACTATGTAAAAATAACCATAAATTCAAAACATACTCGGGAGTGATACTAATATATCAAGTAGAAAATAGCCTAAAATTAAATATTTATGAATCATTATAAATAATAAAATCGTTCAAAACCAATCCCTGTTTTTGTTTAAATCACCAGCTAGATATCTCCAATAGATAGGAACAAAAAAACCAACTAATCATGAGAAAAACCTAAGGATTTACTTGATTCTTCCTGGTCCTTTCCTTCACCCCTTCCATTCCTCATGTCTTTCTGGAGTCCGGTTAACGTCCTTATGTGAGTAACAATATATTTAATTTATTCTCTTAATTTTTTTTTTTAACATTAATATATATAATCTATGTAACAAAGTGCTGATGTTTTGAAAATTTTGTTTTAGAACTGATGGTGAATGTTTAAAATTCAAAACTAGTTTTCATATAAAAATATTTACATTAAAAGTGGCTGTTAATTCATCAATCCTGATTGTATTGATCCTTCCATACCATCAGGCGTACCAGAAGTGAGAATACCTAAATCAAAAATTCAATTTGTCAGGTTAACATTTATTGGGATTTTCTATTCAAAAATATTTAACACTTATTTTATAGCAGGGAACATTATCGTACCCATACTACCTAAAATGGACTAAATTTAAATTTAATTAATCGATTAAAAAAATAATCATATAAATATTATGTTGTGGAAATATGAGCATCCTCGCGCAGGATGCAGTAGAAGGAAGACAAATTGTTTATATCATTTAATTTTAAATCGTAAGGTAATCATTTTCATGGTTCGCTAATATAAACTGAAAAATAGTTTATAAAATCATCAATTTTATTTTATTAATTAAAAAAAAAATAAAGGAAATATACAGGGTGAGTATCTCTTACAATTAGTGTGAAAAAAGGGGGGACTAGATGAAAAAAGAAGAATAATGCCGCAGACCTTACCTTTCTATTTCAATACATTGCAGATATACGCTAATTCAAAGACTTTTTTTTTTTTTGAGGAAACCACGTTTTTTGCCATAAAAGCTGTAATATATCCACTTTAAACATTTTTCAAATTTTGACCACATTTTCGGATTTAACATTAAACTTTTTATAAGAGGCGAGTACATGAAACCTTGAAATTCACAAACTTGTGACCTATATAATAACTTATATTTTTCAAACTTTAACCACATTTTCGGATTTATTGTTAAACTTTCTAGAAAAGAAAAATACATTTAATCTTGAATTTTACAAACTTGTGACCTAAAGAACAGCTTGATCTTCACCTTATTTAGGGAAGTTACAATATCTTATAATACTTCAACGCACACCGTTTCTCGAAAAAAACTATCCACAAAACTGCGAATCTCTCAAAAACTTGCAAATTTAATTAGCTGTCATATGGTATGATCAAATTTATGATTACATATTGATTTCATGGATGCACAAGGTTTTTTTTTGTTGTTTTTTTTAATGGGTTTAAGGTCGTTTGATAAAGCTGAAATACTATTACATTGAAATTGAATTTATCTAAATTTGTCGATATACTATTCTTCATATTTTAATATAGTTAGTCAGTGTTTTACTATGTTAAGCTAAGTAAATAAGGCAAAAAAATGTCAGTCTGAGCATTCTTAACCACCTCATAGACCAATATCTAAGAGTTAATCATAGTAGAACGTTTCAAGCATAATATGTTTTTGAATCATGCCGCAATGGAAACAATGTCGAAACTAGGCAACTAAACAAGGGGACAAGAACAAACTGTACTCAACGGATCGCTGCCTCAATCAGGAGTGTTTCGATAATGACGAGTACTCGGCAAGTTCTCTGTCGATAGTTAACACGAGTGTCCGAGAAGAGGAAACACAGTCCGTACCAACTATTATTAATCGTGTTGTCGAATACCGCTGAATATTACTAACAATGTTACATTTTACGGAACTGTTATTTTTTAATAAATAACTTATCTCATTTTTTTTTTACATCAATACATCTTTATTTAAAAATGTAGTAAAACGATACATTTAACATTACAATATAATGTATCTAAATATAGTTTTACAAAGTATTATATTTTTGGATGTATTAATGTTAATGAGGATAAGTAAAACATATTGTTAAATATTAAGGAGTGATATTCAATGGCGATATTATGCTGAGATTAAGGGCCTGACAAAAGAGAAAAAATAAAGGGAGAAAAATAATAATAAAACAGAAAAACAAATTAAATAAATGATAATAATAAATACAAAATTAAACAGAAATTAAAAGAGAGTTTTAAGATGGAAATTCGTCATTCCATTCCGGTTGGTTTGCTTTGAAGTAGGGTTCAAGGAAGATGAAAGGGTGTTGGTCAGAGAAGAAGCATGTAAAATTTGATGTAAAAACGTTTTATTTACTGAACAGAGTTTTTCTAAAAAAATTTAAATTTATTAAATTTATTTAAATTTAATTAAATCGTGATGCAAACTCATTCTGTTAGGTTGTACGCCAAAGAGACTTTATTCGTAAGGTCATATATATAGGTTCGTATATACATGCACTTTCAGTGGTTATTTTCAGATAGATAACACAAGACAATACAAAAAATGATTTATACTCAAAGTTTATTTTGAAGTATTTTGCACCGCCAAACACGAAAATCACAACAAACCTCAGATTAAATCTTGTTTTTAAGAATCATAAATTCTCCCAACTCATAAATAGATGCACTTCCACTCATCTTTACTTTCTGTGTATAATATTTGTAGTGTTCATTTAACCTGGATGGTGGAAGAACTTGCAACATGATCGATTTTTAACTTCTTAATTTTTTTTGTTTTTTTATTGAAACATGACTTATTATGTTGTACGAGGGTGAATCAAATATAAACGGTAATTTTCAAAATTATATTTATTGAATAATATTATACAGAAACTATACCTTCAACATTTTTCAATGTAGTCTCCTGCATTATCTACACACTTCTGCCACCGATTTGGAAGTGTTCTGCCTTCAGTACAGCCATGACCGAGCGAGAGGTACATCCATATGTTGCGCAACGCATCGTCATAAAATTTTTAACAAATGAAGGTGTTAAGCCTTCGGAAATTTTTACTCGTTTGCAGGCACAGTTTGGGGACACTACTCTGTCTCAAAATCGAGTGTATACGTGGGCCAGAGAATTTAGGGATGGCCGAGAACGTGTTGAAAACGAAAGTCAAGGTTGACGCCCAAGGTCAAGTCTTACAGTTGACAATTTTTTTTTACTCAAGGGGAGTTCTACTCATTGATTTTCTTCACGATCAACGAACAGTGAATGCGGCTTACTACTGCCAGGTGCTACAGTCAGCAAAAACCAGTTACCGGAACAAAAGACGAGGTGAGCCCATTAGAGATGTCATCCTTCTCCATGACAACGCAAGGCCTCACACCGCATTGTTGACAAGGGATAAATTGGAATAAATGGGCTGGGAAACTCTCGAACACCCTCCTTACAGTCCAGACCTGTCCCCTTGTGACTATTTTTTGTTTGCGCCCCTGAAAGAATCACTTGGAGGAAAACGATTTGAAAACAATGAAGACGTCGAAAAGCACGTGCGCGAATGGTTAAAAACTCGCCCTCAGTCTTTTTATGAACAGGGAATATTCAAGCTTCCAAATCGGTGGCAGAAGTGTGTAGATAATGCAGGAGACTACATTGAAAAATGTTGAAGGTATAGTTTCTGTATAATATTATTCAATAAATATAATTTTGAAAATTACCGTTTATATTTGATTCACCCTCGTATTTATTAGTTAACAATATTTTTTCTTTAAATTTAACCATAAACTGAGAGATGGGCTGTTATATATCTTAAACATAAGTGCTAATAAATAAATTTCATTTAAATATTCTTCTTTTTCAACCCAACATTAGTAAACTTAATTAGTATTAAAACTAGAAAAAAGACAAAAAAAAATTGTGTTGTTGCCTTGTTTAATATCTATTTATTTATTTTTTTAATACAAATTTTGAATAGCATTTATGATCAGATTAAAATTAATATAATATGTTTTGGTCTGATAACCGTTACAGAAAAAGGGATGTAAATAAAAATCAAATGAAACAGACCGATAACAATAATTTCAAATCTGAAAGTATATATTTAACCATAAATATAAAGAATATTTTAGAAATCTTGACATCATAAGCAAATAGACATTCATTATCGCCCTGATGTAATGTATACAAAGTTCGTTTGAATTACAAATAGTTTCGATATGCGTAGCGCAATTTACAAACCGATGGAATAGCTAATCTTACGCAAAGTCGATAACCCGCCTTATCGATAAATCTCGTAATCAAAACCAGACATAAATAAATGACTCATAGGCACTTTTTTTTTTTTAAGATTTCATATTTTGATAAACAACCCTGAAGTTTGGTTTTTTATAGTTTAGAATTTTAGTAATTTGTTTACACCGAAAGTAATAACCCTAAAGTGGGTAACTAATAGACAAACGTTCAAATCACCCGATTCACTATAAGAAACTAATCTAGATGACGATTACCAGACCTATTTGGACTTACGGTATAGAGTTATGGGGATCCGCCGAACCATCGAATTATTCCCGCATCCAATCACTGCTATCAAAAATCCTTTAAGAAATTCTTAATACTCTTTACATTGTCACAAATGAACTAATCCACAATGATCTCAATATTCCACATGTCGCTAATTCGGCACGAACCAAGTACCTTTCCTTTCATAATAAACTTAAGACTCATTTAAGTCCACTTGTTGCACAACTTGCTTCCCATTCCATTCTTGGCAATCCTCTTTGGCGTCTGAAAAGAAGATGGCCTCGTGATCTTCTTTGTAGATATTTCATTAGAGTACTACCAATGGGTAGTTCCTCTGCAAGCTTTAACTATGTCATTATATTACATAGTATACCGCATATTTACTAGATGTTTTTTCTAATACAGTTGTAGATTAATAATAATAAAATAATTTAAAAAATGCAATGAGTATATTTTTCGTTCTTTTGTCCATATTTCTTTTCAGTGGTGTTTTATTGTAAATACCAATTTCTCAGACAAGCGATTTTTTTTAAGTTGTTGTGCTTTGGTTTGATTGTAGGTGTAAAGTATGATAGGTGTTGGGAAGAGGGGCTTACCTTTATTGGCTGCCTACCACTATCCCCTTTCCAGCCGGTTCTGCAGCGTCCTTAATTATTAAAACATATGAAACTAACAAGAAATTGGGCAAATATAAAACAAAATAAAATAATCCTTTCCAATCATGTAACAGATTAATTATATATGTATTTACAAAAAAAAACCAAACAAACAAAAAAAAAATCCAATGGAAAATATTCAATTAAAACAAATTTTACAATTAAGAAAGAATTTAGATCTATAAATAGTTTATAGCAAGATAAATAAAGTTTGTAACTAAAGAAAATCGTTTAACCTTAATATATTGAAAAATGGTAAATTAAATGTTTAAAATAAAGTTCACCCAACTCACGAAGTGAAGAACAATTATCTCCAGATGACTTTCTTTAAACGATAAAAGGAGCGAAGTTCAATGCGATTATTCCACTTCAATGCGTTTGCTCTAACTGTAGCGGGTGGTGCACACTTTGCTATTCCAGGATCCAAATACCATTTTTCACAAGAGGTGCTCTCTTCTAGCGTTAGAAGCCAAGACTGCGCAAACCAATAATATGAGGTGCGATCTTCATAACATCAAAATCCAGACAATCAATGTAAGCGATTAAAACGAGATGCGATCTTCTTGCGATCAGATGCCAGACTGTCGATGTAAGCGGTTGAAACGAGATGCGATCAGATGCCAGACTGTGGATGGGATGTAAGCGGTTAAAACGAGATGCGATGTTCTTGCGATCAGAAGCCCTACTTTATTAGTGTTGTGACTGGACGTTATAAAAACATATGTTTTATTTTTAAACAAATGACTAACTACAATAAATGAAACTTATCACCTAAAATTGACAAAATAATATTCTTAACTACAAATTCATTTTTGGTTTTCATAATTGGAAAGGTGAAGACAAAAATCAGTAATTAAAATTAAAGTTGACTCTTTTTGAAACTATTAAAATGATATACTTTTACACCGCGCCAAAACATTAGGGATAAGATTGAGATCGTACAGCATTATTGATATTTTTGTATACCGAGGGTAATCATTGATTATCGTTATACACAAGTTTTGGAGTTTTGGGTTTCGAAGTTGGTTGTACAAGTTAAGCTCCAAACAGGTAAGCTATATGTAATATGCGCTCGAATAATTGTTTTATACAATATAAGTTTTTGGGATTTAATTTACATTATTTGTGGAAGTAAGGGAACATCTTGTATCTTGTATCTTGTATTTTACTGATTTGGACCAGGGTATGTCTTCTCCCTTTAAAGTAATATGTTTTTCTGTTAATGGTCTGCGTTTTTGTGAAGATAATCGCTTCTGATTTACTTGTATTTATTTTAGTTTCCATGTTAGACAGTATTTATTGTATTTTTTGAAGGTTTGTTGTAACCTATTTTATATTGTGTCAATGTGGTAAAAGTATGTGTATAATGATGTGCCATCTACGTACAGTGATGTTATTACATTATGGTGTGTTGGTAAACAAGGTAGGAACAGGTTGAAAAGTGTTGGAGATAGGCAGGAATCTTGTGGAAGGCCAGCAGGAAGGGTAAGTACTTTAGAGGAACATGAGTTTATTTGCGTATAGAACTGTCTGTTAGAGAGAATGAATGGATAATGTGAATAAGGTAAGGGAGGAATTCGTACATAATCAATTTATAAATAAGGCTGGTGTGCCATACTGTATCAAATCCTTTTTTAGATCAAGTAAATGCATCCCTGTATGTTTTTTTTTTTCGTTAAATGCTTTCGTAATGAAGTCGGTGAGTCGAGCCAGTTGGTCAACAGTGGAATGATGTGCCCAGAATCCGAACTGTTCTTTTATAATCAGGTTGTTCCGTCTGGTGTGGTTGAGAATACGAATCAATAATAAACGTACAAAGATTTTGGAAATTATGTTTAACCCGGCGTTGGTCACTAGGTGTGTATTTCCTTCTAAAAAATATTTAATATGTTCGTCAGAATTTAACTTTCATCGCTGAATCTCAGTATAGCTGAGTTTAGGACATTTGCGAATAAGAATATTCGGTTTCTAAGGAAAACAGATGCAGGTGACCAGGATATCTCTCGTGCAGTTAATTCGTGACATTTTACTAAGCTAGTATTCTAACTTCTTTCGATTGATTAATGATTATTTGGGTTCAAAATAAGTCGTGGTTTTAACATGCTTGAATTGTTGGATAAAAAGCCAGTTGAGAAGATAAATTGTTAGTAATTAGTTGATAAATCGTCGAGAATTGTATTTATATTATTTTTCAATCATTTACTAGGAATCTGAAAATTTTACTATTTAAGATTCTTGTTCGTGGCTACTCGAAGAAATACAAAATAGATCTGGTATAGGTGTGCTCAGTGAAAAAAGAAAAACGAAAAACAATTGTAAAAAGTGTAATGTTTCAATTTGCAATGGACATAATAAATATACTTTTTATAATTGTAAAGAAATAGAAGAAAATGATCTAGCTGATGAAAAACACATTGCTATGTAAATAGTAAAATATTTAATTTTTGCTTGGTTTTTTTGTTTTTTTAAAATAAATCTTTGTAAAAACATAATTTTAATCCTTATACTCTATACTACAATTATTGATACATTGTGATGACATTCATTTACCATTTATAACTACATATTTGGTGATATAAAACTGCATTTTTAGTGAAAATCAAAGAAGTGGGGGAAATGCTCACCTAGCGACTAACGGTGTACCAGATCGGCTAGCGACCAACGCCAGGTTAATAAATTTATAGGTCTGTAATTTGAATAATTTTTGGGTTCTTTATTTGGTTTAGGAATCGCGATAGTTTTTCAGGTTATCCAAGCCTTACGGAAATAATTGTACCTTAATACGGAGTTAAGTATTTTGGTTATATTGTTTTATGGCTAGTGAGACAATACCATCGTCACAAGGGGAATAGTAAAAATCTTATTTCTGAAATAATATAAACAGAGATTTCATATGAAACTACCCGATACAAATTGTATAAAAAATTAATAAGGTGGATACGAAAATTTTTTGAGAAATTCACATACTGTTAATTTCATGACACTTTTATTAAAGAGACGAATTATAAAGTAGTAAGGAAAAGGTAAATGTAAAGAGGCAAAGGCTTTGAGAGTCCACTTTATAATTTACTTGGACCCCAAACCACTTCTCCCCCCATCGCCCTTTAAGCCCTTTAAGTGATAAAATTAACCTAGCATGCTCCAAGAGTTTTTTTTTCTTCTTCACATCGCAACAGGTGCTAAAATAATAATATGATTTTACCTCAATTTTTCTCTCTTTTTTTTTTTTTTTTTTTTTTTTTTCCTATGGAAAAATGTGTAAAATGAAATTTCTGACTAAGGGGCGTTGTAGGTGTTAATATTTCTCGATGGATTCATCAGTTATTTTTAGTGTGGATATATCCAATTTTGCTATAGACTTCAAATATACCTAATATGTTATATAGAAAAATAATATCTTAGAAAATGTACTGTATATTATGTATATATTATGTAGAAATAAAAACAATTATCCCATGAGGTACTGATGATTATATAGAAGGATCAATATAATTAGGATTATTAAATTAATTGTGATCAGCAGGTAGGTAGGTGGGTTTAACCCATTTTTTCTCTATGATGAATATTTCTAATATTCCTATTTTAAATTTGTTTTCAGTATGAAAGGAAAAACCAATCCAGCCATAGAGAAAACCGAAAGGTTTAACCCAACAACCTAAATGCTACAATTTCGCCTCTACACATTTAGTCCACTCTAGGACCTAAAATCTTTCAGAAGTCCTTTTCATTTTGCCTTCTTAGGTTAGTTATAATATATTTTATTTCTTCTTAACAAAATTAATATGTATAATCTATGTTGCAAATTGTTGATGTTATATACTTTAGAAATGATGAATATTTAACATTCGAAACTAGTTTTCAAGTAAAATAATTTTCAATAGAAGTGGAAATTAATTCACCGATACTAAATACAAGTACATCCGAACAGAGGAATATTAAAATGAAAATAATTAAGAATTATAATAATAATACAGATTATAATATAATCTGTATTATTATTATAATTCTTAAAATATGAGAACAATCCACAAATGATGTAAAACATAAATTGCTATGGTACATTGCTTAGTAGAGTACACAATGAAAAAATTTATTGTATCTAAATGATGAATGAGAAAAAGATTATTAGGAGGAATCTATGAGTCACCTTGGACAGGAATGATGATTTTTTTTTTTTTTTTTTTTTAAAGCCTCCGATTTTATTTATTATTTTATTCCTACAAGAATGATAATGATAGAAATGATCTTTTCTTGCCTTTCGGCATTTTAAGACGTAATTCTGCTCTGCCATCTCTGGAGGGTCTTTGGTCCACTGAAGGTACTCCCTTTATGTGTCGAGTGTGGAGGAAACACTCTGCCGGCTAAATCAATCGAAAGAAGTTAGAATACTAGCTTTGTAAAATGTCACGAATAAACTGCACGAGAGATAATCCGATACTGAGGAGTGTGGACATTGCAATTTTCAGTACAAATCTCCCAATATCCTTGTCACCTGCATCCGTTTTCCTTAGAATCCGAATATTCTTATTCGCAAATGTCCTAAACTCAGCTATACTGAGATACAGCGATGAAAGTTAAATTCTGACGAACATATTAAATATTTTTTAGAAGGAAATACACAACTAGCGACCAACGCCGGATTAAACATAATTTCCAAAATCTTTGTACGTTTATTATTGATTTGTATTCTCAACCAAACCAGACGGAACAACCTGATTATAAAAGTATTTATATATATAAATATATAAATATATATAGGAATACATAAAATAAAAAAAGATGGATATAATTACTATTACTTCTAGTTTATAGTTTTATATTCTTGTATATTAACTTTATGGTATAATAATTTTAAAGCTGTTAAAAGAAGATTATTAGTAATTTATTGTTAGTTATTATGGTTTTGCTGTAGAAGCTGCTGTAGTGGCATTAGCTGCGGCGGTCGAAGCTGTTGTGGTGCTGGCTGCGGGTGTAGTAGGGGCTGCTGTGGTTGTTGTTGAGGTTGTTGTGGTTGTTGTTGGGGTTGTTGATGCAGTTGTGGTAGTTTTAGTTGTCGTAGTGCCCTTTTCGTCTTCGTCTGAGGGGAATAAGATTGCGAGGATGTCGTCCAGGAAATCTTCCTCGCTTCCGCTGTCTCCGTCATCTCCCGAGAGCATGGACACCATGCTTCTGAGGCAACATCCTTGGCTGCTCTGTATCTGCTAAAAAAAAAATCAAATGAATAAATTAAAAAAAAACAAAAAAACTATGTTACACTTTAGTATTTTCTAATTCAATATATAAATATTGAAGTCATTAAAATTTAACAAGGATATCAAATGATTCCCTTCATTACTCCTCTAGCACTATGGACTCTTAATCCTCTATCATTCTAGATACCACATATATGTATACACATTATAGTTGTTTTTTTAAATTCTATTTAAAACAAATCAATAATTACATTATATGCGTACATATAAATCTCACATGATATATACTATTGAAACAATGAGTAATATGTACACAAACATAAATAAGGAAAAATACTTAAAAAAGAAATAAGTGTTAGTAAAATTATAATAAAAACCAGACAATAAAAATATTAATATAGACTTTTTACAGTAATAAATCAAAAAGGCTAGTACTGTACAGTAAGGCCACTGTTTTATATTAAAATAAAAAAAATAGGAATTTTACTAATGAATTAAATAGTGGTGATAAAATAAATTACAGTATTCCAATATGTGCAGTATTGTTCATTTATAGAAATTAGATATCCAATCTTCCAATAGTATATTTTTTTTTTTTTAATAATAAAAGTCCTTTATTTATTTTGGAACCTTAAGTCCCTTAACAATAAAAAATGATGTACTGCCAAATGCCTTCAGATCCTTAACATGTAATAATATTTTTATTACAAAATAACAGATAATAATGATAATAAAATATATATATATATATATATATATATATATATATATATATATATATATATTGATAAAAAATATTTGATAATTAATTTTTTTTTTTTTTTTTTTTTTTTTTTTTACAAAAAACAATAAGATTTCATGAATATATCTTGTTCATATTTATACTAATAAAAATTGGCTATTTTTAGGACAGGATCTAGGTGGATAGGAGGTGGTTAACGAACTGGTATTTGAAAGTGGAAATGGTAATTGAATAGCGAACGTTGAGAGGAATGGAGTCCCATAGAGAAGAGGATCGGATTACAAAAGATCTGTTGAAAGCAGCTGAGCAATGAGCTGGAGTATACAAATCTGGTTGGTAGGAACGGGTTTAGCGAGTAAGAATTTAGTCCTATTATACTTGATTCTTGCAAGTTTTCTTTTAGTAGTTTCCCATTATGGAAATTAGGGGTTTTGGGTTTTCGAACATAACCGTTGAAAAAAAAAAGATTTTGCTTGCGAATAAAAGAATTCTTTGACTGGGGGAATGTTTCAGATCGGCAAGAATCTAACGATTTTTGACGGCTGAACGACATTCTTGGCCACTCCTTCCCAACAACTTCGTTTTATGAAAAGGACTCTCTATTTTTTCGTTTAATTCTTCATTTTTGGTGATATCATATGGTGATATAATTAATTAAAAAGCCAAATTCCCCTAAAATGCTTTATTACTATTACTAGCTATGAAAATGAATTTAAAACATTATACTTATAATTTTTTTTAAATTAATTAATATTACTCAATATTTAATTTTAATTATTATTACCATAGTAGGTATATTTGTGAGCATAATGGATGTTATAATATCCAGTAACAGTTTCTATACATGGGTAGCATATATAACCTAAATGTGTGCAATATTAGGAAATTTATTCAGCATTATACTGAGACAATAATAGTCTACAATTATTGGCTGCCTCTTCAATTACCTCATTCTAGGTAAATAATACATTAATCTGAAACCGATAATTGGACGTTTGAAAATTGTCACGCCCGGTAAAATATTAACCGGTCATTAGGGAAGAATGGTGGCTATTGTGCATTATATTCTCTATTATACCTTTAGATCGTAAATATATATGTATGTACACACATATATTTATTTATATATATATATGTTTAGTAAGGTTCTTGAGGTTCAGTCATAAAATAAAAAATCAACTATTTTGGCGACGTTTCGAGACTATATTGTTCTCATAATCATGCCCTACAGTGATAAAATAACAGGTTACAATAAAATTATATAAGTTATACAAGTTATTTCAAAACATAAAGTTAGCTACAGTACAGGTAGGTATATAACAACATGTGTAGGGTAATACAAATATATATAATTACAGAATATAGAGGAGTATGAAGCTACTTACAATGTTACTAGTGGATATGAATAGACTAATAATTCTAGTACACAACTAACCTAGGGGAGTGAGTTTAAACAGACAGTTAACAAGGGTTAGTGGGGAAAACCCTATTTCTTAAAAATTAAGTTAAAAGGGCTGTGTGGGTATTCCCAAAGATGCAGGTACAAAAATATTTCAGTGTAATATACTAATAAATGAAAGAATGGTTTGTCTGATGTATATAAATGTAAATGTATATTATTGGTCTGAATGTATTAAGTTGGAATAACAGGTGTTAAGATTTAAAACGTCTGATTTTTTGTTTATTGCGCGGTTTTTAAATTTTTCTATGGTTATCATTTCTTTAATATTTCTTTTAAAATTATTTTGTTCATGGTGAATAATTTTGGGGAAATCAAATTTAAAAGTATGTTTTGTTTGCCTGTTTGGTCAGGTTTGTTCGGGTTTTTATTTATAGACGTGCAACTGTATTTATGTTGATACACTCGTCGTTTTCAACATATCAACATAAATACAGTTGCACATCTATAAATAAAAACCCGAACAAACCTGACCAAACAGCTCTCACCACACATTACAGGCAAACAAAACATACTCGTACTTTTAAATTTGATTTCCCCAAAATTATTCACCATGAACAAAATAATTTTAAAAGAAATATTAAAGAAATGATAACCATAGAAAAATTTAAAAACCGCGCAATAAACAAAAAATCAGACGTTTTAAATCTTAACACCTGTTATTCCAACTTAATACATTCAGACCAATAATATACATTTACATTTATATACATCAGACAAACCATTCTTTCATTTATTAGTATATTACACTGAAATATTTTTGTACCTGCATCTTTGGGAATACCAACACAGCCCTTTTAACTTAATTTTTAAGAAATAGGGTTTTCCCCACTAACCCTTGTTAACTGTCTGTTTAAACTCACTCCCCTAGGTTAGTTGTGTACTAGAATTATTAGTCTATTCATATCCACCAGTAACATTGTAAGTAGCTTCATACTCCTCTATATTCTGTAATTATATATATTTGTATTACCCTACACATGTTGTTATATACCTACCTGTACTGTAGCTAACTTTATGTTTTAAAATAACTTATATAATTGTATTGTAACTTGTTATTTTTTCACTGTAGGGCATGATTATGAGAACAATATAGTCTCGAAACGTCGCCAAAATAGTTGATTTTTTATTTTATGACTGAACCTCAAGAACCTTACTAAACATTTAATAGTAACAGTCAAGAAATTTATCCATATATATATTAAGTTTCTTGACTGTTACTATTAAATCGCGAAAAATCATTTTAAAAAAAATAAGCAGTCTAAAACTAGTATTGAATGAATTAATGCGTGAAAAATGACTGTTTATTGAAGAAAAAAAAACATTTTTCAATTACAGGAGGTTTTGGCTCTTAATGTAGCTAAAACTGGGATTGCAAAAACAAAATAAACTTTGAACAAAAATATGAAATTAAGACTTTCCGGCGACTGGTACGACGAGCGGTGAGAGCAGTTTGACTAGAAAGGTTTCCCCCGAGAAGCTCAATTTGTCGACAAGCCCGTGATGAAACTAATATCAGTTATGTACTGGCTACGGTGGAAGCGTATCCTCTTCGGAGCATTCGAGACATAAACAGGGATACCTACTTAAGCATTGGAACGGTTTAGGCCATACTAAAACAACAACGTATGAGGCCGTACCGCATTTCAATTCATTAGGCCCTAATTTCCCAAAATGCTGAGAGACAGAGGCTCTGTCATTAGGTGGGTATCCCTGGAAATAAATTTAATTTTATATCGAAATCCGTCGTAACAAATACCACATCCCATTGGGAATTCCAAAGTTAGGGTCGCTGGGGAAGATTGGAGAGCAGACTATAACCTGAAAAGAATCTTTATTTGACACAGTTAGGACCCTGAGAGTTTAGTTTCAAAATTTAAAAAAACTGTGGAAAAAAAAAGAGGATGGCCATCGAATATTGAACACCCTGTATATATCAACATTCTCAATTGGGTATGTTAATAGATACAGTTCTATATTAAGGTTAAATTGGAATATCTGGAAAACCATAGTATGATGAGATAAAGAAATCTATTTTTAATTTATTCCTATCCTTTAAATATTATACTATTTAGCCCTTTTCGGGCAATTAAATCACATTTTATAATTTTTAAATTGAACCGATTGTAAATTGTAAATTCTCCATATTATGTCTCTTACAAAGTCCAACACAATAATTGTATTATACCTATTGTCTCACGAATTCTATAGACAGCCAATCAATATCATTAACCCTGTGAATTATTATATCGATTTTTGACAGATGACGCCATGGGGTATAAATTTCACTACAAAAAGGCGTATTTGTTCTGAATACGACAATAATATCCGATGTATAATAATAAAAGTATAGTAGACCTGATCATCAATGAACGTTCGTCTCCTCTCCAGTGTAGTTTGGTGTCCCTGAAGAGGCAGGTCGAAACGTTGTCACGCATTAAAGTATTTCTATTTGACGTGGTGTTTTTCTTTGTCTGCATCCCTGATTATCTTCTTCTACATATATCCGATATAAATTATCTCTCATACAGAAAAGTAATTAATACAATTATTTACTAAAACCCATCTAACTTAGGCTTGCCAATCTATGGGAAATAGAAACTTACGGAAAATACAACTAAATTATTTGAACCCACTTCTCTTAATTTGATTTATTTAATCAGGATGAACAAACTAAATTTTATTAGAAAAAATTTTTTTTTTGAAAAAAATATTTCATCTCTCCCTTTATCTGTAGATTTATTTGGGAAGGTACATCGGATATTTTGACCCTTTTACATATTTTAATTTTTTTATTCTTATTCAATTATTTATTATTGTTTATTGTATCCATTTATTTATTTATTTCCAAGTCTGTTTCATTATTATATTCTGTTTCATAATTAAATTTTATTTTCTTATAAATAAAACTTGAATTTGGCACCTTTGAGCACTATTATTCATTGTCTTTAACTATGGTAGATTGTGATATATTGTTAAAAAAAAAAAAAAAAGATGTACCTAATAGAAAAATTTTTGTTTCACTTTTTATAAAGTTGATTGTTAGGATAACATTTCATATTAATTTAGAGTTTTATTTTTCTCCTGGAAGTTATCCAGTAACAGGATAAGGGAGACGGCCGCTGGAGGAGGGGGAGGACTCTAGAAGGACGATACGGTATCGAAGGCCCACTGACCGGAACAAGCTTATCTTGACGCCGCTGGCCAGCGCTTGACAGATCGTTAACCTGGCTCAGCAGGCCGCAGTTCTGTAACGACCCCTTCTATTTGGCCTCAGCAATTAAGGGAGGTTACTCTTCCCATACCGCAGGGGAAATGGTATTTATAAAATACAGATCCTTCATAATTAGTAATAATATTGTAAATTAAAAATTTTACATAGTTCACAACGAAATATGTTTTGACAAAAAGTGAGGTGAACGTTATTTTTTATTCGAAAATTTTCGCAATTTATTATGTATATCTATAAAACCTAAAATTTCGACAAATATGTATATAAACAATTTCATAGTAAATTTAATTAGCTTTAATTTTGAATCATAAAACATTTTTCTAGAATCTACCGTTTTCGAGATATAATCGAAAAACCCAAAAATGGGACCTTCTCCCCTCTCCCCCACCGTTCAACCCCTAGGGGCAGGGACTTTTTGTATGTTTACCTTTTAACAACTCCTAACGAAGCCCTAAGTCCAAAAATAATCGCTTATTTCATGCACTCTACAATATGTATATTGACTGGACTAATATGTCTGTCTTTCAGGTTGTTTCAAAAGTCCTGTTGTTTATTTGGGTAAAAAAAAATATTCAATGGACAAATAACTATACAATAACTTTATTCATTAAAGTAGTCTCTATTACAATTGATAACTTTTTCTCACCGTATTGCAAGATACTAAAAACGGTTTTTAAAAAATGTTTCGTCTTGGCTAGTAAAAAACTGATTTAATACCAATTCTAGCCGGCACCAGATACTGCATTACAAATTCCGTAAATTCCAACCTCCTACATACGTATTAGTTTAATTATTATAATTTATTAATTATTATACATTATTATGCATTTCTATCTCAATAATAAAACATTCAGAGTGTCACAATTCCGCTCATTTATCCTTCTTTACTCAGTCCGCCGATGTTCCTCAAGGTAGTATCCTTACTCCCATCCTCTACACAGTGTATACAGCTGACATCGAGATCAGTCGGGACCCATCCCAGCACCGTCCTAACCACGTACGCAGATGACACATGTTTGCTATCAGTAAATAATGACCCCTTCATTGCACCCCAGACACCCCAATCCAACATCATAAACCTTCAAGAATGGTGCCAAAAATAGAGAATTAAAATAAATCCCATCAAATAACCTACACATCTCGTAGCAAACCTAGAACCTCCTTTCCTACAGTATCCTTTAATAGTATTCCTCTAATCCCTGTAGAAGAGAACCGCTGCCTAGGACTCCACTTGGACAAACGTCTCACTAAGAATTCAAAAACAAGACTAAAACGACAAGAAACGGCCCGTCGTTACAGACTACTCCAACATTTACTAGACAAACGTTTAAAGTTTCCAATAAATTAGAAAAGACATTTACATTACAGATATTAGACCTATTTGGACGTATGGAGTTGAACTTCGGAGCTCCACTAAACCATCTAATTAAGAATTTAAAAAAAAATCCTCAATGCTCCTTACTTTGTTTCAAATAAACACATCTATCCAAAAAGACCTTAGTGTTCCATATTTTGATTATTTAGCCCAAACCAGATACCAATCCTTCGATAGTAAACTCCACTCCCACTCGAATTGATTAGTCTTCCAACTTGCTTCATATTCGATTCCTGATAACCCTCCGAGGCGTCTGAAAAGAAGATTGCCAAGAGACCTTTTAATATATTTTTAGTAAAGTGCTACCTTCACAAGTGGTTTACAGGACGTTATAATAATTTTCCTCAGATTTACTTGATGCATTTTGTATACACTTGTAAATATTAAAAAAATAGGAAAACAAAACAAATAAAAAAAAAAAAAAAAAAACCAAAACAATTCTAGGCTTTGTTGGTTATCAAAACATTTCTGCCGGAGACAGTTGTCCAGAAATCAGAAAAGGTGAAAGTTCGGGAGAATATGGTGGGTGGGGCTTCGTTCCTATCCAATTTTCAAGAATTCTTCCATAGCCAACTATGCAGTATGTGTTTTTTACTCGCCTTTGTAACTTGGAACTATTTATAGTTTTGTTTTTTTGTTGTTTTTTTTAATTTTCGTTGACGCTGATTTCTCCAGGCGTTTGCTTGTGAAATATTTAACTGCTCGACTATTTCCGCAAATGTTTGGCATGGATCCAAACGAATTAATTTTGGAATTTCCTGTTCGTTGGCAACTTGAGGTCTTCCAGAACGAGCATCATCTTCAAGCTTTTCATCACCGTGAAGATATTTGGAAAACCAACAGTTTTTTACGCTCAGAGTGTACCTTCTCGTTGAACATAAAGCAAATTCTTTGAGCGGCCTCGGTTACCTTATGCCAAGTTTAAATTCATATAATAAAATAAGCCGAATAAGAGGATGTCTTTTTAACTGTTCTTATCCAACATATGGTGTAGTATACAATAATTTGATATTTCATAGTAAATGTTAAGAAAATGTGCAATAGAACTCAGCGTCTTAAATGTAAGTTGTATTTAATTTTTTTTTTTTTTTTCTGTTGAAATAAGAAATCCATTTTTATTTTGTTTTAATAGTTTGAATGAGAATGACATGGGATCAACATGTCAAGAAGAAACTTATTTTATTGAATAGACATTAAAACTTATTTACTCACTATTGAGAAAATAATAAAAATGGAAATCAGTGACCTAAACACACTTTCTAAAAGCATTATCACCGTGCATCACGAATTTACGGCGCTGTTGAAGGAACACATATATAAATATTTTCAGTCCAAGACCTAAGGAATAATAACACAAACACAATGGTACGTTAACAATGAAACTCTACATACTGACCTACGTAAACCAACAGTCAATGAACACGTTTAGACGTTCTAAAAACTGCTTCATGAATGAAATGGACACACAAATAAACGCATCGATGAAATGGCATTTCTCATGTCGGAAAACAGAAAGTGGAGACTAAAAAGAAACTAGATGAGAGAACTACTTTCATAAAAGTTAATCAAAGACAAAGAAGGGACGCTGGGTACTATCTCTCCTCATACCTGACATATCATTTTTGTTTTTATATTTAAATTTAAATACATTCGCTGATTGTCAATTTAATATTGTACAGGTGTGGATTCTAAATTTGTGAAGAAAAAATATTATCCAATTTCTTAAAAAAACAATTTTTAACTTAAGGTTGATATTCCACTAATCCCTGTTGAACAGATCCGCTACCTAGGACTCCACTTGGACAAACGTCTTACTTGGAATCCACATACAAGACTAAAACGACAAGAAACTGCTCGTCGTTACAGACTACTTCAACATTTACTAGACAAACGTTCTAAGCTTCCAATAAATTACAAAAGACTCATTTACATGACTGTGATAAGACCTATTTGGACATACGTAGTTGAGCGTTGGGGCTCCACTAAACCATCCAATTCATCTCGTATCAAATCCTTACAATCCAAAATCCTTCGAAAAATCCTCAATGCTGCTTATTTTGTGACCAATAAACTTATCCATAAAGATCTTAATGTTCCATATGTTGCTGATTTAGCCCAAACCAGATACCTATCCTTCCATAGTAAGCTCCATAACCACTCAATTCCACTAGTCTCCCAACTTGCTTCCCTCTCCATTCCCGATTATCCTCCGAGGCTTCTGAAAAGAAGATGGCCTAGAGACTTTTTAGTGTAGATATTATTGAAGTGCTACTAGTGAGTAGTTCTTCACAAGTTATTTACATGCCAATGAATTCACTATCAACACATTTACTTAATGTATATTGTTTTGTACAGTTGTAAATGTCAATAAATGAGAAAAAAAAAAAAAAAAAAAAAAAAAAAAAAAAAAAAACTTGAGGTATCTGGCCCGAGGATTCAGAATTAATTTCTTAGTGTTTGAATTAGCATGCAGAGTTGAAAAAATAAATAAATCGCGACATCTGTATATCTTCAAATCTTACCCGCTAATCCCATTCCCGTCAGTTCAGATTCGTATACTCCTGCTCATTGCTCAGCCACTTTACAGATCTTTCCTAATCCGATCTTCTTCTCTAGCGAACTCCTTCCCTCATTCAATTTCACTTTCAAATACCACTTTTTTAACCACATACTATCAACCTGTCCTCCAAAAACAGTCATTAGACACTATTTAGTTGTGTAAAAAAATAAACTTTTTATATTCATAAAATCGTATTGTTTTTTGTAAAAACAAAATTATATTAAATTTTCTATTAATTTTATTATTATTATTATTATTATCTGTTAGTTTGTTATAAAATTTTTTTATTTTTATTTTAAGGCTCTGAAGACCCTTGGCTGTATGAATGAATGAATAAATGAATATTTTATTGCTTTATAAATACAATTTTAGAGCAAAGAGTTGTGAGCTGTTATACAATAAAAATTATTTAAACAAAAATAAAATAAAATAAAAAAATTATTTACAAACTAAACGAGAGATATTTACTTAAAATTTGATCTAACTATATACATGATAAATTAGTACAAAAACAAAAAATAAATGACAAACTAGTAATAAGTTAAAGTAAAATATTTATTAATTGTAGGCAATATTTTATAATATAAAATAAATTATTTAAATGCGTTTCATTATCTATTATTAGCCATGAACATAACTGAAAGTTGTTCTCTGCGGAATAAATTCTTCTAAGAAACATTTTCCTGTATATTTCAAAAACGGAACAGTACATTATTAAATGGTGAAGAGAATCTGGTCCCGAGTAACACATCGGGCAGGGATGTTTGAATTCACGACCAAATACTTTTCACCACTTCCAAGAGAGCTAAGGTGTCTGTAATGAGTGTTGTAGTGGGAGTTGACTGAAACTTTATATTAAATTTTCTCTTAATTTTTATTAATATTTTTTAATTATTATTATCTGTTATTTTGTTATAAAATTTTTTTATTTTTTTTATTTTAAGGCTCTGAAGGCCCTTGGCTGTACATAATTTATTATTCTTAAGGGACTTAAGAACCCAGAATAAATAAAGAACTTTTATTATTATTATTATATTATAATTTATCGCCTAATGTAAAATAATATTCTTACCAACAACAGAGTCAGAGATACCGCAACCAATGTTACTTCCTTAAACATGGCTATTCTGCTACAGGCCCTGAAATAGACTAACAGCTCTAGGACTGCTAACTAGATTATATAAGTGTTTACAACTCTTAGAATATGTATGTCGTCGAAGACAATGGCAGCTATTAACATCTGGCAAAACTTGCCAACCGTGAATCATTGTCAACAGAGCTGTTTCTAAGGATCAAACAAAACGCTCGCTATGATCTTGAACTAATGCTTCCAAGGTGAGCTGATCTCACTACTTTATGCGTTGGAACACAGAGTCTACACGATCGGTGTTCTAGGAACTGGAAGGAGTATTTTTAATGGTATTCTATACATCAAAGATTGTAGTCCGTTTACGAGATTATGACCAAATTATATTTAGATCAGATAAGATTAAAGTTCCTAAAGCACGCACGATAGTATAGAATCATAATTACGATCAGAAATCGATAAATAATTGTCACTTCAATTAAAATTTTGGAAACTAGTTTTGGAATAAAAAGTACCAATAGAAGTGTAAAACAATTTAGTAATTCTTGATTAAATTGATCCATCTATACCATCATGCATTCCTCAACTTATCAACTCATATGTTTAATTCTTTGAAGAGAAAATTTTTTTGTGCATTTTATTTAAAATTAAACTATTGTAGGTTTCTTATTGATCAATTGTATCACTTTACTTATATTTATTTTTTATTGTATAATAATTTTCTTTAAAAAATAAATATTATAAAAAAAATAGTATCATTAATAATTATTAGTTTTATTATTATAAATTATCAGTTTTATTTTTATAATGATAATTTTTTTTATTTTTATCTTTGATTGTTATTAATTATGTGTGTATGTGTACTTGTATATGGTATGAACTAATACAACATTAGCAATGTTACCTATTGCCTTTCACTGAGTCAGATTATACATCTATTTTAATAAAAGTTTACTATTAAAAAACAAAAGTGGTATTTATAAACTTTATAAATATGTAAACTGTTGTTTCATCGAAAAAAATATTACAATCTGCCTCACTCACTGTAATAAGTAATATGAATGAAAATATAATCCATTTATACAATATGTACATTGAAAATATAACTAAAAGAAGTAATAATATAAAAAAAATATATAAAATTGATATTTAAAAAATTAAATAATATTGTTTGTTTGTTCTTGGGCACTACAGTCCTTGCAGGACCTGGGCCTCTGACACCATCCTTCTCCACTCCTCTCGGTCCCTCGCTAGGTTCCTCCAATTTCGTTTCCCCAGCCTCCGCAAATCTTCCTCCAGGTCATCTATCCATCTGCGCCTGGGTCTGCCTCTCTTCCTTTTTCCTCCTGGTGTACCATTAAATACTTTCTTTGGCAGCCTGTTGGGCTCCATTCTTTCGACGTGTCCCAACCATCTAAGCCTGCCTTTCTTGATAGCAGAGTATATCAGGCTCACCATACAATTGTGCGATCTCGGCGTTGCTTCTTATCCGCCACCTGTGCTTCTCTCTCACCGCACCAAAGATCCTTCTCAATATTCTTCTCTCCCAGACAAACAGTGTTCTTCCGGTATCTATAGTGAGAGTCCACGTCTCACTGCCATACATTACTATTTGCACTACTAAATAATATTAGTAGAAATAAATTATCTGAAATAGATAGAGAAAATTAAATATGACGACACTATACGTATAACATTTACAAGCAACCTGGAGAAAACCAAGCTTATCTTCCCATTATGAGAGGACAAGCCAGGCTCAAAGAAATCCCAGTGCCACAGTGAATCAAAATCAAAGCAGTATCAAAATTGTAAAGGCTGTTTTCTTAACAAATATTTGTATTATTATTTCTTTGATATAAAATACAATTAATACTCAAAGTATAGTCCATTGTTATCTACCGTCATCACCCATAATATCCATTAATGGCCGCTCGAAGCCCTTTCCGTTCCAACATCGTATCTCCACTTCTAAATGTTTCAAACCAACGCCGCGCAGTCCACTCTTCAAGGATTCCTTCCTCTTTATATTTAATAATTTCACGAGTTGCTTGAGCGGCTGTGAAATTTTTTTTTCCAGCAATGTCATAAAATTACGAGAATTTCGTTGGACATTGTCATGGTTCTTCTTTGAAATAAATAATTGAACTGAGGCTTTTTTTTAAGAATGCTCTAAAAGGATTATTAAGTATTGGTAAATAATGAATGGCATTAAGATATTTACAGACTTTTGAACTCTGGAATTTGATAAAACGGTCATTTTTTTTATACGCCCTATTACATTAACATTTACAAGGAAAACATTCAAAGCATGCACTGAATTATAAATGGCTCATTTGCATGACAGGAATTAGACCTATTAGTACTGTAGGTGTAGTTCTAATCCGTATGAACTTTGGGGCTCCATTAAACCATCCAGTTCGTTTTGTATACTATTTTTACAATCCAAAATCCTCAATTTTCCTAATTATATCACAAACAAACCTATCCTATAAAGATCTTAATGGTCCATATGTTGCTGAATGACCCAAGCCATCTACCTTATTTACACACTCGATGTTAATGATACCTGATAATCTTCTAGGCGTATGAAATGAAGCTGATATGTGGACCTATTATAGTAGAACACTTAATGAAATTCAAGTGATGTTTAGATTCTTTATGAATTATTGTAATCAACTTTACGCACATTTACTTGATGTATCTACCATTTTAACCTAAATAGCAATAAAAAATTTAGAAAAAAAAAATATCAAATAATTCTCCGGATTAGGTTACGATATTCGGCCTAATGAGGAAACCAAAGACAAAAATTTAAACGAACTTGGAAAGTCAATCCTAAAAGACTATATTTATTTTAATCCTAATCCATTTTTTTTTTCTATAACCACTATCAATGTCATTAAAAACATAATCTAGAGACGTACAAAATTGATTCTGACATATCTGAATCATAAAGATAAGCCATTCTAAAAACATCTGCACAAAAAAATGTATTATTAAAAATCATTAGAACGATCCTCAATGCTTCTTATTATGACTCAAATATATTCCACACAGAACCTAATAATTCAGGTTCGTATCTATTCCTAACAATCTAAACTTATTATATATTATAAAACAGATTATACATGTATATTAAATGTAAGACAAGAAATCAAATATGTTTATATTTAGCTAAGGAGGCAAAATGAAAAGGACTTCTGAAAGATATAAGGGCCTAGTGCAGGCTGAGTGTTAAGAGTATCAAAAGGGTCAGATAGATAGATGGGTTGTCCATAAGATTTTTCCTATATCTGGTAGGTTTTTAGCAGGATTGGTAATTTCACTGGCGATATTTCTCCTTTTTTTTCGCTTACCTGTGATTTAGTTTTCTGTAGAAGATGAATTATTAAATTAAATAGCTTAATCCTGCTGACCGCCTATGCCCTTACTTGCCCTTACTTATATGATTGTATAGTTTATTTCCAAAGGAGAGTAATTTCTTATAAACATCAGCCAAGAGTCATCTAGCGAGATCGGTCAAATCCAGGTTAAAAAGTTTTATTTCGTATTAGGAGAGTTTTTTTTTTCTTTTTCTTTTTTTTTAAACCTCCGATTCTATTTATTTTATTCATACGAGGAAATATTAGGGGAGAGGATGATCTTTTCTTGTCTTTCGGCATTTTAAGATGTAATTCTACTCTGCCATCTCTGGAGGGTCCTTGATCCACTGAAGGTACTCCTTCTACGTGTCGAGTGTGGAGGAAACACTCTGCCGGCTATGGTGGTCATCGGGTCAGTCCGTATGGTCTGAACCCCTTCCCTCGGCGAGTACGGCTAAGGGGTTTTTGCCTTGCCACCTCCCAGGTCTGGGAGGCGGGGCTATGTCCCTGAAGTGAGGGTTGGCGCAGTAGCTCAGTCCGTCAAAGAACTTGACGTGCCAGCGACCGATGAAAGCCGGGTTCGTAGGCATTCTCAGCTCCTCGAGGATGCTGGTATTTTTGGCCCTCTCTAGGCGGGTGCCACGGACGATTCGCCGAAGGACGGAGTTCTGGAAAGTCTGGAGGGCGCGAAGTGTACTTGTGTACTTATGATATATGTGTACATAGAAACTGAGTCAAAACGAGCTCACTCATTAGTGAGGAAGTGTTATTTAATATAAGAGAGTTGAGATCTTAACTGTTCCTACTCTCCTAATATCAAAGTATCAAACGTTTCCCAAATGCGTATTGCTTTTGACGAATTAGATCACATATTCCATGTTGAAAATTTCAATAGAAGCGATAGTTAATTACCAATTCATCAATGCATACTTTAAATAATTATTATACAGTTGTAAATATAAATTTAAAAAATAAAAAAACAGAAAGAAAAAGATTCATGCTTAAAACGATTTTGGATTTGTTTTTTAAATGGGTAACACAATTCTGTTTCTGTTGATAGCGAAGTAAAATATGACTGGCTTTGGTATTGGCACTTTGGAAAACAATAAACTGATATTATTTTCCCGATTAGATTTGACAATCCGAGGAGAGTATTGGGCCGCTGGGGAGGGAGAGAGAGAGAGAGAGAGAGAGAGAGAGAGAGAGAGAGAGAGAGAGAGAGAGAGGAGGCGGGTTATTGGTTGGCCAACATGTTTTATGGAGAAGTCGGAAACAAAACCAATAGCTTCAGACAGATTTATATAATCTTTGTGTTCCTTCCAGAATAGTTCTACTATCCTACCATATATCACTCCGCACTATCCAAGTTTTAATTCAAAGTTGAATATCCTTTAGGTGATAAGAATATGCTGATCGGAATTTGTCATGAATATTCCAGATTTATAATAATAATAGCATTCTCCGTCGCGGCTTCGCATCTCTCTCATAAGTAACGAAATTAACTAAAAATTGAAGTTTTATTTGTTTGTTGAAGAAAACTTTACACTGAAGTATGCAATTGAGCATTATTTCTTTAATGATATTTTCATGCATAGCTGTCATTTATAACCTGGGTAAAATGGCTCTGATGAAGTGTTAGAAGATGAAATAAAAGCATAAATTTTGTTTGTTTTTTTAAACTTTTTATTTATATGATTAAAAGATGCCTCACTCAAGAGCAATGCGTAATATGGATGACAAAGAAACATTAATACAATATGTATAATTATGTAAAATAAATTAAAAGAAATGAAGTAAGAAAATTAAAAGAAACAACCTCTAAATAAAATAAAATATACAAGAAATAAAATTAAATATACATGAAATAAATAGAAATATAATAAATGATAATATAAAATAGATAATGATTGTTGAAACTAATAAAATAAAGAATTAAATAAAATAAGAATTAAGGAAGAAAACAAAGAATCATAACTACTCTATATACAAAATTTATAAACATTCCGAGGAACACCCGGCGCAGAGGGTTCCTAACGCTGTTTTATCAGCTACGTCACACAGAGAGGCAAAACGGCTAAAAATCGAAAAAAAAAAAAACCAATATATTTTTCTCTAGAATGGTTAGTCCTATAAAAATGCCAATAGTATAGTTCGATTCAGGATGAAAAAATACATTACAATTGTAACTAATTCGAAAAATTATACCACTTTATTCTTTAATAATATTGACAACGCAAGTGCAAATATTTTTAATTATTTTGAAAATTTTAATTTAACTTAATTTTATTCTAATTTACCTTCACTTCAATAAAATGTTTTCCCCATTTTTCGATTTTCACATTTTCATGGCGATTGCTTTAGAATAAGCTGGTTCAAAATGACTCAGAAGAATTCATTTATTTATATTTATTTACCGATATAATGGAAATAATGATGGAACGGCTCACATTATCAATTGGAGCGCTTCGTTACTGATGGTGACGTGTTTATTTTTTAGGTTCAGGCACCATGTATGTTGTTTCGGGATTCGAAGGTTCTAACAGCTTATAAAACACATCTTTGTTCGTTAGTACTTGAACCATAAATCTGTCAAGTTTCATAGGTTTTTCTACAAAAAAAATCCACAGGGACCCTACAAAAAAAATTTTAGCTCAATAGAAATAGCCTGCCTATTTTGGGCAGTAATATTGTTGTTGTAGAGTAATATTGTCCGACTTTCGAAGGCCTCAGAGTCGCAAATAAAAATAAAATTGAAAAAAAAAACTAACTGGAAATATTTGCACCAACTAATAATGAATGCAATATGCCTCAAACACGAAAAAAATTATAAAATAATTTTCAGAGTTTTTTCCACGTTTGCCCCACTGTGCGTCACTATCAGAATCTAGTGGAGGAATAGCATAATTAGACACACAATTTTTAATTTTTATGTATAAGTTGGTAAAAAAAATTAAGATGGGCAGAGACTAATAAGAACCACTTATGGATGATGGACTGCATAATCAGTGCTTAAAACAAAAGGACCACGAATCATAAAATTACACTCAACATCAAAAAACGGGGATCGACATTTTTAATTGGTAATGATTTGTATTCGGCAGAAATATTTTTTTTTAATTTTATCTGTTAGAATTCTAATTTCTAACCATAAAGTATATTTTCCACAGATTTGCAAACCTCATTTATACTAATCAACATTGTAAAATTAGATTTTTATTATTGTAATTTTTTTTAATAGCTACACATTCCTAGAACTATGACTTATTGTAGTTTTAGAGACTCAATTACTCAATTTCCCAGTGACTCTGACACTATTGGTAACAATAAATAATAGTTCACAAATAACAGATTGGTAACTACCATTCCATTCTCCAGTACCACCTCCTGGAACATAAAGAGAAATGGAATTAGCCGTAAGAGAGGAGGATATACTGCTACCAGAATGTATACACGCCGGCGCCGAAATGTGCCTATTAGAGCTGACCAAGGCAATAGTCAGTAATCAAGGATATCGGGAGAGGGTCGAACCTCCACCCTTATGTTCCCAATGATTGGGCTCTATTGCTCGCCGCGGGCCAGTGTGATTGCCCATTGAGACCGGTTAATTTCCAGCCCTTACTGATTTTCCATATTGACCCTTTTAAACAGAAAATGAACATGAAATTATTTTTTTTAAACACAAGAAAACAAATTGAGATGGGTAAGAGATATGTTAGATAACAATTCTTAAAAAGGGAAAATCGTAACAGTTAATAATGCGGTCACCGCAGAAACTGAAGATTTTGGCAAATGACTGCTCGCAGCTGTGTGTTACTGGAAGATATTCACAAATCAAGAGTTATTGTCATTATTTGGTGAGGCAGATACAGTCGCCTAACTAAAGAAAGTGGGGTTACTATGGGTGGGACCAGGGGAGAGGGTATCGCGGAAATCAGGCAGCAGTGCTATGGATGTAGAAGACTTATTGTGAAGGTTTTTTTTTTTTTATATTGATTATGGTCCTAATTAAAGGACTGTTGAAATATATATATATATAAAGTCATTCTTTTCACTGATTTTCACCAGTGTTCTGTCAATTCCAGCCCAGTCCTTGAATTTATCAGTAATATAGGAGGGTTTTTTCTTGTTTTTTTTTTTTTAATTTATTGAGTAATTATTACAATCCGCCACAAATGTGAGCAGTAAATAATATGGATTACTTTAAGATTACATTCACATATTATGTACAATAAAATAAGAAAATACTAAAAAAACAAAAACAGAAAAGAACTATGCTATACATAAATAATATAGTATATACATATAAGTGAAATATATATACAAAATTAAAAAAAAAATAAAATATTAGTATGACTCGTGTTGTTAGTCGCTAGGGGTAAAACACCTTTTTGGTCGCTCTAAATATCGCAGATACTCACAGACAGCCCTGCGTCATATTTCCTCACTGCGTTATATCCCTACTACCCCTAATGCAGTAGAAAAAGTTGTGGACCCCAGCCAGCTTACTCTCCCATTTAATGAAGGATTAAGCAGAGCTCCAAGAAATCCCAGCGCTTCTCTCCCGTCGCGTCATTTGTTCGTTAGCCAGGGGTGACAGTGTGAGAGCAAAAAAGAAACAAAGATTTTGAACGTATTTTATACTGAATATTATTTTTTATATTATTTATTTACATTACATTTTTTTAGTTCGTATAATATAATCAGATCAGTTCGTAATAAATAGATTATTATGAGAATAATTTAATATAAAGCCAAAATTATCGATATCTTTGAATTGAGCGTCATACGTAATGCAATTCGCACGCAAACAATAACAGGAGATCTTAGTACATAAACATCCCTTGAGAGACCCCTCTCAGTACTCAACGGTAGGTAAATAGTCAATAAGCAGTTTAAATATTTGCTGAATTAACTAAACATTGGGGCTTGAAGCATAGTTTGTGTTCAACTATAATTTGTACAAGGAGCAAACCGAATATAGTTATTTTAAATATTTATACTCCTATATTAATACTCCTACTCATCTAAGCTAATTCCGTGACTTGCAGATTAACGATCTCCAATGACGATCCGACCTTCTAAGTGACCAATTTACCTTTGGCCAATCTTCTTATCGATCCTAACCTTAAAATAGCCACAAGCAGTGTTTGCAGCCTTTTTTTATTTGATTGGATATTCCGAATATTCTTTAGAAATAAAAAGCAACAAGCAAGAAATAAACAAGCTGGCTTAACTAAACTATAAAACTAACGAAGGTTTACCGGGGGGGGGGGGGGGGGGGATTGAAAGAAGAAGAGGGGAAGTGGATGCTAAGAGTTGTTCACCACAACAGAAATATATCGGTTTACTTCGATTCTTCAAAAAATTTCATCAATTTTTTCAACAATTGGCTAGACAGAACGAGATTCATCATTAAAATAAATATTTCCGGAACGAAAATGAGCCAAAAAATTCTTACATTGGAGCTCGCTTAACCAATCATCACAACAAACAAAACAAAAGCCTTAGTTGAACATTTTTCTTCTTTTTCGAAAGTAACAATACAACGCAAAAAACAAAACAAAATAGAATTGGAAATTTCATTTCCAACTTTTTATTGAGTTGATATGTAAAATGTATTATGTCAACTACGCCCAAAAGGATGCTGTTTTCGGACTTCCAGGTTCTGGCGATTTTTGGCGGCCGAAGAACACTATTCTCCTAACAAATTAGGTTTCATTCTTAAGGGTACTATTTTGAGATTTGTCACAATTTAACGTTTTTTAAGATAGCCGAAGGATATACCGCCATTGTTGTCCTTTTAGTTTTGTCCTAAAGGATACTATTTTGAATATTCCTGCATTTAACGATTTTATGATGGTGCAAGGATATGCGACTTTAACTTCATTGGGATTAAGCGAAATTACTTTTTTCCAAACTTAATATATATTTAATGTAATATTAGGTTTGGAAAAAAAAAAAAAAAAAAAAAAATATATATATATATATATATATATATATATATATATATATATATATATATATATATATATATATATATATATATGTTTAGTAGTAATGTTCTTGAGGTTCAGTCATAAAATAAAAAAAACAACTATTTTGGCGACGTTTCGTCAAAAAATTTATTTTATTTTATTTAATTTTTTTATTTAATGATTTAAATTCACACCTGTCACTTATCCAGTGATAACAAGTAGATTAGTGATGTAATTTGAAAGGTAACTGTAGTGTCAGGTAATAGGGAGGTCAGCACCTTGTTGTACTAACACTTTTCTCGATTTTTATTTAAATTATTTAAATTTGTTGCTTTTTAAATAATTTGCTTTTTTTCTTTTACAATTGAGTGATTTTTTTTTATTGCATTTTTTTAATGAACGCACTTCCCAAACATCTTCCTTTTTTCTTTTGACTATTTATTATTTTATCAAAATTTATAGTTGTAATGTTAAATATGTAATCAAGAAAAGACAATAATAATTCTAATGAAACTGGGTTGACATACGGAAAATGTTTATAGCATAAAAGTTCTTTCTTATAAAACATTGACGTCGACTGCTTTTCGTAAGCTCCAAATCATTTTCAGGAATTAGAAAAGAACTTAAAGTACTAAGATAGTACCTGATTGTTTTCCGTTTCTAACTTTAGTACATATATTCTCACCTGCAACCTGGTTTAGTAAGGTTTTAAGGGAAGTTTTTGTACCATAATGAGGAGTATTACCAGTTTTTAGGTTATAGACATTTGTGCTGAAATAAATTCTGTTTTAGTAAGGCTTATCATTGTGGATCAGATATTTCAGATTTAATACTGTTTTTTGTGTTATCGAATTGATAGTGCTGATGGAAAAAAATTATAATAATAAAAAAAAAAAAGGATCATGACTGAAATAAATGATATAAATTTCTGACTAATGTAATCCGATATATCCTCGTTCGTCTCATTTTCCTTATTACATTTTCCTCTTAGGTTCTTCTCATGTGGTGGTTTCTTCTGTCATTACCAACAGGTCGGACTTCATTATTATTTTGATTTTGTTTTTTGATAGTTCAATAAATCTAATACAGTTGATGCAACAATTGAGGTATTGATTGTATAATATTCGTGAGGTATAACTGTAAATGAGTAAATCGTGAAGGATTTTCTGTAAGGTTAGGTTTCTGGCCCTAATCTCCTCCTTTCACAATCACAATCGTTAGCCCAGTATCAGTACATACTTACCAAAGTACTGAATCAAAGACCGTTCATGGGTTGTTAATGGTACAACTTTTTGTTTATATTTAAATTTATATTATTAATATTGTTGTTAATTTTAATCACACTAAATGCTCTTTATTTGGCCATCAGAGGAATTATCCTGTGTCCCTAATGAGCAAATTTAAAATATTTTTGGGGAAATTTACATTATTATTGAAATTATTACAATTATATTGAGCGCTACAGTTCTCGTCAAACCTTGGTCCCACAAAGAATTGTAAGCGATTAACGTCTATCTTCCGCCATCCTTTGCAACCTCACACTCCCATTTGTCCAAGATTGTCCTTAGACTTTTTTGTCCAGCCACCTCAGCCTAGGGCGCCCGTTCAATCTTGTATAGTTAGTCGATATTCTTTTTTTTAAATTTAATTGTATAAATGGATTATTTGTCACCCATAATATGCATTGCCCTGTAGAGAGGCGGCTTGCAATATTTATTCAATAAAACAATTTAAAAAAAGGGGTCACCTGTGGTGTAGTGGTTAGCATAACAACCTACTAAGCCCAAGATCGCGGGTTCTCAGCCCGGCAGATGACCTTAGGATTTTTTAAAGGGAGTAAAAAATCCTTAGCTATGCCGTCCTTCGGAAGGGACGTAAAATAGGGGTCCCGAGCCTGTGCGATGTCAGGTACTCGTTAAAGATCCCTATTCTAATTATACCTGGTTAGGCAAAAATTAGGACTCCCACCGTAGCATCGTCCGATTAGCCATAGCAGCATAAAGTGACGTTAAACGAAATAAACAAACAATTTAAAAAAAAAAAAAAAAGTGTTCCAAACTGTGCAATCTGTTTAAAAACGTACAAGTATCCACTTTTTATGTGAACTATGAAATTTCACAAGATGTTTAAAGGCTAAACACCCGTAGATATGTAAAACTTTTTGTTTTTAGCTATTTATTGAAAATTTACGACTGTTTACAATAAAATTTATATATATCTAGTAAAGGGAAAGAAAGATAATACTTATAGTGACTTATAGTGGGGATTAGAGATATTGGTGGATTTGATTAAGAAATTTACTTGATACGTACATGAACATATCAACATCAAATAGTGCTAAAAATATTTCACAATAGAGGAGATTAGAGATGAAAAAAGGAAAAGTGTAACTTGAAATGAAACAATCTGCAACTGAAGTTTAGCACCATAAATCTACCCAAATACGTGGGCGTTTAATATGGACAGTTTGATTTCCCCAGATCCCATCTTTCGAGTCTGATCGAATAAAAGATTAAACCATGGTACGCCTTGGGAAATCTAGTGACATGATAATTCCAGATCTTTCGACAACTGGAAGAACCTTACAAAAAATTGGAAAAGTTTCAAATGTCAATTGTTTTTCCAATTTCAGATAAAGGAAAAGTAAAATCATTTAATTTCCTATTGATATAAATAAAAACATACATATATTAATTTTCAGTTTCACAAATGTTTGATTCTAACTATATAATTTTAACAACTATTGCTGGCAGCCATGTGCTCTTTCGCCTAAATTATAAATGTTTAAATTTCACTGTAGAGAATAAGTTATTAATGTAAAAAAATAAAATAAAAACATTTTCCTGCTTTAAGAACTATTGGGTCGTTCAGAAATTATTGTAGGTTTATATTTTCAATTATTTAATATATATTTATAAATACACTTTTTCAGCAATTACTCCTCAAATTTTCTTTTATAATTAATTTAAATAGTAACATGTTTCGGGATGAATTCCCATCATCAGATTGCAATTAACATTATTTAATATAATAAATTTTTATTTTGTTTTAATAATACACTCACTTAACTGATATATTTCACCTATTTTTTTCATTAGTGTTTACGCACGAGGTCATTCTCTTAAAATTTTCTTTTTAATTTTTTAGCCGGACTCGAACTCGGGCCGGGAGCTATACAGTCTGGTGCTATATTCGTTGAGATACCGCGCCTTCTTAAATAGAAAAATATAACCTGAAAATAAATAAATACAAATATTTTTTTATTTAAAAAACTACCGTGCATTCAAAAATAAAGAAATCTTCGGGGTCAGTCTATGATCTTCCACGGATGATATATATGTTTACCTTTAATACATTCAGGAATGTATGTTTGTATGTATGTTTTCTTGCCTAAATGCCTAACTGCTTAAATGCCTACTTATAAAGATCATTCCATTATTAATTATTACTAGGCATAGTTTGTTCTTAACCAAAATCCTTTAATTTTTATGATAAAATTTAGTATTATTTATGATATTTTGTTTGTTTCTTAGCCTTTTGCTAACGTCCATTGTAGGAAATTATTTATACCAGTTAATTAATATTTATTTGTTTAATAAAAAGCACTGTTATTTCATTTTGTAAAAAACAATTTAAACATTCTAATATAAAGAAATCTATGAGTAAACTATATATTCTTTAAACGTAAAGATTTGCGAGGAATGTAAAAGTAATTTACATAGCACGACCCTCGTTGCTAGTAGAGTATACTCTTGTAGTCACATCAGGCTAAAACGTCAATTTAAAATTTTTCAAATTGTGATTGCAAGGGATAAAAGTTAAGAATATAAGTTAGTTTAAGTATAAAAGTAAATTAGCCATTGTGAATTCAAATATTTACCGAACGTGACGCGAAGAATAAGCTCCTTGATTAAAAGGAAGAAAAGTTTAAAGACTACAATAAGCAAAGAAACATAACCTTCATCAGGTAGAGACTGAAAAGCTAAACAGCCACCTTTTGATACCATTACATTAATTTTATACAAAATAAATCTATAACAATTTGATGATGAATTGTAATAAAATTAAATAAATACAAGACTGAGACTGACGGATACTTTTTTAAAATTTGTCCGATTAAGAACTTTATTTTTGACTGTCAATTATTATATTTTCTTCAATGTGATAAAATGGTTGTTATTGTAACATATATTAAAAAAAAATTAGTGAACCCGATTCGAACATGTCGACACCACTAAACCTACAACAAACCTACCTCCAACCCTAATCAAAGCTCAAATCCAAAAGATCAGCCCTGACGCAATCCTTCCATCTACATCTCAGTCTACCCCTCGGACATTAATAAATCCAATGACTGCACATGTCTATTTTAACTGTCTCACTGCTATTGCTTTAACGATATTTACCAGATAAAGCTCGCTCAATTACGCATTGTGGAGCCTTTAAATTCTCCCGTGTGTTTATCCTATGTCAGTCCTAATATTCTTTGCAGAACTTTATTTTCACAAAATTTAAGGCATTGTTCTTCTCTGAAAGTAAGCGGCAAAGTTTCGCATCCACAGGAAACTGTTAGTAACAAAATTCTCTTATTCTATTATTTCTGAAGTATAATCTAGAATAGTCTTATTTAAATTCTTAAATTTCTGGAGATTCGGAGTGAACTAAGTAGTTTTGCGATCGAGAAATAACTGGCATTCTCTTGAATTTCATTCCTCCAAGATATTACACACCCTAGACTGTAAAGAAGAGCCAGGCCAAAAGGCTTCTAGCCTTAGAAGTGGATTATTAGAGACGTACCTGCGCAGTATCGCGGCTTCTGAATGTTCCAAAGACTGAAATTAGGCAGAGAGTGGAACAAATGGATCCATCCTCTACAATATTGTGACTATGAGGCTAAAGTGGTTTAGGCATGTTATGAGGATGGGAGAGGAACGATGGTCAAAAAGAATTCTTGAATAGAGCCCTGGTAAGAAAACGGAAAAAAGGTCGCCCTAGAAGTTGGTTTGAGGACGTCGTGGAAGGAATGATGAATAGAGGAATGTGTGACGGAGGCTGATGGACTAGTAAAAATGGAACGAACTTATTTTTGGCAAGGACATATAAAACATAGTTGTGGAAAAGAGTATATAGTTACAGATCCTAAGTGTTTAAGAGTATAGAAGGTCTTTCCTGCCCTAATTGGAGTACATAAGGACGTTAATCTCCAAGAAACAACAACAAAAAGAGTACAGAATTTGTATAAAACGGTCATGATATCGAACTTTTGGGGTGATTATCAAAAATGTAAGTCACATAACTGTTTCTAATTTACGTTTTTTACGACTGTGATTTAGTGCTCTCACTTAGCCTCCACTGTTTTTTTTTGGTTTTTTTCACCAGTGAAGAAACTGAGAGAAAATCTGAAAGAGCAGCACTGGGAATTATTTGGGACTAGCTTGCCCCTCCGTAAGTGGGATGGAGATGCATAGAGTATGATTATATTTTTTATTTTGTTTATGATATTACTCTATTATTGTTACTTTATTTTCTTTCAGCTCATGTATTGAATCATTATAAGTTTACTTTTTTTATTTTTATTTATTATTTTTTTGTTATACATTTTATGATTGTATTGACAGCCTTCCATGCTATTATTATGCTTTTAATTTATTTTTTATAATAACAACTTCGATAATAGCTTTACGCTATCAGGTACGCTGCACCTCATAAATTAATTAAGTTCTAAAAAGTGTTTTGAGCGTTTTTTTGATAGTTTAGATAGAACCTTACATGTGAATGTCTGGAGGCTTTTTTGAAATTCTTCAACACAGAAACTATGTATGAATTTTTTACAAGTTTAGTTTCTGCTTAAAATTAACTAGTCCACTAAAGCTTTTGTTGTCTGATCGAAACATGCCTAATTAATATAATTAATTATTTTAAAGTCATTCAATAGGTATTCTTTAATAATTAGATAGCAGCCCTTCAGGGAATAACGATGTAAATGGTCAATTTATATGAAAATGTGGCTAGTAATTTTTCTTTTAGTTTTTTTTTTTTTTTTTTTTTTTTTTCTTAGTGGGAAAAGAGAAACGCAAACTGTAGATCATTAGGTAACTGGAAGGCGGTTGGCTTTTCTTCTCCACAGCCTTTTATATTAAAGTTTTTCCCCTACTCTTTTAGGGAAAACAGGGTAAAAATATATTGCCCGTGGGAAATATCCCTTTGAATTCTTAATTTAGACGCTCACCATGGAGAGAATAAGCTTCGGAATCAAAATGTTTGAAATTCTCCCAAGGAATATAAGCCCTTTGAGGTGAGGGCGCCCGATATTAAAATGTATGCAAAACCGTTATGAAATTTCAGGCATTTTGTTCCTGTTTTCAAATTTAATTTCTTTCACCAAAGGCTGCTAAGTAAAAGGAGGGGAAATAATTATTTTAGAAGAAGTTTCCGATATAAAGCTAGAACGTTTATTAAATATTTGAAGTTGATGTTATGCTTGGATGTGACGTAAGTAGGCGAAAATAAACTAAATGCATATAATTAGGATTAATAGCGACTTCTACTGGAATTTGTTAATTCGAAGACTAGATCTTATTACTAATACTTTATATAATCCTCATATCTAATTTTTATGGATTAGTTCAATCAATCAGCTATCACGTGTTGCATTAGTAAAACATTACATATTTATATAAATAAAAATTATCCAACTTGTTAACACCTTAATAATGACAACAAAAACATATCATATTGTATAAAATAAGAGTTAATCCCAGGAATTCACCTCACATATTGTTAAAAATATATCATCACAGTTTCATAAAACATATCATCATACGGGGAGTTTAGGTCATACCTAACTTTGGAATTCCCAATAGAATATGGTATTTTTTACGACGGATTTCAATAGAAAATCAAATTTTGAATCGATTTTATACCGGTAAATGTTTTTTTATCCGGGCCAACGTTTCGCCACAAATCGCGAAACATCATTTTAAGAAAATAAGCAATCTAAAACTGGTATTGAATGAATAAATGAATGAAAAATTACTGTTTATTAAAAAACAAAAAAAAATTCAAATACGGGAGGTTTTTGCTCCTAATATAGCTAAAACTGGTATTACGAGGGTGAATCAAATATAAACGGTAATTTTCAAAATTATATTTATTGAATAATATTATACAGAAACTATACCTTCAACATTTTTCAATGTAGTCTCCTGCATTATCTACACACTTCTGCCACCGATTTGGAAGCTTGAATATTCCCTGTTCATAAAAAGACTGAGGGCGTGTTTTTAACCATTCGCGCACGTGCTTTTCGACGTCTTCATTGTTTTCAAATCGTTTTCCTCCAAGTGATTCTTTCAGGGGTGCAAACAAAAAATAGTCACAAGGGGACAGGTCTGGACTGTAAGGAGGGTGTTCGAGAGTTTCCCAGCCCATTTCTTCCAATTTATCCCTTGTCAACAATGCGGTGTGAGGCCTTGCGTTGTCATGGAGAAGGATGACATCTCTAATGGGCACACATCGTCTTTTGTTCCGGTAACTGGTTTTTGCTGACTGTAGCACCTGGCAGTAGTAAGCCGCATTCACTGTTCGTTGATCGTGAAGAAAATCAATGAGTAGAACTCCCCTTGAGTCAAAAAAAATTGTTGCAAGAACTTTTCCGGCTGAGAGACGAGTTTTGGCTTTCACTGGGCAGCCTTCATCCTTCCTTCGCCACTCCTTACTTGCCATTTTCGATTCGGGGGTGTAATGGTGGACCCTTGTGACTATTTTTTGTTTGCGCCCCTGAAAGAATCACTTGGAGGAAAACGATTTGAAAACAATGAAGACGTCGAAAAACACGTGCGCGAATGGTTAAAAACTCGCCCTCAGTCTTTTTATGAACAGGGAATATTCAAGCTTCCAAATCGGTGGCAGAAGTGTGTAGATAATGCAGGAGACTACATTGAAAAATGTTGAAGGTCTAGTTTCTGTATAATATTATTCAATAAATATAATTTTGAAAATTACCGTTTATATTTGATTCACCCTCGTACAAAAATAAAATTTGGGGGGAAAACTTCCAAGTCGACCTGTTCTCACCGCTCGTCGTACCAGTCGCGGGAAGGGGTTAATTTCATATTTTTGTTCAAAGTTTATTTTATTTTTGCAATACCAGTTATAGACTGCTTATTTTCTTAAAATGATTTTTCGCGATTTGGGGCGAAACGGTGCCCCTGATAAAAAAATTCATCGACGAAGTTCGATAGAAAATCAAATTTTGAATCGCTTTATACTGGTGAATTGTTGCTGGAGAAGGTTGGAAAGCAGACTATAACCTGAAAAGAAACTTCATTTGACACAGTTAAGACCCTGAGTGTTTCGTTTCAGAATTTCAAAACCTGTGGAAAAAAAGGGGGTGGCTTTCGAATATTGAACACCCTGTATAAAAACATATCATCGCGACAAAAACATAACGTATCATGACAAAAAAAACATTACATATTTATAAAAATAAAAGTTATCCAACTTGTCAACATTTTAATAATGACAATAAAATTGCAGTAATCGGAGAAACACCAAAATTTGCATGGAACTAAACATTTGTTGACTATGCTAAAGCTATATCTAAAACTGAGAGTAATTGTAACGGTCGGATGAAACAGCATGAATAATCAATTTGAGAACTAGCAAGTTATTGTGGATGGTGTCTACATTGAATCTCTAATGAACCCCCTGCCCCAGCCAGGCCACCGTATACAGCTGCATTAGTACGCTTTGAATAAGTGTCTAGTCTCTCATTATCTCCAGCTCTTCTCTGTCACAAAAGAGGGAAGCACTGACATTGATAACTTAATTTAATGCTCTTCTACTTGTCAAAATGCGGTGGGAACAAACTATAATTGAACTTGATTAACTGCATATTTAATAAGTGTCTTGACAGGTATATCAACCCTTGGAAATCCTCAACTTCTCGACAACAGATCTTCTTTTAACATATATAAAACGAGTCTTATTTATAGTACTATAAACGCTGTAGATTACACAGACTAGAATTATAATTCAGCGCAACACTTAGACATAATAAAATAAAAATGAATCATTAATATACCATAGTTTATTTCAAACAAAATTTTACATAATACTAACGTAACCTTTCACATAATTAAAATTAATTTCACTCTAACCAGAAGATTTACTAGACTGTTTGTAGATTTCAGTAAAATATTTTTTGGTGATTCTACACAGAATAAAAATCTATAGGCAACGTTTTGCCCAACAGGTGCTGGAATAAAAATTAATTTTTGTATGTTTTTTTTTGTTTTTTTTAATTTTATTTCCAGATCGGCCTGGTAAGCCTTACATGGATGGTTTAACAATATTAATAATGAGTTAACAATAGTAGAAGGGAGGGTATAGTCTCGTGCAAGAGACACCCATAACAAATAAGTTTTATAATAATTTTGGAATAATTGTAACTGTAGAGGAAGTCACTTGAGGTACGCATGATGATATAGAAGGATCAATACAATTAGGATTGATGAATTAAATGCCACTTCTATTGAGATTATTTTATTTGAAAACTAGTTTCGAATGCTAAACATTCATCTTCAGTTCTAAAACATTTAATTCATGGCATTTATTTTATTTTATTTAATGGCATTTAATTCATCAATCCTAATTGTAGAGGAAGTATATAATAACAAAAAAAAATGAAAAGACGTAGCAATAAAAAGTAAATAAATAAAATAATAATGATAATCAAATGGGGGAAAAGTAAAAAAAAATAAAAATAAATAATAATAATAAATAATAATAATAAATAATTAAAAGAAAAATAAATAAATAAAAAGAATAAAATTAAATAAAGGAAAAAGTAATAATAGTAATATACAAATAAGTACTTAACAAAAATTAATAATAAAAAATAACAGACAAGTTTATACTCACAAAAAAAATAGTAATAAAGAAAAAATAAATAAATGAGAAGTAAGGAGTAATGAAACTGTAATACAATCAATTGTAGTAGTAATAAGAACAGTAATTGGTGTTGAAACGAAAAAGTTAATACTGGATAAAATAGTAATGGTGTTTACATCAGGTCGTCTTGCATAAGTCTTGGTTTCAATCTGCTGGATGTTGTTTGAGCTCCTATGTTGAAGGCTACTGCACCTTTAACCGCTGGTAACTTGCTATGAAACCTGGTGTAGCATTTTTTGATGAAATCGTCTATTGATTCTTGGTCTAATTCACGGTGTAGTTGACTATTTCTTACAAACCAGGGAGCATCTACAGAAATTCTCAGGACCTTGTTGTAGAAACATTGTAGTTTTTTTCCGTTTGGTAGAGGATGCAGCACCCCACACTTCACAACCGTACATCATTAATGGCCTGAGTATTGTTTTGTAGACTCAAATAGTTATACTTGGTTTAAGAGTCGATTTTCTGTTTATTATCGGGTAATTTTTGTATGTGATCACTAACCACAAAAACTACTGAACCGATCTGTACCAAATTTAAACCAAATCATTTTTATAGTTCCAGAAAGGTTTAGAAATAATAAAATCCACTGATTATCATTTAATTTGTTATCAAAAAAGCTATAATATGTGTATAACAGTGAAGTTAGAAAAATGGCCGATAGGTGGCAAGCCCCATCCTACTTGAAAGATTACAAAGGTACGGTGTTATCTAGAGCTTGATATTGATAATAAAATGTATTTGTATTCAATTGTTCAAAAATTCGACATTGAAGTTCAAAAATCGACTTATATGTTTAGCACCATTCCGCAATAGAGTTAACAATAGTAAAACTACTGAACCCATCTCTACCAAATTTTAAAATCATCAGTTTTTAGGAAGGTTTAATAATAATAAAATTTACAATAATAAACATTCAAATGTAAAACTATGATTGGCAGAAACCACACTGTAGGTTTACCACTCTGTCATATACTTTTATAGGTAAAAATTAAAATCCAACCAGATGAAATCAATAAAATTATTTTAAAATAAAAATTATTACAAAATCAAAATGTGTATAATGCTCAAATGCAAGCAACTTTAACACAAGATTTTTATTTTTTTATATAAATTGTAGCCTACCTATTTATTAATACAAATAAAACTTCAATTGTTAGTTAAAATTACCTTAGTTTGTTCATTAATTTATAGTCATTTTTAAATTATTAAAACTAAATGTTTTAAGATTATTTGTCACATGACCAGAACTAGTATAGGCTATGACTGAAACTGGTATAATCTGCCTATAACTGGTACTTTTAGCTTTTTGTAAAAAAAATATAAAAATTAATTTGAAAGGAAGCTTTAGTGATTTGTCAATTTTACTTTCCATAGAATAAACTTTTGATAATCTAATTGTAAGTAAACTCCCCATCAAAAGTGTCACAACACTTTGAAATATTTAAATTTTATAAAAAGGATTTTTTTTTTTTTTTTTTTTTGCATAGTAAAGAAAGGTTCTGAAGCATGTAATAAACATTAATAAACTAAACATAAACAATTTTTATTAAAATAAATTACAGTATTTCTTCCAATAAAAAAAAAAGTTAAAAAAACTTACTTTTTAAAAACTTTCATTTTTTACAATTTTAAATTTATATCCAATAAGACATATTGCCCTCTCTGGCATGAATGCCTGCTTTCACTAGTATTGACATACTTGTAAATAACGAAACGAATGTTAAACATGTACAGAAGGAAATTTGAAAAAAAAATTATCCAAAACTCCATCGTTTGTTATTAACAGTGAAAAATAACGATGTGTTTAATCCTTAATGTCTCACTTTTAATAAATAATAATTATATGAATATAAACGAAATATGTATTAAGGTATAAATCAGGAAAATCTCGAGAATTATGGGTGTTGCAATACTTTTGACGGGTAGTTTATAAGTTAATTATTATTTAGACCAAAAAATCTATTTTATTCTACAAATTTTAATTGAAGTGGATAAATATTTCGAAGGTTTCATTTATTACCTAAAACCTTTTGTACAACGTAGATGGGAGGATGTACAGGATATTTCTTTGGATGTGTACACAGTTTATTAAAACTAGACAAGTATGAAATGAATAACAATCTATATTTTAGATTAAAAAAAAATTAATATAATGGTGCTATTGTATGAAAGCATTTATTTTGTTTTTAAATCAGCCGTAATAGTTTGAAATCGAAATTTTAAGATAGAGTAGACACATATTCAGAAGGCGAGAGGGTGCACTACTCATTTCGTAATAAATCTTTATTAGGAGAAAAAAAATTAAATATTTTTTTTTTTTTTTTTTAAATTTGCTGAGGCCTTAAAGGAGGGTTTTCATAAATGTTTTTAGAACGGTGTTTAAGGTCAACTTTTGTATGGTGGTAGTAGCGTACCGGCTCACAGCCTCGCCATCTCAAGTTGCGCCTTTTCTACTTAATGCTCTTCATTAATTTATAATTTAGCAAGCAGTAGCAACGTTTGGTTTTTGAAGCGTTATTATATTATTTTTTCTATCATACAGTGTTAAACTATAATAATAAAACTGCTCTGTTATCAAAGATGAAAAAATATACCTCTTATAGAAATTTTTTTTATTAATTAATTAACAATCTTATTTCATTTATTTTATATCTTTTATCGTTCAGGAGAAGAATCAATTAATAATCATTGCATAATAAGATAACGAAACTACTGCCATCAGAGGTTATCGATCCATTCCTAAGAATCCGAATATTAATAAATAATAATAATATTAATATAAACCAAGTATGGATTAAGGTAAAAACCAGAAAAATCTCGAGAATTATGGGTGTTGCAATACTTTATATAACGAGAGAGTTACCAGGGAGTTTATATAACCAAAGATGCCGTATTACAAACTGTATCGAGATTGCCTTTTAAATCGACAAGAGCCCTTTACTATGATCATAATTAGTGAATTAACCCTTCATTCGTTTTTCCTCCCTTCATTTGTTTTTCTTCTATAAAAAACTAAATAAAAAGACATAAAACAGGTAATATAGCGCTAGGTAAAGACAGGCTACCCTGGCAGGAGTCCAGTGGGGGCTGAGAAACAACAGAATCCTGAGCAGTCATGGGCCGCTGCTTATTGCGGTCCGTTGGCAACTTTCTGCCCAGCTTCGCTTCCACTGAATTTATCGTCCTCGGGACCCTTTGCCATCAGCTGCTCTCTATGAGCTCCCACCAATTTATCGTCGGAATTAGTAACAATCCGCCTCCCCCCTCCCACAGATTTAAGCCAAAAAACTGTCTCATTACCGATTCAGAAATTTATTTATTGCCCAATGGAACTTTATTGAACGGAATCACAGTTCCTGAACCTGAACACGGTTGTCATCTGGAAATAATAGTAGCTTATCTGCATTTTTTGCAATTTTAACAATCACACGATATCCAAAATACAATCGTGAAAAAAAAAAAAATCTATTAATGAATCATCCTCAGAGTCAGAGAAGCTTCATTAACCCTTAAGTGGTCGCGTATGGCTCAGTTACAAGAAAGGTCGCGCGGATGACAATTGTCATCCACAATGTTTTCTGGTGTTTTAGCAATGGGCAACTTTTTTAATCCTTTTATTTTTAAAAATACTTTACAAACGATAAGAGAAATAAATTATTTACTCAGAATAATGAAATTTAAAGACAGTACGTAGATCATTATCAACACATGCCAATTTGAAAATAATAATTACAAGGAAGGTAGCGTGGATGGCAAACGAAAAAATTCACTCAAATAGCAAAGTACTTCAAATATATCAGTAGAGGACATTCAGTATAATTATAACAAACTCTAATTGTATTAATTTTGCTAATGTAAACAAGAAATACGTAAATAAAAATAAGAAATTGAAAGGTCACGTGGAGACTTTAGTCCAGTCAATGAGCACATTATAGAGTGCATGAAATATGCGATAATCTTTGACTTAATAGCTTCGTTATGAATATTTGGAAGGTAAACATACTAAAAGTCCCCGCCGCTGGGGGTGAGCTAACGGTGGGGGAAGGGGAAAAGTTCAATTTTTTTGGTTTTTCGATATCTCGAAAACAGTTGACTCTAGAAAAAAAAGTTTCAAATAAACATAAAAGCTAATTAAATTTACTATAAAATTTATTGTATATAAATTTGTCGTAATTCTAACCGTTTACGAGATATACGTTATTGAAAATCGGTCATTTTCGGGAAAAAAACAAATGTAACCTCATTTTTTGCCAAATATTTGCTTCTATTACATTCCACAATCGTTTCTCAAAAAAAACGTCAGAGTCAAAATTGTAGAGCATTAAATATACTTTAATTTAATATATACGTTTTTGGTATTTGCTTCAAATATTTAACAAAAAGTGGGGTAAACATTTTTTTATTTCTAGAATTGTCGATTTTTAATAACGTATATCTCGTCAACGGTTAGAATTACGACAACTTTATACATTAAAAATTTTATAGTAAATTTAATTAGCTTTTATGTTTATTTGAAACATATTTTTTTAGAGTCAACCGTTTTCGAGATATTATCGAAAAACCAAAAAAATGGAACTTCTCCCCTCTCCCCCAACGTTAGCTCACCCCCCAGGGGCGGGGAATTTTAGTATGTTTCCATATTATATATACCTTCCTACTATTCCTAACGAAGCTATGAAGTCAAAAATTATCGCATATTCCATGCACTCTACACCCCTCATTTCAGCGCTCATTGACTGGACTAATTGCTACCCAACCATAACAAATGGGAATTACAGGTCGGAAATATCAAACAGCAACTAACAGAGCCTCCCTTTGCAGACTCTAGGCTCGTCATATTCATCCATTCCAAAACAAATATACAGTAGCGATGTTAATAGCAGTGGAGGACTATTGTCATCCGCGCGACCACTCGACGGTTATCTGTTTCCACGCCCGGCAAGTTAGATAATGCGAAACCCGCAATACCTTACCGTGTTTCCCGTCATTCAGCAAGAGCAAGTACATCTACTACATTCTACTAAATTACTAAGTGTTGGGTCGGTGCAGAAATAATAAAGTCTTAAATATTTATTTTGTTTAGGCAAGTACTTGCCATGTTAATAAAGAGAATCCTCCGGTCTAGTTAACGGACTATAAACAATGGTTACTAATGTTGGTTTCCCTCTAAAATTAGTTCAGTTTGAGTTGCATTTTCTATGAGTAAGTACCTCTGAAATTCACCATCAAAGTAAAAGATGATTTTCGTCAAATTTATTTTCACGAGTTCAAAAGTTTAGTCGATGTGCGGGCAAACCGTGGGTAAATTCAATATTGTTTTGGGCGAAACATCGGTGAATGTAATGTGCAGCTATGTTTCCAAAAGGAAGGTCACAGTAGGCTTTCTGTTATTGATTACCATCTGAGGGTTATGATAAAAAATAAATAAATAAAAATAAAAAATAATTTAAAAAAAAATAATAAGAAAAATTAAAAAAAACCTCACAAAACTAGTCGGGATGGTGCCAGAGAAGTTAGTGTTGACCACTCAACATTATAAACCTCACAAAATTATAATAAATTTGTATGTCACCTGTATTATTTTTGCACCAATCCAATACTTAAAACGGAAAAAAAAATGTGGGTTTTGAAGCCTTCTGGTGGATCTGAGTAAAAACGTGACTAAATTATGGCACGGAATGATGTACGAGTATTTAATTTGGAAATGAAAGAAGGCCTTGAACGGAACATAATCAATGAGCCTGTCAAACGTTTAATTACCTGTTTTTATTTTCATTTTTTTTTTCAATAATAAGTTTTCGTTTTGTTTTATCCCGATTGATTGAGATAAAATAAAATATGCTTCATAGTCAGCCTAATGATAAAAAATGGTCCAGAGTTAATTTTTTTTTTTTTTTTTTTTTTTTTTTTTTATCGATTACTTGAAACTAGCATCTGTTCATAAAAATAAGTCTAGTGAATTTAAGGATAATGTTCATGATAGCATGTGAACTACTTGTAAAGCAACTGAAAACCCATTGGTAGAAAATACAAGAAACTGTGCGTCGTTTTTGACTACACCAAAATTTACCAAAAATATATTAAAGCTCCCAATAAATTACAAAAAAAGCTTATTTAAATGACAGTAATTAGACCTATTTGGACGTACTGAGTTGAGATTGGGGGCTCTGCTAAACCTTCTAATTCTTCTCGTATCCAACCCTTACAATCCAAAATCCTTCGTAAAATCCTCGATGCTCCTTACTATGTCACAAACGAACTTATCCATACAGATCATATTGTACCATATATTCCTGATTTAGCCCAAACCAGATACCAATTATTTTATAATAAACTCCATCCCCTCTCGAATCCACTAGACTCCCAACTTGGCTCACACTCAATTTCTCGATATCCTTCTAGGCGTCTAAAAAGAAGATGGCATCTGAAGCCTTCTTCTTTTATTTTTTTATATATTTATTTAAAGAAAGTATAACAATCTGCCACAGATTGGGCAATAAGTAATATGGATCGCTCAATGGATCCATTCACACAATATGTACAATAAGAAAATAAAATAAGAAGAATAATACATAAACTCCTTTTCTGAGTTGTATGTATAATCTCCGTAGAGATTACTTCCTTGGTACACTCCTCTTCCAAATTATTAACACCCATCATCCTCCGTTTATTCACAATATCTTACATTTCAAGTCCTCAATCCAATCATTGCATACAAGGTCCCGTCTCTCCGAACTCCTCCCTGCAGGACTACTGCTTTCCAATGTTCCTTTCTTGCCCGCTCAGCTATTCTTTGGAATCCCTTCCTCCTTCCATCCTTAATGCATCCTCCCTTGGAACTTTTAAAACACTCCTTTTCCACCACCTTTCCTCCCTCCAGTCGGATAATATCTAATTATATAGATGCTTTAATGAATATCACCCAAGCATATCAGATATAAAAGTTTATCCTGTTTAAACAATCTCCATATGATAATGTTTTCTCTACCATTAAAAAAATTTTCATTTTTATTTTCATGACCATTTTTTTTTTTTCACCCTTTAATAAATTTAACATCAGAAATATATTGTTTAGTCAATTTTTTATATAATATTTTTTCTTTTACTGGTTGTAAATATAGTTCATGTATGTATGTAGTGTGTAGGTGTTTATATATGCGTAGATTTTTTTTTTCATTTTATTACTTATTTTATTGCAAAATTGAATTTACATTTAATTATCTTATTTTATTATCTAATTTATGATCTCTAGGCCAGATATAACTTATGGTCTGTCATGTAAATATTATTCTGATGGGACTTTGTCCTAGAGTAATTTTTTTTTCTATTCTATTCTATTCTAAAAGGAACAAACGACGCCTTAGGAGATCCCAGCACTTCTCACTCAGCAGCGTCACTGGTGTGAAAACCCAGTGGAGGCTGAGTAAGAGCGCTATAGTACAGTTACTCAGGGCATGAGTGGAGAAGCCATTGCCAGGACATTGTGACTTCCCTAAATAAGGTGAAGATCAAGCTGTTCTTTAGATCCCAAGTTTGTAAAATTCAAGATTACAGATACTCAGCTATTTAAAATTTAATGCTAAATCCGAAAATGTCGTCAGAATTTGAAAAATATTTGAAAAAAATAGATATTACAGCTTTTGAGGAAAAAAAAACGTGATTTCCTCAAAAAAGTCTTTGATTTTTCGTATATCTGCAGCGGATTGGAATAGAAAGGTGAGGTATTGCTACATTTTGCTACATTTTTGATCTAGTTTAACCCATATTTGTTTTTTATACTAAGAGATACTCACCCTGTATAATGTATACCGGAGTAAATATCGATAAATAATATTAAGAAAAGCAATATATGTCAAATGGCAACACGCTCTCTTAGCCGAAATCGTTAAATTGATTATTTTGATAGCTATGTCATAAATAAATGCGTTGAAAAATACAACCTAGATTACAATACTAGGATGTTATCATAGTCCTTGTGCATTTACATATATTTTCAATAACTGGGGTATACAAAAGATGAGGCAAAACAGTAACACCTTACAGTTTCAACTACGTTTCCTTGGTCAAAGGAGAGCAATGTACAGAGTCGTGGTCCTATTGCAAAATGTCTTGATTCCTGTTGATCGGGGTACCACTCCCCGACCTTGGGGAACAAGCTCAATATGCGAAACGCCTTCAAAGGTTACCGAACTCAAAGCATTACTCTTGTCTCAGACTGGTACAAATGAAGTAAAGTGCGGCAGTATGTCGATGGATAACGTACTCAGCTTTTATGGTACAAATTTCACGGGTGATTTAAAAAAAGTATTTGACCACATGATGCCAACTCAAATCACAAGGAACTATGGACGTAGTAAAAATAACATAAACCTTTTTAGAAAAATAATTAAGGGTTGCATTCATGTACACAACTACAATAAGAAAAACATTAAACGTATATACTTTTGGTTGGTACCACACCTCCAAACGTTTACTACACCACTGTATGTACTTTAAGAAATAAAATAATAATAAAATTAACAAAAGAAAAGATAGACATCAATTAAAACTAATTTTGATAATTAAATACTTCTTGTGCAAAAATAATAAAATGTTTTGTACATAAACTGTTTATATCATTATAGAAAATTAAAGTCGCTGTTGACAGAGCTCGTGGCCTCTGCAAAGATAGTAGGTGGTTAAAGGAGTAATATTTGAAAGTAGGAGAGGTATTTGAACGGTGGAATGTGAAAGGGATGGAATTCCACGGATAAGAGGATCAGATAAGGAAAGACATCGATAGCAGCAAAGCAATGAGCAGGAGTATACAAGCCTTAAATAAAAACATTTGCCATCTGAAACGGTAAATTGTTGACCCAACTTAGCTTTTGGTTAGGTTTGCAATAAAAACGTGACGTTCTTTTTTTTTTTAAATATAATTTTTTTAATAATGAAATCTACATGTTTTGTTTAAAGCCGAAATCACATGTCCTTGGATTTTTTATTATCAGTCATATATATACGAATAATAGGTAAATACGATAGATATTTTTCATCTAGTCATCTTTTTTAGTATTTGAAAATATTAATGGACTATTTCTCTAATCCACTAAACCTTTGTCCAGTATAACTTTTACGCAGGTTCTGTTTTTGTTTTTTTTTGTTTTATTATTTGCTTACCTGAAAGTTAATGCGGACTGGATTGCCTTCCATGAATTCGCTGTCTTCATCGTAATCTGGTAGCCTCATTTGCAAGAAGAAGGAGAAGAAAACGAAAATCTGACTTGACTCTAAATTATTCCGTTTCTTACTAAACACATTCCCTCCGAGAGCAGACTATCCCTTTCCAGGGCCCTGCAATTAGCTTGATTGAAGCCCTTAAAGCAACGCGGCGTCTAATCTTCGCTGTTATTTGCGAAGGAGAATGATCCCCTACTGCTAATAAACACCTGAACCGTAGAGATCTCAAACTGTAATCCAACCAACACTCTACAGCAATAATATATTTTGAAATATATATATATATATTATATATTATATATTTATTGGTTTTATTATTATAAATGCAATACATTTAGATCCATTGCAGGGGATGATTTCTGTAACTATACTTATAAATAATAATCATTCTTATATACTTATATCTAAAAAAAAAAAAAATTATAATCAGTTTTAAACCTATACAAAAATTCAAAAAATTATCAATTTGATATATATTTTTATATACGCACGTGAGTGTTCTCAAAAGTTTCCGACCTAACAAACATACATTTTCCCGAATATTTTTTATTACTGTTACATAACAACTACGCGTACAAAATGGCTTAAACTTAGATGAGGAACTGTCAACAGATGAACAAAGAATTCACTAGACTTTTGACTTACGAGTGCTGATCTTCACGGTGAGGTTGGAATTTTTTTTTTTTTTTTTTTTTTTAGGCCATCCTCGTATTCCCTGAGGGAAGGAAATCGCCAAAAAAAAGTGTTCAGACTTTTTGTTGAATGTAAATGATAATAATTGTGGATATAGGGAAATAAGATTAAAATGATTTATGAATTTTAAATTTGTTTCCAGTTGGAATAAAGAAGCCTAAATGGCTGCTCATTTACCTAACTCATTAATGTAGGGATCAAAAATTATTTACCTAACTACCAAACTACACCTTTCGCCTCTCTAAACTCACAAAGGAAGGACACACTCAGTCTCTCATGGATTTTGTTGGCAATTTTTTCCTGGAGGTTCCTGGTAAAAAAATATTAGACACGTATTTAGCCCTTCCGACTAAAGCAGAGAAAAAAAATTGAAAACTATTAAACTAATTAATTTTATATCTCAAGTTTAAAAAATGATATCGACATAATTTTTTTTTTTAATTGACAAAAACTCGAATAACGTATAGACGGTTAAACATAAAATTTTATATTTTTGCACAAAACAGAGAGTAGTAATATACTTGAAATGTCTTAGGTTTCATCTTCCTATCTGGTTTCAAACTCAAGTTAAAAATCAAAATGTATTTCGAATTTTTTAACTTTTCAAAGACGTTTCTTTTAATTGATTCTGGCATTTTTATACATCAAAAGAAATCTGAGGCTCTACTCTTTCGGGCGATGCCAATTAAGTTGCATTTGGGTAAGGTGTAATGGCGATTTTAAGAAATTATCGGATTAAAATTTTTATCCCCTTTGAAGAGGGTGTAAAATATTTTTTGTTTTTATTGAATAAACGTTTTCCAATGTTTTTGAGAGTGATGAATTAGAATCTGAAGTCATTCTTGGTGTAAAAAAAATATATAAAGGCAGTTTTCTTGAACATCCAATCATTTACTTAGAAATTAATTAACCTAAACCAAAATCTCTCTATTTTTTAAATTTGCAGTCAAATATAAAAAATTCGTTGCAAGAATCGTGTCGATATAATTTTTAAGCTCGAGATATAAATTAAATTAGTTAAATGCTATTAATTTTTGTTTATCGGCTCGTCGGAACGGAAACATGCGTGTCTAATATTTTTTAGCCAAGAACTTCCAAATCATTTGCCAACTAGTTTCGTAAGAGACTGAGTGTGCCCGCTTCTTATAAGTCTCTTTTAGGTACTGATATCTTTCAGAAGCCCTTTTCATTTTGCCTCCTTAGCTGAGTACCATTCTTACATTTTATAAAATTTAATGTTTTTATCTATCATAGTGCTGACGAATTCCAAACTAATGTTCTATTAAAACAATTCCAATAGAACAGGCAAATAATTATGCTTGTTGTATTGGTTCATCTACACCATCATCCTTACCTCAATTGATTATATAGATGTTCGCACCAATCGACGCTCTTTTGAAAAAGGAAAAGGAGGAGTAAAAAATATATTGTACATTGCCGCCCTCTACCGAATTCCTTAAGTCAACTGGCCCTTTAGTTTTACAATAGCTACCTAGAGGGCAGTTGGTAACTGAATTTGATTCTAGGAAAATTAAAGATGTGGCTTTTTATCACGTCCACTAATCCCAGTTTGACCACACCTCACTCATTCCTTTTCTATCTTTGATCTTTGAAGCTGAGCGTGCCGTACTTGCCCTCTATGCCCAAGGCTAAGATTAGCCTTCCTTACTTTTCCTTTAAAAGTGTTCTTTATGTTATTTACCACAGACATTATTTTCCCATGCAAATGAGTGGTGATTTAAGTAGATGATTTATCAACCGAGTATATCAGCATACAGGAACAAGTCAGCCACTGGCGATTCTCTTAGAGGCCTCTGAGAAGTCGCGGAGGTACAGCGGCAACTGCACAAGGGTGAGTGATTTTCACTTTAATACTTGCTTTAGTTATCTTCTATTTGAGGTTTCCCTAAACTTTCGAGCATTCGTTTTAATAAATTTACATACTGTCCATTACCCAGAGGCTGCTGTGATTTCTGAGGAAGTTAACCTTCCTTTTGAATCGCATCAGAAAATATTACGATATTGATCAAACACATATATTATAGATTTCTTTTGTAATTATATGTATTTGTTTACATCAATACGAACAAAAAAATATACATATATAATCAATTTTTATTTTTAGGCTATATCATTTGCCTGCTGCCAATTATATATAAGTTTCACAGTTTTTGCCACTAAACCTAAAGGTTAGGATGACATCCTGACATGTGACGTGAGCCAAGGGCTGTTCCCCGCTCAACAAGAACTTTGTGAGGGGGGGGGGGAGCAGGTGCAAGAACAGAGGAACAACTGAAGAACAGGGTCCCGGAATTGATTAGCGACACAAAACACTTTGTAATAGCAGGTATCGCCATGTTCTTGTCCCCTGTCCCCTCTCCGGAATATAATGGCCGTCCGGAACATATGTAACCTTAAATCACCTAAATACAAAAATAGTATCGTTTTTTAGTTATTACAACTATCAGGCAAACGACTTTTTTAGCATATTGTTTTAAAAAATTTATAGTTGGTGTTACTAACATATTTCTTCTATTTCTTTTTTTTATTTACTCTTGTTATTAAAGTAACAATTAGTGAATTAGCTGAAAATGTAACAATACAGGTCTTATAGACAAGAGGAAGCGTTGTACTCAACAATTCCACCTCCTGGCATGAATTAAAAAAAATAAAGATCTATTTGAGCAGATCTCTCAGTCTTCTGAGAGCATTTCCAGGTATGTCAATCATGGCCATGTCACTGAAGAGAATGTTATTATGTACATGAAGTCTATAATGAAATCGTCTATAAAGGTTATGTTTATGTTCGTTTTCTCTGGGTACTTGTAAATATCAGGGAAATGTGTGGTTTGAAATATACCAAGGGGATTTCGTTATCAGTCTAAGCATTGTTGCTTGAAATATTTTTTTAAGGTGCGTATAAGTGTAGAAGTCTACACAGTATGGGTTTTAGTCAGTCTCTGTCGGAGTTATAATGTCGACCGTTTATTTAGTTTAGGTTAACAAAAGTTTAGGTTGAGACGATTTCATTTTACATATGGGCACCAGATTATTCTTCTATCGAATGTAAGTCCTAAGTAATGAATTGTCTGTGTTATGGGTTGATTGTCTATGAAGACAGGTGGACAAGAGTAATGTCTGAGTGTAAAGTTGATGACGCAATAGCGGGAACTTTATGTTGCTATTAATGTATCAGGGTAATATAATTTGTTTCATATAGAATTATTATTCTATAGCAATTATTATAAATCATATCTCTTTCTGAATAATACGTTTCAACATGAAGTATATTCTGTCAATACATTTTTTTTTTTATTTAATGGTAACCCTGAGCGGGACTCCTGTACAATAGGCTATTTATAATCCGAAATAATTAAAAGCAAGGCTGTTCAGATTAGCAAGAAGTTCGGATTACCGAGAAGGAGAATTTTTAAAGTAAAAATAATGTGCGTTGCTATTATATGCAAAAAAAAAAAGAAATTGTTGGCTTATATTTAATTTTTTTTATTGAATAATTATCAGCTGCCTCAATCAAAGGTAATAAGTAATATAGACTACAAAGACTAAATTCATACAATATGTACAATAAAAGTAAAAATGAAAGAAAATAAAGTAAAAAGAAAAGTAAAATGAACAGCCTCTTAACTATAAAAGAAATAAAATAAAATGTAATAAATGATAATATAAAATATATTAGGATTACATATAATCGTAGAAAAAACTAATATTGAGAATGAAAAAGAAAAAAATTAGAAGAATCATACTATGTACACAATAAATACATTAACCCCGGGAAACCCCAAACAAATCTTATTCCTCCGCTATGGAAGGGCAAGGTTAGTATTATATATTAATATATTATTACTAGGTTAATATTATATTGATTTTTATACAGGTCTAGGTCTAGGTCAGATTGTTATAATGGACAATTATTACAAAAAAATCACATACTTGCGAACAAAAATTAGTATATTTTTAATTTTTTGTTTCTCGGTATTAACATATATTCTACCACCGCCTACCATAGTTGCCATAATAGTATAATATAATTATATAGTTTAATAATAATTAATTCACAAGATATTTTTATCTCACATAAATATTTATGTATTTATTTTTGTTGTAAACCATGATTAAGAAGAGTGAGAATATTAATATCGAAGTTTTCAATGCCAAATTCTTATCTAAAATTCAGATATTTGTAAACCCTTATTTATATTTGTTACAATCTTATTAGAATTGTTTCTTAAAGAAGAAAACAATGCATGGTTCCTGAATGAAACTGCCATTATTATATACAATATCAATAACATAATAACATTATAATACAAGAATTACAATAATAAGATAGAAACGTTTCTATCATCGATGCTCTCCTTCATGAAAATTCATTTATGTTGTGTTTCGACACTCAGGGAATAGGTAATGATTTCCTGACGCCCGGAAATGTATTATGCAATGACATCATGTGTTTATTTGCTCATTGTTGAGTTTCTCAGAGAAGAATACCGTGTATTCTTCCCACAAGTTATGGGACTATTTTAATTAAAATATATGTTTTAACATAAAACGGGTAATGGGCTTAGTCCTTTATTAGAATGTTATTAATGTGATCAATCAATTCAAGTCTTAAAGTAGATATATTCACGGAAAAAAAAGATTATTGTGTCTCCTTAAATCTAATTACCTAATGAGCTACAAAATAATACCACACTATATTATGTATTATCGCAGGCATATTACATAGACGCAATATTAAATAACTGCAAGCCGTTTTAAAATTCGGTTGCTTCATGTACACACGGATTAGTATTACCGTATAAACATCCATACAGTAATAACAAAAATATAATTTTTTTTTGTTATATTTAATGATAAATAAAATTTAAATGTAAATAAATTATAAAGATAATATAGTACATAATTCAGAACTGTTTAGCTGACATCAGAGCCGGATAAGTAACTTGAAAAGATTTGTATAAAAAAGTTTTGTTTTTAGTATATAATTTAATTTGTTCTTGGTTAGCGACTCTTAATTGACTGACACACCTCAACTTTTTTATGTGTACTTTGTATGTTAGGTACGTTTCGGGATTTAAGATATTGTAGTTGCAGAGTAATCGGTACAATGAGAAGTTGTTTGACCTGAGAACTCTTTGAATGTCCATTGAGATATAGAAGTTCTGTGCTTTTTCTAAGATGACATCTTTGTATCTGACAAGGCCGTTGGAAGGATGGGCAGAGAGCTCCTCTGTAAAGTGACTAAGATCAACTATCTCCTTAACTTGAGATACCCAATTATACTCCACATCAGGGTTATCACTGTCTAGTGCTTTCAGTCTATTAAAGCACAGTTTTGGCAGTCTCTCGTCCGGCATGAGTGAAAGTTTCGTCCATAAGTTTATCAACTTCTTGATAACCTTCAAGCTTAGTGAGGTTCTACCAGTCTCGAGGCGAACTCTATAGTTTGGGGTGTTCCTGGGCCAACGATAAAAGATAATTTATGAATTTTAGCTGCGCTATCTCGATCGCCTCGAGATACTTGAGACTCCATATTTCAGAAGCATATAGTAAGGTTGGGGAGACCATGGAGTCAAATAACGCTATTTTTGCTTCCCAGGAATCGCTTTTGCCTTTTTTCAGAATGTCTATTACTCTTGCGGATGCTACTGATGATCTCTGGATGAAGTGCTGCGATGCTTTTTTTAAATTTGCCTGTTTGTGTAAAGGGTAATCCTAAATAATTGTAGCTTTTAACGTACTCCAATTTTTCATTGTGCCAGTACAGTGATTTCAGTTGTTTAGTTCGTGGGGATTTGTGAAAAACTAAGACTTTTGATTTATCAACGTTTAGGGTAAGAGAATTGTCACTACAATAATCCTGCAATATTTTGAGGTTCTTCTGTGCACCATACCAACTGTTGCTTAGGAGTATGATATCGTCTGCCAGCAGGAGAATCGTTACCTCATGTGAACTGTCGATGCTTACACCTGTTGCTCCTCTATTATGAAAATACTGGACTATATCGGAGATGAATAGCAAAAATAATGTAGGGCTCAGACTTCCCCCTTGTAACAGACCTAAAGAGATGTTGATTTCTTCAGAGAGTTGTCCATTGACTGAAATTTGAGTTGAGGCATTGTCATATAGCATTTTTATTGTTCTAACTAGTTCAAATCAAATGACAGAACACCAAAATTTGTTCTTTCGGACATCGCTACTGATTATGAAATTGAAATAAGAGGTATCAAAAGAAAATTACCACCGCAGTCTTTTATAACTGGCACTGGGAGATTATGTAAACAATTACATTTGTCTACATCTTTTCATGGATACGATCTCTAATGATACGATTTTTCCATAAAAAAGTCTGTGACACTCGTTATTTTTGTTAAAAGGTTGAAAAATAAATTAACTTTCTGTTTACTTTCATACGCTAAATTTAATGTTGTCAACTTTTTAATCGGCCTTCTAGTTCAATAATATCAAGTCGACTTTTCTTGTTTAAATATTCTATTTTGTTTAGTACATTTTATAAAAATTATTGCTGATGTATTTCTCTAAATATCATTTCAATTATCCATATAAACCTATGAAGAAATGAATGTCCATTGGCACAACCATTAGTGTACACAGGTACAAAGGGAGAAGGTACCTACGGTCACTAATTAGTAAGTTACAAAACATTATTTTCAGTAGAAATAAAATTACTTTTCAAAATAAAGACACCAGGATTCGATAGCCCCCTAAATATCTTATCTAATGGCACAATAACCACTTAGATAAACAAAGCACCGAAAATAAGAAAAATTTATAAGTGAAAATTGTCCACAGGTACAGCACCTTCCCCTATATCTATAACAATGCAAAATTCTTGGTATACTCCTCTATGCTGCCTATTATGTTACAAATGAAATAATTAAATTTTAAAATCAAAAACTTAGTAGTATAATTTGTATAGTCACACAAAACGAGCTTACTGTTAGGCGTCTATAGAAAAAAAAAATAAAAAAATCAAACACCAATGTAATTAAACAACTTTGTGAAATATCGCCCATTTATGAGGTATTATTAAAAAGTTTACAACTCATGATAACTAGAGATACATTTAGCTGATCTTTGACCATATCTTTTATGACATGTTGTTATGAATTGTGTAATTTGTACATATTTATGAACCACCTTCCACACTAATATTACTCTTGTAAAATGTGTTCAGTTCTTGCAATATCCCTCACCATTTGCTTTGATTAATTATCAATCGCAATTACTGTTTATATGTAAAAAAAAAAAAAAAAAAAAAAAAAAAAGTGAGTAGAAATAAATATTGGGTAACCATCTTCAAAATAATGATTGATTCGTAAAAACAGCTGTTCCAGAGAGAGCATAAAAAGAGCTACTTATGTGAATATGATAGGACGTTTTTCGATTTATTTAATTTTATTTTTTTAATATAAAACAAAATAACTGTTTTGTAGGTTATAAAGAATAACATCTATTGCCAAAAAAAAAAAAACTTTTTTACTGAACATGTGATAGATTTCGTAACTTTCGAGTACGATATTAAAATTTAAAGAGCAACATTGTAAAAATATTACTCGTGCTCTACTGACACACTCCAGAAACAAATATCTTTCAAGGTTACTGTTTCAAGTAATCAGCGAGTGTTATCAGATAGGACAAATATTTACCAAGCCTCTATCTACTGATTAGGTTCATATCGCCATTCCTGCAAAATGGCAAAACAACCTCCTTCAAGACAAAATAAAAACCGTTGCACTTTAGACTTCCTCAGAGATCGCAGTTTTCAAGTTTCCACGTGTCAAAAAGCATCGATGTATTACAATTTATTTATATTAAAAAAATAAAATAAAACGTTTTGCATTAATGCTTCTGAACAAAAAATGTTGTAAGATAAAAAATATTTTCGGTTAATTTTTGACAGAAAAATGTCGACAAATTTTCGATCTGAGCAACCCCAACTGAGCTAGAGCCTGTCAAAAAAAGCTCCTACACTTAAAAAAAGAAGACGTGATTTTTTTTATTTAAACCAAGATTTTGAACAGCTGAAAGGAATCGAGCAAGATCGGTCAAATCCAGGTTAAATATTTTTATTTCTTATTAGGAGAAACAGAATTACAAGGGACTCACTAAAACCTGCCTCCTAGTCAAGATAATGTATATAACACATAAAGAAGAATTGTGCTCCTAACTGTTCCTACTCCCCCAATATTAAACTACGTGTAACTCCCTCACGGTTTCCAAAAACGTATTGCATTTGAACAACTAGGTTACCGGTAAAAGATGTTTAATGTTAAAAAATTACTAAAAGATTTAATCATGATTAAATAGGTAATTGAATCCAGGAAATTACTTTTCAAACAGCTATGATTAAATTTTAGTTATAATTAAATTTTATTCCACTCCAGTTCCTATAAACATGACTTTACCACATTGGTTTAATTACTCACGAAATCCAAACAAATTGGAATGCGATAAACACGTAGAATGTCATCCTCTACACTTGAACAAATTGACTTTTTTAATTTAGCTTTTGTTTATATTCTTTTACCAAACAGGCATTATTATTTGTCTCCTAGAATTTCAAGTAATTTGGATTTTTCATCCTAAAAGCTTGGAACATTTTTTTATTATTCAATGAACTTTGTAAAAAACAAACAAAATCATTGATGATCTCAGTAACGGGGAATTTGGGAGTGAACCAAAAATCTGCCAAACTATGTGTTATGGCTGAAGTTCTTAGTGACTGTGCCTTAACGCTTTCACTCAAGTGTTCAGTAGATTTTGACACTAGTGACGCAGATGGGAGACAATCTCGGTTCGTGATTTTCCGTGTTGCTCGTATATATTGTGCAATTTTAATATTACTACCATAAAACACTGCATTTAAAAAAAATATATAATAATTACAGATATTAAGATATATCGTAAAAGATATTCAAACATATTTAAAGATGCAGCTGTAAACTAGAAATAAAATAGTAAACAATGTTTATGTCAGGTTTTTGAAAACTGGATACATTATTATGATAATCAAAATATATTTAATTAGCTTAGGGTTGATAATGGAATTGGGTTAGATGAGGTTATGTTGATATGTTTTAGAAAAGTTATCTGAAACTACTCCCTCTTTCCTCTACCCGAAAGATTTAGCAGGCTGTTGGTTATGTATGCTTTATCCTCATTCGTTTTTCCTTATTAAATATATCTCATAAACACGATATGGAAAACCCCATATTGCTCTACCGGATATTTCAATTTTTATATCCTCGATAATATAAAGTATACCTGTACGAGTATTATAATAATATGTAAAACTGATATTATCATGTAGATCTGTATTAAAAAAGAGAGAGAGAGAGTGACAGAGAGAGAGAGAGAGAGAGAGAGAGAGAGAGAGAGAGAGAGAGAGAGAGAGAGAGAGAGAGAGAGAGAGAGAGAGAGAGAGAGAGAGGAGAGAGAGAGAGAGAGAGAGAGAGAGAGAGAGAGAGAGAGAGAGAGAGAGAGAGAGAGAGAGAGAGAGAGAGAGAGAGAGAGAGAGAGAGAGAGAGAGAGAGAGAGAGAGAGAGAGAGAGAGAGAGAGAGAGAGAGAGAGAGAGAGAGAGAGAGAGAGAGAGAGAGAGAGAGAGAGAGAGAGAGAGAGAGACAGATTTGGTCAGATTCCCCTGATTTTCCCGAATTTCCTTCATATAAGATCTTATTTCATTGTTTTTTTTGTTTTTTTTTTAAGATTAAATAATATAATTTTACTTTCTTCAAAAATATTTTATTTCCAAAAATGCCATTTTTTTAATTTTTAAACTAAAAATAATATTTTCCTACAATTATATAAAAACAATTATATATATATAAAAACACTTCTGTACATAATTCCTACTTTCCACAATATTTTACATACAAATTACATAGACTAACAGATTCAACAGAAAAAACTTTTACACTGCACCTAGGTACTTACATTATTTACTATTTACATAAGTAATTTCGCTAGAAAAGAGGATACCCCGCGCAATCTTTTAACGAAAGCAGGACACAAGAATGTAAAAACGAACAAACGAATGATCCCTCAACAACTCGAACAATGGAATACGAAAAATAACGAAATTAAACGAGACCCGTGAAACAGACGAGAAGAACGAGAAAAGGAGAAGGAAGAAAACGAGAGGAAAACGAGAAAAACGAGAAAAAAACGAAAAAAAAAAACGCTAATTTGACGGGATCTTCAGTTGTTCCAAATGAACCGTCCTTCTTTTCGGGGATCTTGAATGCTTTGGATAGTGACGACATTATGTTCCCTAATCGCGATAACCTTGAAGGGTCCGTCATACCGTATTTCTTCTTTAGTCCGATTCGACGACACCTTTCGATACACAATCGAACCTATTTCTATCCTCTCCATACCATCCCGACACTTGAGATTTTCGCGGTTCACCCTCCTGCTTTTTTTCCGCCACGAGATTCCTCCGCGTCTTTTCCCATCTTTCCCCGAGCGTCACTCTATTTGCCACCAAAGTTGCCGCAACCTCCTCATCTACTATTGCGCCGCGGCTATCCCTTTTTGCGCTCACGGAGTCCGAATAACATTTCAAATGGTGAAAATCCCGTTGCCGAGTGAATAGAGTGGTTGTATGCTACTATGAATCGCCTTGGGCATTGCCGTATCCGCTTCCAACCCCTTTTCTGCATAGAAGACGCGAAGGTGATCACCCAGGGTACTATGCAGCCTTTCGACCGCCCCTCGGCCTTTCGGGTGCCCCGGAGTATTCAAGTGCCACTCTACCCCTAAGCCTCGCATTTCCGACCTGAGACGAGTATTATCAAATTCTCGGCCCCCATCCGACGTTATTCTTTCCGGTACACCGTAGAACTGGAACCAAATTCGGAGGGCCATTAGTACTGATTCGGCTGACCTATCATCAATCGGGTATGCCATCGCAATCTTACTAAAAATATCTATGATTGTAAGCCATTCAACCCCTTCCATGTAAATGTGTCAACCTGTAAGTCTGTCAGTGGTGCTGTTGGTGTCAATGTCTCTTCCTGCTTCCCGTTGGCGGATGTCGGTCATATTTAGTGGTGTTGCAGATCTTACATGCTCCTATTACCTTCCTCTATTGTTTTCTTCATTTGTAACCAAAAATACTTCCTCTTCAATGCCTTTAACGTTTCCTGCACCCCTCTATGATTTGTTTTCCCTTGGTGGTACGCGATTGTGACTTCTTTCTGCCGGTACACCTCCTCACCGTCCCGTCCACCTGGAATTTACACCTAATGAACGCTCGATCTAACCCAATCTTTTCTGTCCGCCATAACCTCTTTCTTTTTTTCCCAGAACACCGCATTCCCCCGCGTAAATAAAAAATTTCCCAGGCCTAGACTCCTCCTTTAATATCTTACTAATAACCTCCTCTCCTACTCCCGGTTGAGACCATATAGTGGTAATGTGGTATCTCCCATATGTCGCGTATTCCGCCCTAGTCAGGTCCCGTTGTCTTCGTCTTCCATATTATCTGTCTGTCCTTGTCGTTTATTATTTCCTCCCTCTCCTCAATTTCCTCCGTCCTCTCGCCTTCCGAAAACTCTCCTCCCTTGGAATTTCCCTTTCATCCTCCACATCTTCCGATTCGGGTTCCCCTTCTCCCTCTGGTGTCCACTCCCGTAATGAATCGTTGTATTCCGCCCGAATACTCCCCTGACTCTCGCTCTATCGCGTTAACCTGCAAAGCTCGCGATAGCAAGTCAGCCACAGACATTTTTCCCTCCCTGGCTTATAGATTACTTCCATGTTATATTGGTTGGAGGAACTCTTTTCAACGAGTTATACGCGCTGACGACTCTTTCAGTTTCCCCACCCATATTAGGGGACGATGGTCCGTCTGCAACCCTAAATCTTCGACCGAATACATATGGCCTGAAATGCTCTATCGCCCATACAATTCCCAACAATTCCCGCTCCAGCGTTGCTGTATCGGGTTTCTGTCTCCGTGAGACGCCTACTGGCATATGCCACAGGTTGGTCTCCTTTTTTTTTCCCTTCTTGAGACAATACAGCCCCCAGTGCATATTCGCTGGCATCAGTGGTTATGGTGAATGTCTTGGTGAAGTTAGGAACGCAAGAACCGGTTCTTGCTGGAGTTTCTCCATGCATGCTCGGATATTCCCTTTCATTTCCGGAGTAACCACTATCCTCCGCCCTTTCTTCAACAAATCGTTTAGTGGCACCAAATATCTCGCCATCTCCGGGATGAACCGCCTGTAATAATTAAGGGTTCCCAGCAGTCCCCGCACTCCCCTTACGTCTGTCGGGATAGCCATCCTCCTGATAGCCTCCACCTTCCATATGTCCGGCTTTACCCCCTCTTTCGAAATAGTGTGCCCCAGGAAGTTAATCTCATTTTGCCCTAGGATCGATTTCTCCCCCCGACAACTTTAAACCGAATTGTCTCAGTCGCTGGAATACGCGTCTTAAGTCTTGTACATGTCCAGTCTCGTCTTTACTAAATATCAGTAAGTCGTCCATGTATACCTGACATGTTGCCTCGTCCAGGTCCTCGTAAGAATTCGTCCATCAGTCTCTGGAAGGTTATAGGGGCATTCTTCAAGACCCCTAATGACCCCTTTCAAACGTGAACGCGGTTTTGTGTGTTGGTCCTTGGGGTGCAATCCGGATCTGGTGAACCCAGCCTTCAGGTCCAATGTCGTAAACACTGTCGCACCTCCCAACCGGTCAATATGTCCTCGAGCCGGGTATCGGATACCTTTCGTCCACCATGTTCTCGTTTAGTTTACGAAAGTCCACTACGACCCTATACTTCTCTTTCGTTCTTGCTTCCTCCTCACTCTTTTTCTTAACTGCCCTTTGGGGGCTATTTAGGAGAAGTACTATTTACGATTATCCCTTGCCTTTTTCAGACTCTCTAATTCCTCCCCGAATGTGTTGACGTAAAATATCTTCTTTCCTTTACATATGTAACCCTCTCTTTTTGTTTCAAAGGAATCTCATGTACAGTCTCGCCCTGTTATACTTAATATCTCCCTTCCTTAAAGAATATATCAGAGTATTCGTCACCCTCACTCCTGTCGCCAATCTCCCTTTCGGTTAATCGCTCCCACGATAGCGTGACTCCCCCTTTTCGGTCCCTATAACACCTGAACCTTGCTCTGAGCGATTCGAACGGCCCACAGTGCCCCCCACTGCTCTTTATCCGGGTTCCGACCTCCCCACGAGATCACACCGATAATCCCACCATATTCTCGAGGCTGTTATCCACCCAGTTACCTTTAGGTTCTCCCCTTTCTTTCCCCATCCATCTAACGCGATCTCCGCCTCCCCCTCCACTTTACAGGGACCGCTCAACGTAACCAACTACACCCCCTGCTCCTAGTCCGGGGTATCCTTTCTCCTTTACACAACGCTTTTAACCCGCGTCTCGGCTCATAATTGTATTGGTGCTACCCGTATCAACCAAACACCTCACCTTATTCCGACGCTACTTTAATTATAGGAAAACCTCTCAATTACCACACCCACACCGACCGCTATTTATCACTCCATGGTTTGCCCCTACTTCTTACACCCCTCCTCATTCCACATCTTGCGATCTCCTCTCCGCTGCCGCCCGACGCTCCTCGCTCCTCCGGCTGCTCCTTCCCTCCGCCCGTAACACCTTCCTCAGGTTCTCCTTCGTCTTCCTCTGACTCCGAGGTTCCTGATGACCTTGTTGAATCCGACGGCCGCCTGCCCCTTCTCCACAGGGACCCGTTGGGCGTTTCAACTTCCAATCGGCTCACCTTGGTTCGTTTTACCCCTACGTTTACTCATGTATTGACACTGCCGTTCGCAATGTTTCCCTCAGTGCCACATTCAAACACCGGGGGTGTGGGTGCGGGGCACTGCGCTATCAATGCCCCACCTTTTCCGCACCCGTGGCACTTCCTCTCCTCCCTCCTCCAAGTCTTCTTATCCACGCTCCTGGCCTCCTTTCCCGCATCATTGGGACGTTCTCGAACCTCCAAAATCCGTGTCCCTCCTTCTCCAAGCGGCACCTCGAGCTGCGTGCTTCTACCTCCGTCATTCCGTTTGTAGGTGACTCTACTCCACCCGTCCTCCTTTCGGACTTCCTCATCTCGGGCGCTGGATTCCACCAATCTCTCTTTGCAACGATTCCACGAAAAGTCTTATCTCTCGGAAGTCCTTCCTTCCTTCCCTAGTCTCCTTCGCCAGCTGGACCCTTAAGAATCGTTGATAAGAAGGCCATCCGAGCTTCCACTTTCTGACTGCTGCTTCCGTCGTCTCCCTCATCTTCCTCGGTGATCTTGTTTATAGTGGGCCAATATGCTCCATATATATTTATACAAGTTTATCTGAGGCTTGTCAACTATTATCTGATCATCCTCATTTATAATTTCTTAAAAGTATTTTTATTAATCATCCACACATATATAATAGTTAATAACCGGTCGTATTGTACAATGGGCAAGGAAATGCTAAAAGAAAAAACATTTTTTTTTATTCTATTTAATTTTTATTTGCAAACAAGGAACATTCCAAAATTTAAAATAATAACCCTTTACATATATAACAACAACAAAACATCACTTAGAAATAATTTCACATCATATTCATTCACACTTTCTAAGCCTTTTTATAATTAAATTAAAGTTTACAAGTACTTTTTATAAATGCCTTAAAAACTTAAGATAATAATGAACACAAGGTGATATCTCAAAAAGAAATAATTTAGTTCTAAATTTAAAGCACTATAAAAATTAATTTTTTGAATACTGAAAACAGGTAATAAGGTACCTTTGAAAGAGCAAAAATTTAACAACAAAACAAAAATTCAACAATAACAATTTATAAAATAATAATATCAAACACAATACTTTTTTTTTTACGTAAAATAAAACTGTAATGATTAGAGATGTGTGGATCCCACGATTCGATTCTCGTCATTCCAATTCTTTAGCAAAACAATCTAGAATCGATATCCAAGTATCGAGAATCGAAACGTTTTGGTACCGATACATCACTAACATCTATAAACACATCCACACTAACTAAATTCTAAAAAAAAAGAATGGAATTCCGTTTTTCAGAATTAGTATGTTTATATTTTTTTTAAATATACTAACAATAAGCAAGAACAACGCATTAGAATTTGTCAAAAATATATACAAAAATTCTCTTACTTAATTATTATGATCTTTGAATATTAATTTTACTTTTCGTTTTTCTCTTAAAATTAAAATATTGGTAAGGACAGCAATTTTTGATTGTTTTGATTTTAGCATTGTTGGACGAAGTAACTCCTTACAGATATCCTAATGTCTCGAAATCCTTGACGATTTGTTTTATCCTTCTGAAGTATTCAGGACTCAGCATGTCTATTCCCCTTTCGAAAGATTCCTCAGCCGAAATTGAACAATCCTGTTCAAATAAAATTTGATTTGTTATTTTAAGATTTCCAAGACTAAATATTAAATAAAATGTTATTATCACTTTCATTACTATTCCTACCATTAATATTCAAAAGGTATTGATTACTATTCCTATTATATAGAATTATTATTTTTTTAATTATTATAAAATTTCATAATTATAATATAATAAAATAAATAAATAAAATAAAAAGGATAGATATCTTACGTTTTCAATATCTATAATTTTTCCAGGCAAAGCTGTGACTGCGGGTAACACAAGAAATCCCATGAGTAGACCGTAAGCCGAGTGGGATTTGAGTTCATCGTGAATTTCTTTCAAAGATACCTTCAAATAAAATAAATTGCTGTCTTATTATGCATATATATATATATATATATATATATATATATATATATATATATATATATATTTAATTAAAATTAGTAAAAGAATATATACAGCATTTATTTAATTTCATTCAATGCAATGAATCAATTTGTTAATTTTATCTAATTACTATGTATTTTAACTTATAGCATAGTTCCTTTTTTTTCAATTTTGTTTTTTATAGTAAAAATATAAACATCAGTGGCACCAGAAATAGTAATTTTAAGTTCAAAAATCGTATTTTAGGAAATAACGTAATTTTTTCCTCAATGATTCAAAATCACAGATTCATCTCTGTTATAGCCTCATAAATTAAATCATTAAATTCAAATTTAAAAAAATAAGCCTGGTGATACCCATAGCACGAAATTCATAAACAAACTTAACATACAAAATACACTTATCAGAAGTGCCGCAAGTAGTATAAATTTATGTTCTGTTGAAAATATGATCATAAGCCACAAAATAAATATAGCTTATAGAAATTTATCATTTACAAAAACGATTATACCACTCATTAATGTAAAGCTTAACTGGGTAACATAGTGATAACGTTATTCAAAAAAAATATGTTTAGCTTCATATCAGTCGAAGAAACAGATGAAAACTAGTTTAAATATGTTCGTAATGTTCTAGTATTAATTGCTCAAGCTATTATTACCCTTATGATTCCGGGCCAGAAATAAGCTTTTTCTAAACGCCTTGGAAAAATTGGAAAAAGCCTAAACGGCTTGGAAAAATAAGAAAAAAAAGCATTATACAGTTATTTTTTTCTAACTTTGTCAAACAAGTAGTTTATAACTTTCTTAATTCATAACTATCTAATTATTAAATTATCTCCAAGTATCGAGACAATAGAGTGATTGGAATCCAAAAAACATGAACCCTTTGCATATTGTTGAAAGTTATTTATTTTAGTTTCAATCTATGAAAATTTTTTGTTAGGGGTTAATTAGTTAAAAATATGCATATGTTTTGAGCCTTTTAAAAGCAATATTGACTTAGAAAAAAATGATAGACTTAAATCATCTTTGTTTAGTCTTAATTCCTAATTTTTTACAAATATATCTTTATTATTTTTTTATCTAAGAATGATTAATATTATGTCTAGAAATAAACCTACATTTGGTGCAGCAGGAGCGAACTTATTCAACTGTTCATTAAGAGAAATATGGTAGGTTTCAATCAATTCCTGGAAGTGCGAAGACATCACCCCTGGTCTTAGGCTGCTGGTTAAAAAGTACAAGAGATCCAGGGACAAGGACCCGTACCTGAAGGCCTGGAGGTCAATGATCATGATATCTGAGACCTCACCGGATTCGTTATATCTAATTTATAAAAAAAAAAATTAAAACATTTTAAAAAAATAAGCCAAAGTATGAGTTGAAAAAAAAAAAAAAAAAAAAAAAACATTTGCGAACTTACTTGTACATAATATTATTCAAATAATAATCTCCATGGCAGATCACTGAAAGCGGTCCTCTGTCTTGGACCAACCGAAGTAACGTCTCATAAGCTGATTGTTTAAGATTTTGTAACTTGTTTATTGTACCACTGAAGAAATCGGTCCCTGAAGCTCGAAATACCTAGAAAAAAAGATATCTTTTAACTACCTTGCGACAAGCAGTTCTACTCAAAAATATTCGTTATTCACATACTAATTTGTAATGCGTAGTGCACTTATAATATCAATAAAGAATTAGTCAATGCAAAATATTATTATAAGCATTGGTCAAGAATATTTGTACATAAAAAGGATATGTACTCTAGAGAATTTAAAAGTCCATACAATCGAAGGACATTTTGGTAGTTGTCGTGAAGAAGTGATTAAATCAAATCACATTGAAAACTTGTTAATTCTTAACCTAAACTAAAACGACAAGAAACTGCCCGTCATTACAGACTACTTCAACATTTACTAGAAAAACGTTCAAAGCTCCCAATTAATTATCAAAGACTCATATACATGACTGTGATAAGACCTATTTGGACGTTCGGAGTTGAGCTATGGGGCTCCACTAAACCATCCAATTCATCTCGTATACAATCCTTACAATCCAAAATCCTTCGAAAAATCCTCAGTGCTCCTTACTTTGTCACCAATAAACTTATCCATAAAGATCTTAATGTTCCACATGTTGCTGATTTAGCCCACACCACATACCTATCCTTTTATAGTAAGCTCCATAATCACTCAAATCCGTTAGTTTCTCAACTTGCTTCCCACTACATTCCTGATAATCCTCCGAGGTGTCTGAAACGAAGAAGGCCTTGAGACCTTCTAGTGTATATTTTTTAATAAAGTGCTACTGATGAGTAGTTTCTTTTCAAGTTTCAAAACATAGGTGGGAGGATCGAGTCAGATCTTGTGGATTTGGGTTTTACTGAGGCGGGATGGAGAAAGATGTGTTGTCAGATATTGGTGGAGTTAGTAGCATCAACCCAAGATTCTTCAATGGTAGTGTTTCTTGTACTCTATGGATCCTAAAATGTTAAATTATTTAAGATATATATATATATATATAATCGGGTTTTTGGTCCTTTATATTTTACAATAATCGGGTTTTTGGTCCTTTATATGGCATGAGAGGCATGACGAGAAAATTTGCCCAGTAGCACATCCATCTCTCTTAGTTATCATATTTAATTTTATTCTAGATCTTTCATCAAGCTCTTTTTCAACATTCTACGAATAATGTTTGGCATCATTGCCGTGGATATTATGAGCGAGTCTATTGGGATAACCTTGAAGTCTACAGTGAAATCTTTTGCTGTAGATTTGATAGTTGGCATATATACGTCTATGTTTAGAGTTACGTTTTTGCTTGAAAGGTATGTTTTGTTTTTTTGTATATGCGTCGTTTTAGTAGTTCCAGAAATTTGCGAGGCATGTATTAAAATGTGATTTGAAATCTTGAACATCGTTTTTAATTATTTGTTACAATAAACTACATTAGTTTTTTCAAGAAAGAATCATATCAACATAATAGTTTTATCAAGTAAATTTTTATAATTCTCTACTTTCTATGTATTAATTTTATAAAATAAAACAATGTTCTTATTCATATATTACCTTTAACCCCAACGATGCCTTGCTTATGGAATCAACGATTGCTGCACCGAAGCTATCCTTATTGCTTGGTAAGATAACTATTTCCTTTACCTTCGAAACCAAGTCTTCAAAAACCTTTGGTTGAGAATGTCTCATAGCCAGTGAAGTGCCATGAAATCTTCCAAGTTCCTAAAAAAAACAATAAAAAAAAAAATTTTAATTTTCCAATACCTAAAGAAAATCTAAATACCTTAGAAAATAAATCTAAATACCTTTAGAGCAAGTTTGGCGTGAGTCAAGTCGAGGCCCAGCCGCCTGTCTACCGTCTTGTATCCTAGCGGCATCAAGTCTTCCAGGATGGTGTACTCCACAGAAGCATGATAGCACACCGGGAAAGCCAGGTTGTCTTCCCCTCGAAATGTTTTCATGCATGGTAAGATGTAGTCATAAGAAGTAGCTTCATTAAGAAATGCTGATTCACAACTGAAAAAAAAACCAAATATATATATATATATATATATATATATATATATATATATATATATATATATATATATATATATATATATATATATATATAAATCAGATATTGCTGTACAATAAAGTTTTCAGAAAAATTTCGAAAATGTATTACAAATGACAAATGAATATTTTCTTAATTTTTTTATTTATTGATAGCCAATGATGATTTTTTTTTTTTTTTACTTGTTATTTTCATTTTATTTTAGTTAACGAATTACAAATAAAATATTTAGAAATGAATACATAAGTATTCGAATATTACACAAGTTATTGAAAACATTTAATTTTTTCTGTTAAATTCAGTCGTTAGTTTTGTTTTTAGTAGTTTAATCATGAATTATTCATAATAACGAATTTTGAATAAAGTATAATAGCATAAAAACTAAGTTATACTTTAATTGAATTAGAAATGGACGAATGACTAATAAAAGAATCATCTGTTATTCAAATTAAAATTTATTCGAATGATCTATGTTCACATATAACAAAAAGAAAAAAATAATGGTTGACTTTAATGAAGCTTTCGATAGCGTTTGGTAAACATTTATCAATTATCCATTCACTATGTTATATATTTTTCTCATTGTTGTTATGTACTAATTTAAGCATTCCCATATCAGATAAGGGGAAAGTTAAGAAACAAAAATGCTCAATAGGCTAATGTTTATAATATTTTTACAACAAAAATAAAATTATTTAAATACTTTAAAACTTATCTTCCAAGGCTTTGTTTTTGTTATGCCAATTAAACAAGCGCTAATGTGTTACTAGAACGAGAATTGGACTTAAAAAAAGATTTAAGAAATTACAAGTAGAAAATTCTATGTGTAATATTTTTGTATATTTTGTTATTTTACTATATATACATAGTTGAATGACACGTTTTCAAAATGAAACAAGGAAACTGAACAGCATGATTTTTTTTTTTTTTTTTTTTTTTTTTTTTTTTTTTTTTTTTTTTTTTTTAATTCGCAGCGTTTCAATTTTTTGATATGGAAAAATCGAAATTCGGATTTAGCATCACAAAAAATTTAAAATCAATTCAGAAAAAAATAATATATTTTCCTCGTCAAGCTATTAAGTTCGTAATCTAGATAAATTTTTTCATTGAAATTAATGAGATACAAGTCTCTATCACTATCATCACACGCAAACAATTTTGTCACACATACCCAAGAGCTTCTCTCCAAGCAGCATTCGAAGGCAGTTTCTTGACCAGAAGTTTCTTCTCCTCAGCATTATCTAAACAGAGATTTTAAAATTAGTTGTCTTATATTATTCCATTTTAAAATATTGTGTTACTTTCGAGTTAACTTACTGTTACTATCAAGAAGGGAGATCGTATAGCGAAAAACTGAAGACATGAAATTGTCTCCTGCCTTCAGAGCGGCGGATCCATCCAAGTCTAATATTTTCGAATCCTTGAAGGAATCTCGGAGAATTTGGTTGAAGTGGGCCTTTTCGTCTCTGATTGAGCTTGGTCCTTCCATTGTTATTATTTCTGAAATAAAATAATAATATTATTGGTTAAAAAATGTGTAAAAATTAAAAAAATATATCAAGGAAATGACAGGAATGACAGATCTAGCATTTGTAGGATTATTAAGTATTGGTAGAACTCCAAAAACAATTTTATATTAGAAGGTATTGAGATCATATTCTTTTCAGGCGCTTCAAGGATCGAAATCTTTGACTGTTAATTAGCAGATTAGAGTTTTTTTTTAATATATTTTAATTGAGATTGAACATTTACGTCATAAGTGCTAATTGTTACAGTTCAAAAAAATAATATGGTAAATTTCAAGTTCAAATATAAGGGCAATAATTAACATCAGCAATTTTTTTTACTATAAAACCTAACAAGAAATCCTCAATGCTTCATATTATGTCACAAGAAAATTTATCCATAAATATCGTAATGTTTCATATATTTTTGATTTGTCTCAAACAAGATCCTACACTAGTCTCCCGACTTAATTCACACTGAATTACCGATAACTCTCCGAGGAATCTGAAAAGGACATAGTTTAAGGACTTTCTGATGTATGACTTTTATGTAAGTGTCAAGTTCTTTACTAAAGATCGACATGTGATTGTAGCCCTCCTCAAATATACTTGTTGTACATGTTGTATGCAGTTGTAAATATTATTAATTTTTTTTTAAACTTTTTATTTGAATAATTACAAGCTGCTTCACTCAAGGTCAATGACTAATATGGATGACAAAGACTCATTCATACAATATGTACAATGATATTAAATAAAGTCAAAGAAATACAGTAAGAAAATTAAAATAAACAGCCTAATAAATAATTTTTAGAAAATATAAAAAAAATTGATGTTTATAGGTACTCTATTGTTTTTCAGAATTAATTGATTTTTAAATTATTAATTCATTAGCTTGAAGAGAGGTTACACGCTTTTTGATAACAATGTGCATTATTATTTTTTCAATTAAGCTCCACAATAAGTCTTTAAAAGTGTAAAATTGTACTTGTAAGCCTGCTATCGTATTATTGTTCGACGAGCACTACAGATAAGAATTTACTCAGAAATAAAAATTGCGAAATAATAAATGCATTTCGATGTAAAGGTTTTTTTATAAGAATAATTAAAACTCTAAACACTTGTCCGTATGCGCAGTTAAAATTTCAAGGCTAAATTTTGTCAAACAAATAAATAAATAAAATTCCCAGCATGAAACGAGATATTTTAATCTGTGCGTAAAATTCGCAGTAAATATTGCGTAATACCTAGGTGTAGTCTGAGTAACAATAATCATTATCAGTCGTTTACCGGCTTCATGATAAGAATTTAAAACCCCGGTTTAAATGTAGTACACACGGTATCATCTGACACAGTAACCTTCAAAGTCAAGCTGCAATGGCCTGATTACGCAATCGTTGGCAGTCAGTATTATTATTATTTTATTTTCAAGAAATCAAAATAAAATAATTTTTAAAAAAAATCTTACTATTTATTAAAACCATTAAGAGAAAATATAACGTTTTCAGCTAATTCTGGAATAGGCATAGAAAAATGCCTGTTTTAACTATATATTAGCATACCACTTAATATATTCTCTTAACCAAAGATTTTAAAAATAATTATCAATTATTACAGGTTTAAAACGATATAAAAAATAAAATAATTTGAACTTTATTTTGTCAGAATGTAAAAAAAATAATAAATAATAAAAATGTATTATAATCCTTTACCTCTTTCTAGGAACGGATGTGGGCTTACGAGAATACAATACCAAACTAAACAGTGAAGAGGAAAGATAGCGAAAAACTTGTCGCAATTTGATACGATTAATATCTAATCTAGTAGTCTTGACCTAAATTAGTGTCCCAAATTTTAGACAATAAATTTAGATGTACTGAGTGATAGAACCTACAAACTTGCCAGACATTTTCTTTTATGGATTTAATTGTAATATATTTTTTATTTATTATATTTTAAAAAATATATATTAAATGTTTTTAAAAAAATAAGTAAAAATGTTTAATCGAAGAATTTTAAATTTATGACAGCGAAAATTCTTAAAATTAAAATAAATAAAACATTTTTAATGTTTTTGAATTTCCTGTGACCAAAAAATATTATTTTTAATTTACTAATTATTCTAGTTTTTTTTTTTTCTTTTTAGATAAAATATAAAATATTAAAGAATTTTTTTTATTCTATAAACATTTTTTTATAAGATTTATAAGAAAAAAATAGAATTATAATTTTCCATTCTGAATGATTAAAGAAAAATTTGGCAAATACTAAACATATATGGAAATTATGAATTTCAATGCATAAGAGAACCTATTTAATCTTAACGTTTATTTTTAATCAAATTTTTTTTATCAACGAAAAAAAAAATATAGAAATATTTAATCCGACTGTTTTTATAGGACATAAAATATATAATATAATCAATAAAAATTTACATATATATATATATATATATATATATATATATATATATATATATATATATATATATATATGTATATATAAGAATCCTTGAATAAGGAAGGTTGTTGACTGTAAGCAGGTGGTAATTGGAAAGTGGCGTTTTACGTTAAAAACTTTATGAATTAAGTTTGAATAAATTTTTATTTAATTGTTATTACTTATCTGTATTGAAATTCTGATTAGTATTACTATATTACATCTAACAAATTTTCAAATAAATTTTACAGTGAATAATCGACATAAAATCTGAAACAGGGTGATTAAAAAAAATATAATTTGAATTAATAAAACGAAAATTAAAATAAAAGTAATTTCAAAATAAAATTATAACAATTTTATTTTATTTTTATGTATGTTTGAAATATTTTGAAAATAAAAAAGTGGTGCTTAAAATAGAGATTTTCTTCTAGTAAAGTTTTAAATTACATTATATTGAAATATAAATGAAACGAAATATCTATTTTGAAAACATGTAATAACAGAAAAAAAAATTGCGAAATTTGTGTTTTTTAAGCGATTTCATTATTATGTTTGTTTTTTTTGGCTTGAGGTATTTGACAGTTAAATCTAATATACGTTTAAAAAATAAAATTAATATATGCCTTACATTAATAAAATTTGAAGTTCATTGAACCTTAGGAGAATATATAATAAAATTTTAAAAAAGAAAAGTTCAATTCAAATTTTAAAAAAAAAAAATATATATATATATATATATATATATATATATATATATATATATATATATATATATATATATATATAAATTAGAAAATAAAATAATTGATTTTGATTTTTTTTTTAATATGTTTTTATATTAAATATTTTCTGTTGGAAAAGTTTAACAAAATTTTAAAAAAATATGTATTTAAAAAAAAAAATCTAAAAACATATCTAATCGAAATTCGTAACTTCTCTCGTTTCACGAATTTTCAATTATTTTGACATGAGGGCTTGAGTTTGGATGTATGTTTACAGTTACAAATCAAAATATTCACTATATTGGTATAATTTGACTTTTAAAAGTTCATTGAACCATTGAAGAATATACCATATAATATATAATAAAATTAAGAAGAAAGTATGAATTTAGAAATGTAGTATCCGAAATATTTATTTTTTTTCGAAATTGAAAAATTAATTTTTTTTTTTTAAATCGATTTTAATTTTTTTATTTTCATATATAAAATTCAATAACTTGAAATTAATATGGAATTCCAATATACAACTGTTATTAATGAAGTTCCAATAGATTACCTTTTTAAGAGAATAAGATAACTTGCTGAACAAGAATGTTATCGGTATGATGCAGGTAGCAGTCAGTGACTGAGGAAGCACACCTCCTCCGTAGCCTATATACTCGCCCTCGAGTGGCTCTGCAAGGACGCGAATTATCAGTCAAAGACCTCAAGGAAGGTCGGCACTCAGTCTATTGCTAAAATGAATTCACATATATTTTAAGTAATACTATATTAAATAGTGCAAAAAGCGAAGGATAAACAACGGGATGAAGTTCTCCTAAAGAGTCCTACAGCACAAGTTCAAGAACTGCTCAAGGATGCAAAGGGTACTTAGTTTTATACAAACTGAACAAATACTAACAATAATAGCAAAACAATATTTAAATTACTTACTCACTGAATATACAAATCGGTGTGGCCCTTGGTCTTCCGAACTATATGAAGAGTACAAGGGAAGAACGGACCATATCCTATTTTAGTATTTTTTCATCCGAGCTATTTTTTCGTAAAAAAACGATACCACTATATACAAGTTTTAAATTATTTTTCCGTGATACTTAAGGTCTTGGAACAACTAGCGAACTGATCCATGACCCGTTGTATGTATTTGGAGTCCTCTACCTTGACAAATATTGGCCCATTTTTCACCAGGAGTGCTTTTATTAGCCCGTTTTCCCCTGTACGCTTTTTGTCAAGCGCTAGTTTCACTTGTATAGACCTGTTTTTTTCCCGAGACTGAACGCCACTGGATTGGCCGTCCAAAAATAAGGCGCCATTATAAACTCACTTCACCAAAAAAAACTAGTTGCCCCGTTTTACCTTTACTCATTTCTTCTCGGTCACCATTAGCTAGACTCCAGTTTGAAACTCCCTTCCCTTGAACTTCGCTACATTTCTGATCACTTCACCCTTCCAACTGCTTCATGGCCTTTCTCTTCTTCTCTTCAACTCCAATATTGCCATACCCCAGCATTTTCTTTCGATTTTTTTCATCCTTCATTCCCCTGTGTTATCGCATTCTACTTCCTTTTATATCTTAAACAAACTCCTAATTTTTCAGTATAGTATTCAGTATTCAGAGTTTCGCATTTCTTTTTCTCTCCACCTTCCATAATTTCGTTCCATATTTTTCTCTGGAAACCCTCCATCTTTGGCCTCAGATGTGGTAACCTATTCCGAAACCGGGTATTTGGTTTCGGAATAGGTTACCACATGTCTATTCTTCTGAAGAGAATTTTGAACTTCATTGGTTTGCTATTTCCATAATGCGCTTTATTTACAGCCATTATTCCATTCTTTCTTTATTTTTTGGACCAATTTTATTCTTACTGTTTATATATGAACCCAAGTATATGAAATTTCGCACATTTTTATATATTATTTTATATTATTTATATATTATTATACACAAACTTATATATTATTTTAATAAATATCAATTAGATAACACATTGTACAGATGTTTTCAAGCTATTCGAACGTACATGGTAGGGATGTTCCAAGGATTTGTACTCTCACCAATTATATTCTCTAAATTAAAAACCAATTGTTGGTGACTCAGCACATTTAAAAATTACTGATTTTATTCAATTATTACCGAATAATAAACACCTTTATTATTATAAAATTATTTTTTCACTTTTATTATTTATTCATATGTGTTAAATTGTATAAACAATCAATGAATTATATGTATGTTTAAAGTTTATATATATATATATATATATATATATATATATATATATATATATATATATATATACTATCAGAGGGGTGATAAGAAGGAAAATCCACCCAGTCACGATACATTTCTTAGCTCATGACCAATATCCCGTTCTTTATCAGATTATTGTACGGTATATGCTCATTTTTTTTAAAAATTATTATAAAAAGCTGCACCAATTTGTCGAGCTACTCCGAGGGTTAAACGTAATTTCGACGTTTTCTCAATTAAAATAAATATTCGTATGATTGGAAAAAAAGTTATAATATTTAATAAAATATATACCGAGATTATTTATTACTGTAGCGTGACCCCACCTTTTAGAATTGTACTCATTTCAAAATATTTCTAAGCAATCAAAAGTTGTTATATTAGGCTAACTTTTAAAATTATTATAGAACTAATTTAATTATTTATTTAAATATTACAATACGTTGTTGAATTGACCTGAACTAGATAACTAACGCATTTTATCCTAGAATCCCAAAAACTGCTGTTAATCTTTCAATTTAAATCATTAAAATTTTCAATTAAAGTTCTTTTTTTTTTTTTGCATATTTTCTCGAATACGAAATTTTCAATGATAAATAAATAAAACTTATTAGCTATTATTAGTTAAAATTATGTAAGTTATTTACCTATGAGAGTGGGCAAAGCCGCGAAGGGGAACGCTAGTATGATATAATCTTGTAAATTAATTTAAGCTAGAAAGATTTGGTCTACTATTAGATAACAATTATAGGAAAGAGGACCTTTAAATTTTTTTGTTTTTTACAGAATTATTTGTATCGGTCATTAACAGTGTTTTGAGGATTAGCTCTAGAAGAAATAGTCACGTTATTTACTAATTACTATTTCGATAAAGAGTGTCTGGTTAGTTAAGAACACAAATAGCTTAACAAAAAAAAGTAGTTAAAATGTGGAGAAGAATTTTATACTGTGACCCACTTAAAATAGTTTTCGTATACTTGATGCGTGACGTATTTCGATCACTGTGTCACAAGATTGTTAAAGAAGTTGAAATATCTGTTGCAAGGTTCGATTAGCGAAAAGTAAACAGAAGGCCTCAAAGTTGAACGGACTGTCGAGTGTCGAGTCTCGAGTATGAATTGCATTGCCCCACTCCCGTCGGCCTTGCTAGCTACGTTCTCTTTTCAAGTTCATTGATAACGTAATTCCCAAGAGGTCGTTGACTTTTCATATATTTTTGACAATATCGTAGAGGTTCCCTTTTTATCTTAATGGAGATGACTTTGTTGAGGTAGTCTTAAAAAAAAAAAAATAAAAAAAAAAAAAAAAAAAAAAAAAAAAAAAAAAAAAAAAAAATAAAATAAAAAAATTAGTTAATCTAGTATCTTAAATGTAACAGAACAAACTTAATCTAGACTTATCTTAATCTGAGGGAGATGCTGTGATGTGGGTAAGGCGTCATCGGCAGTGGAAGCCGTCAGTGAGATATCATCATGATAAGGCCTGGCCGACCAGGGAGACCAGGCGAGACCCAAGCCCTCCCCTAATATTAAAAGGTAAGGGACAAGCAGGTAGAGAAACTAACTTTTATTGTATGAGCCAACAAAGGATGTAAATTCTCGGACCACCCGTGAGGTGCTGTGGAGGTGCTACGCTTTTGGCAACACGCGAATATTATGCTTGTTATTTTAAAACTTATAGGTTTGATACATAGCAGTATTTAGGATAAAGCAAGGAAACAAATAATTATTGTGTTACAATGTAGCTTAATTAGTTATAGGAAGTATGGCACAAATAGCATACAAGATACATCGAGATTTCTGGTAAACGTTAAATCAATACTGGTATTACCTAATGTTGCTGGAGAAGTTTCAATATATTATAAATTGAACTCCCTAAGCACGAAGTCTGGCTGGCAATGAGTGGTTTTGTGATACACCAGCATTAAAGTTTCCAACTATCATAACATTAGTAGTAAGATCAGATCAGGGTCGTAATCGGGTATAATTTTAGCGATGTTTTTGGAATATTTTATTGTAACAACGATCGTAACATAAGTAGTTTAATTTCTGCTTAGGAGTTTTGTCCGGGTGGATATACATACACCCGAGTACGAATTTGACGATGTCATTGGCTTAGACGTTTACCACAAACATCACCAGGTTTAGCATCTTTCATTAACAAATAAATTTCCGAAATGTCAATAAAGTATTTGCAAGTTATCTGTTCTTAGCGGTACTACATGATCTCAGATCAAAGCTAGGCACATTCACTGGCATGGAATTATCCATCCAAGTTTCGCTGATTGCTAAATAATCATATCGGTCCATAATTGTCTCGCTAGAGATGTCTTCTGAGTGCGCGACCAAGCTTTGTGCATTAATTGCGGCAATAAATATAAAACAACGCTGATCAGGAACTTTTACGTTCCGGCACTGCTTGACTCGTTCGTATGGTGTTTTACTATTATCATTCGATTGTTTTTGAGAAGCCCTTTCTAACCGTATACGATCTCAGTATTTGTTTTTGGCTTTTCGACGCGAACAGGCCGACTTTATATATTTAGATAATATTTTGTTTATTTTAACAGCTTATTATATTCACTGTAACTACTTTAAACTAGTATTTTTATACAATAGATATATTCTGATGGCAGCTGTCGATTAAAACGTAAACAATCATCGTAGCTTCTCCGAGTCAAAAGTTATACTAATTGCAAATCTGGATACGCAGCAAAATAACCTTAAAATTGCGGCACTTCCCCCTCCACCGCTTGCGATGCGTCACTGTTCTTGCTTATCGTAATGAATAATTTGATCCTTTAGCTATTCAGTGCTATAATTTAATTTTGGATGTTGATAATAGATTTGGAACTACAATGCCAAACTATATACCTTGATTTTGTTATGATTGGGTTTTTTGGATTACCCCGTATGGTAGCAAATTTAAAGACGTATTATCTTCAAAATATATTATCATCATCTTATGGCGCTTATGGTCCTTGCAGAACCCTGGCCTCTTCTACAATCTCCTTCCATTCAGACCTATCCTCAGCTGCCCTTCTCCATCCTCTCACACCCAGAGTCCAAATATCGTCCTCTACATCTTCCAGCCAACGAAGTCGAGGCCTTCTTCTCCTTCTCATTCCACCCGGGTGCCCCACCAACATCATCTTAGGGAGCCTACTAGCTTCCATCTTTTTCAAATGCCCTAGCCATCTTATTCTGCCTCATTTTTTATTGGCTACAATATCTGGGACTGCATATCAGTCAATTTGTTATCAAAGATATGCATATCTGCATATCAAAGAGTTTTCAGTTCTTCATTTGTACTCATTCGCAAAAGATTCGGTCCATATTTAGTTGAAAGAAATACATACATCAAGTAAAAGTGATTACATTCTTAATAATAACATGCCAATGCTTATGAAGCAACTACCCGCTTATAGTGCTTCAATAAAAGTTCTAATTAAAAATTCCTGAGGCCATCTTCTTTTCAGACACTTTGAAGGGTTGTCAGGTATAGAATGTGAAGCAAGTTGAGGGACTAGTGGATTTGAATGGTTGTGAAATTTACTATGAAAGGATAAGTATCTGGTTTGGGCTTGGTCAGCAACATATGTAACAGGTCAAACTTATTCATGAAGTTTGTTTTTGACGAAGTAAAGCTCATTTAGGATTTTTCTAAGGATTGCTAGGATTAGGTACGATATTAATTGGTCGGTTTTTTGTTTGACGAAGTGGAGCCCTAAATCTCAACTCCATATGTTCAAACAGGTCTGATTACTGTCATGTAAATGAGTCTTTTGTAATTAATCGGGAACTTAGAAAGTTTGTGTAGTAAATGTTGAAGAAGTCGAAAACGATGAGCAGTTTCCTGTCGTTTTAGTCTTGTATGAGGATTCCAAGTTGAACGTTTGTCCATTAGAGTTTTAGGTAGTGGATCTGTTCAAATTGAGACCAGTAGAATATAATTAAAGGATACTGTTTGACAAGGAGTCGTAGGTTTACGACATAGGATAAAGGTTAGTTGATGAGATTTTTTTGGATTTATTTTATTTCTCCAATTTTACACCGTGCTTCAAGGTTTGTGATAAGTGTGTTTGGGACGCTATGAAGAGATTACGATTTACGTATAATGTTCATATTTCATCAGCGTAAGTATGTGTAAGGGATGATAGATACAAACCATGTAAGGATAGGACTTGGGATACTACTTTGAAGAACGCCTGAAGATGAGATTAAGAGAAAGAATAGTAACAAATTTCAAATTAATAAACAAACACAAGCATTCTTTCTAAATCTTTACTTTATCTTTTAACTTGACAATAATTTTTTTGGTTTACAACTTTGTATAGACTGAAGCCGTCAGATTCATTGGTAATTTTGGTGAAGGTAGCCATAAGAGAATTCACAGTTTGCGATTTTTAGGTAGCACCAAATTCCACTTTTCAGGTGCTTCTACAACGTTTTTACTGTTTAATCGTTTGGCTTTATTTCTAAAAATTTAGATAGATATGTTATCCAGAACTCTTTCCACTTCTCAAGAAATGAGGACATGTTTGTCTGAAACAGTAATGTGAGGAGATTAGGTAGATAGTTTCGGTACTATAATTACTATTTCTATTCATTTCCCTGGCGCCGTTCATTAATTCACAATTGACCATTAAACTCTCTTCCGTAGTGCGTATTTTTAGTGTATATTGTTTTAAATTAAAATTTTATAAAATGTCATTCAAATGTCAAGACCGGAATATGGTGTTGTTTATAAGCTAGAACAGCCTTTATCTAAGAGTTTTGGTGGAGACTTGCTGTAAGATCTCAAAGAACAATAAAGGATAGCTGGGGGCAAAAACCCGTATTTTTCGGTTTTTCATTTTTTGAGGAAGGAGAAAACTGGGTTACATAGATCTGGGCGTTAGCTAAATGCCCATGATACTGGCAACCAAATTAAAACTAAACATAGTTGGGAATTTAAGTTTGTATTGAAAAAAAATATGCTTATTTTATAAATCTAAAGCTTAAAGCTCTGATATCTCTTCCTACTTTTTCTTTATCTTCAACTTCTTGAAATCTATAAAAAGGTGGTGTAGACTAAAGTTATGCGATTAGCTATATTTGGGAGAATATTAAATCCTTTGTGAACTTTCCTTTTCTAAATCCACACAAGTAATTTCCTGTGCCTCTATATTTTCCAAGTAATTATAGTAAATAAAACCCGATATCTTGGACTCAATCTAAACTCATATTTTAATAGTTTATTACAAAAGTCCTAGTGCTAAAATAAAGCATTTTTTTTTAGATTACATAATTTAAACATTATTTCAACTGCATTCGCTCACTTTTCTCGCAGTAATTGGATTTGACGCTGAAAACGCTCCTTTGAGGCAAAGATTGGTTACTACCTTCAGGTGAGACCTTTTTTTCTTCTTTTATCGTTTCCTCTGACATTGCAGGTGCGTTTTAAAAATGAATTGTTCCCGTAAAGCCAACTCACAAGTCACAAGGATTTTAAGGATTAGTTAAATTCGACATTTTTAGAAATGGTTGTAACGAAAACAATCCTGTATAAATAATTATGAAATTTGATATTAAGGGTTTTGTGACAAACCAGTGCTTGCAATTCTCATGCAACACTACAACGATATGAAATTAACCCTATTTCTGACTATTACAACATTTACTAGACAATCCCATTAAAATTCTAATTTATTACAAAATGATAGTTATAATTTACATGACTAAAATGAAATTGAAATAAATATCAAACGAATCAGGTTGAAACCGAATCACCTTTCTGTTTCAGGCGCTCTGGGACCATCGACGCACCCTTCATGCCATTAAATATATAATTCATGTATATATAATGTATATTTTACTAAGTAGTTTTGCACAACTACAGAAAGGAAATGTATTAGGAATAGAATATAAAATGTATATTGAAAAAATATGTTTTAATTTTTTTTTTTTCACTTAAAGATTTAAATTCTATTAGGTATACATATTAGTTATTACCAGATCAACTCAACATTTAACTTATTTAAAATCTATAAATATATTTTTATACACATCAAAATAAATTAATAAGTTTTTACATAAATACTTAATCCAAAATTCACCACAATAAATATAATACAGCTTTACCTTGAATTTAACTAACCTTACAAAATTTGATAGAACACTAGGTGGTATCCTAAATACGTATATTAGGTATTATATATTTATAATAATACTGCAAACAGTAAAGAATGTCAATTTAAAATCTATAAAAATATTTTTAGACTTAAACATAATTTTTTATTCTAATTGGTCTATATTGGTATATCTTAGTTGATATGTTAACAAGATCAACTTGACATCATCATTATTTTTTTATGCTATAGTATTAAAATATATTGGTGATGTTATTTATTTTTAATTATATATAAATGCTATGAATTAATTTATATATGTTTTAGAGAAAGCCTAGAGTCACATAATCTTTGACGATTTGTTTGATCCTTCTGAAATACTCTGGACTCAGCATGTCAAGACCCCTTTGAAAGTAATCTTGAGGCGAAACCTCCTCCTCCTGTAAAATAAATTGCAAATTTTGCTACCTTTTCAAAATCGGTATAAAAATCGTGTAAATATTCTTGTCTTATAATAGTCCATAGTTTTTTTAACTGCTTTAAAAGTAGTATCTGTCTATAGTATATAATTCTAGATAAATCTCTTGAAGCTTCATACTCTGTCACTAATGTGCTTTTTTTACATTAATATAATAAAAAATAGTCTGTTTATCAAATTTCAGATGTTTGGAAAGGTTATAGAAATAAATATCTTACATTTAAAACTATTTTTTAACTAAATTAAATATCATAGAAGTGGCAATAAATTCATCAACTCAATTATGATTAATAAATTATTTGACTTATTTTATTTTAAAACAAGTTTCATCATCAATTTTCATTGTTAAACATTCATCATCAGTTCTAAAACATACAGAATTTTCAAAACATCAGCACTTTGTTACATTGATTACATACACTAAATTTTTCAAAAATGTAAGACAAAAATTCAAATATGTATAGAAGCAAAACGGACTTCTGAAAAAAATCAAGAGTGAAAACGGAAAAGCTAGGCGGGGAAAATGTTTGGGTTTTTTTTTTTCCTGGGTTTGCTGTTCCAATAGGAAAAAAAAAATATGTAATATGTAAAATGATACATTTCCAATATTCCCAATATAAATTTGTTTGCAATCCTTATAGGCTAAAACTATAAAGTATAACCAATAAATAAAATAATATAGTATAAATAATAAACTATAAAGCGATTTTAAAATGCTTTATGTTACAATGAACGATTACTAAAGTGCTGTCCAAAAACTTAGTATATTGAGCTCTTTTTTGTTTTTTCCTCCTTACTGTTAATATATTCAAACCTATTTAGACATATAGTTAATTATAGCAAAATTTTAAATGGTTTTGATAAATAAAAAAGTCATTTAATGTAGACTTCTAAAACGGCAAAAATGTCAGTGGTAAAGTACGTTTTGCCTCCTCGGGTGAGTACCAATATATTTGATTTCTTGTTTTACATTTTTAAAAACTTTTGTTAATATAATCTACGTAACAAAATGCTGATGTTTTGCAAATTTTGTATGTTTTAGAACAGATGCTGAATGTTTAAACTAGTTTTGAAATTAAATAATTGCAATAGAAGTGGAAATTAATTCATCAAGCATAAATGTATCGATCCTTCTATACCATAATGCGTACCTCAAATATTTCATCAATTCATAATACGAAGACTTAAATTACCTTTTCAAAATCAAATCCATTTTCAGGTAAGGCTGTGAGGAAGGGTAGGACGAGGAAACCCATGAGAAGGCCGTAAGTCGAATGGGTTCTCAGTTCGTCCTGAATGGCTTTCAAGGATACCTGTAAAAATTATGTTTTTATTTTATTTTATTTTTTTAAATTTAAGTTATATGAAACAATGAAAAACACGAATTTCCTTACTCGTGGTGCCGTTGGAGCAAACATATCCAATTGTTCATTAAGTGATTGACGATATGTTTCCATGAGCTCATCGATATTGGAAGCAACGACTCCTGGCCTGAGGCTGCTGTTCAAGAAGTAGAGGAGATCCAAAGCCAAGGAACTGTACCTGAAGCTCTGCAAGTCTATCAGCATAACCTTTGACACTTCACCGGATTCAGTGTACCTGGAGAAAATATTGCATAAGTTAACGTACGCATGATATTATAGAAGAATCGCACCAGTTTAAAAAATATATATAAATGATTTACTAATAATATATGTTTATTTTACTTAAAAAAAGAGATTGTAGGTTTTTAATTTCAGCTGTATTCCTTTGGTAAGTAACAACACGTATTTGATTTTTTTACATCAGTTAAAGTACAATTTTAATGCGGATTTATTTAATATTTATTAATAATAATAATGTTGACTCATATTGGTTGACAGAAAAAATTATAGAGGTCAGGTAATATAGGTAATCTGAATATTTCACAAAAACTGGTAAAAGATGTGTAGAGAAGATGAAGGGGCTATGTAACATTTTCCAGCTAAAGGAATATGTTAAAAAAAAGTTTAAAACATATATTACTCAAAATTGTATCTTTTCTTAAATGTTTTCAATTTTTTACAACATATTTTTGAATTTTCGGAGAGCCTTTAAAACTGAAGAGGAATAAATGACCTACAAAACTAGGAACATTATTTTTCAATACATATAATTATAAATATATATTTTAATTTATTTAATTAATTTGTAATTTATTTCTTTATTAATTTTCTAATTTAATTTAATTTCTAATTTCAATAATTCAATTTAATTTCTAATTTCAATTATTTAATTTAATTCCTAATTTCAATAATTTAATATTCTGTTATTTCTGACGTGGATCGACTCCGATGTCAAGAGATCCTCTAGCTATGCTAAAGAGGGTACCCTTAATTGAGGAAATAATCTGATTTTTTAGCGTGAATTCTGCTAAACCTTCTCCTTTCACAACCGTTGTCCTAGTAACAGTACATCCTTACCTAAGCACTAAACCCAAGACCCTTCATAGGTTGTAGTGTTACATATTTTAATTTAATTTTATAATTTATTAAATATATATATTTTTAAAATTATTAATAATATTTATTTTTATTAATTCCATTTTTAATTTATTTTATCTTTTTAATTATTTTTTTTTTTTAATCATTTTATTAAACTAACGATTCTACAGACATTTTGAATTCAACACATCACTAGGCAATTAAATTAGTGAATTAAACTAATTTCATTCTTACTTGAACATTATATTATTCAAATGTAAATCTCCATGACAGATAACGGAGAGCGGTCCTCTCTGCTGCACTGCCTGGAGCAGTCTCCAGTATCCAGACTGCTTCAAGTCCTTGATCTTTTTAATCGCAGGTTCAATGGACTCACACTCTATAGCTCTGAATAACTGAAACAAAATTTAAAGATAAAATTAATTTAAAAAATTTGGGATATTTCAGTTCTCAAGATATGTTTATTGTACGCCAAGGAGAATAATTATTTTTGAACATTAGGTTTACATTACTGTTCATTTCTTTATTTTTTTTATTTCTTGTATTAACAATATTCCTGTCATAAATTTTATAATCCCTAATTTATATAGTATTTTATAATCCCTAGGCATATAGGGATAAAATTTTACTATATTTCTAAATAATTGTAAATATTATTACGATTGATGACTTAATTGCCACTTTTTTGAAATTATTTTACTTGAAAACTAGTTTCGAATGTTACACATCATCATAAGTTTCAAAACATAAGCACTTTGTGTTTTTCAGTTTTGGCCTGAAAAGATTGCAATCTTTAGGTTTTTACTGTTTTCCGTTCCTCTATACTATACGTCTAAAGATAAATTAGGGATTATGAAATTTATGATAGGAATATTGTTAAAGAAATAAAAATAATATAGAAATAAACAGCAATATAAACCTAATGTTCAAAAATAAATATTCTCTATGACATACAATAAACATATCTTGAGAACTGAAATATGCCAAATTATTCGAAACTTGTTATCAAATAAAATAATTTCAATGAAGTGTCAATTTATTCATCAATCCTAATAATATTTACAATTATTTATACATATTTTTTTTTTTTTTTTTTTTATTGGCGCAACAGACGCATGAAGCTGTCCTTGGCCTGCTCCACAGCCCTCCTCCAGTCGTCCCGATCAGCTGCTCGCCTTAAATATATTTTAGAAACTAAATATATTTATACATATAGTAAATGTTTATTATAGCAGAAATAAATTTATTATATTAAGTAAAATATATAAAAATAACCTGTTATTTAATGCAGACTTCTGGATATTTATTAGTGAACCATAAATATAGAATCTATAGAAATTCTTGTCATCTATGTTTAAAGAGATTAATTCTCAATAAAGTTTATTTATTTATCATCCAAATTATTTTTACTCTTAAAATGAGCTTATGATTAAATTATGTTAAAACGTTACCTTCAGCCCAACCGCGGCCATTCTGGTAGAATTCAAAATAGATGCAGCCAATGTTCCATTACTTTCTGGGCGGAATGTTATTTCCTGGATCTTCGACCTCATGTTCTCAAAGAGTTCTGGTTGTGCGTGCTTCATAGCCAGCGAAGTACCGTGGAATTTACCGAGTTCCTGGAAAAAAATAGAAAAATCCCAAATTTCAATAAATATATATACATTCCACTAGAATATTTGTGCTGTAATTTTTTTTTATCTATTCGAGAATAAAAACAAATATATATAAATAAATAATTACCTTTAATACCAGTTTCGCATGTGATAAATCCAGTCCAAGTTGCCTGGCTACCATCTTGTAGCCGAGCGGCTTGAGATCTTGCAGCAGTGTACAATCAGCTGATGCATGATAGCATCTCGGAACAGCGAAGTTGTCCTCGCCTCGAAATTTATTCATGTTCGGAATTATATCATTATAAGAAGTGGCTTCGTTAGTAAAAGCTAATTCACATCTGAAAACACACATACAGAATACAGTTTATTATCATATCAACTACAATTTAATTTAATTTTAATCATAATTATAGCAAAAAAATATCATATTCGCCTGTTTCAGTTAGTGAAGTAATTTTATTTATGGTTCTGCTTTCAAAACTTGTGATGGAAAAATGGATCCTTTTTTTAAATGTTTTTTAAGCATAAAAGCAAATAAAATTATTTTTCTGAATGAAATAAATTATTTTTCATGGTTTTTCATATTTTCGCTTTACCCATTAACGTCCAATGCTGTGTATTAGCAACATTAATTTAACTTTTTTTTTTGTTTATTTCAAATGTTTTTCTATTTTATATTTATTTGTAATTCAATATTTGAAGTTTTAAGAGAAAACAGAATTTTCAATTATTAGAAAATTAGAAATTTTCAAAAGAAAATAGTAGAGACAAAGTACGAGAGCATTAAAGTCACAAATAAACTCAAGTACTTTGGGGAAATTATAAGTAGCAATGGGTCTGGGAAGGAAAGTGTAAAAGAAAAAATTAGCAAACTGGAAAGACTAAGCTTCGCGACAAGCACTCTTTATAATAAAAAAAGCCTTTCAATAAACGCTAAGATAAGGCACTATAATACAGTCGTCAAACCGGTTATACTATATGGAATGGAAACATCTCCACCCAGTCTAAGGAAAATGTTAGCCATAGAAAGAAGGATAGTTAAAATAAATCACGGACCAAAGAAGACAGAAGAAGGCTTTAGGTTGAGACCTCATAAAGAAATTTACAAGGATATAAATGATCTGGAAACAGACATAAGAATAAGAAGATTAAAGTTCTATGGGTATATGGTGAGGATGGGCCCAGAAAGATTAAATAGAGAAATCTTCTATAAAATCAGAGGATATAAGAGTTCTGGGGGATATGTCAAACAGATAAAAGAGGAATCTGAGAAACTGGGAATAACAGACCAGGACTGTTTTGATAGGGATGAATACAGAAAAAAACTAAATGTAATCAAGGTTCTTGTGGGAAGGAAAGATGCGAGAAAAGGAATAGCGTGGACCGAAGAATGATTGAAGGAGCAATCGGAAAGAATGAAGAAAAGGTGGGAAGGAGAGAAGTAGTAAGACTACCACTTTCCTAGCAAGCTCCCGGCATGAGTTCAAGTCCGGCTGACGGCAGAAAATTTCGACTCTCAATTGTTTGATCAATTTAATGTCAAATTATTGTTTTAAATCATACCTCGAAAATAAAATTAACATTTTTATGTGAAAATCGTATTTTTGTTATTTCTTTAAAGGATTTAATGAATCAAATAAAATCAATAGCAATAAACATTTTGTGAGAGAACAATTTTCTGCCACCATCATGGCCGAAAAAAACTACCCTAGAATTATATTTGTTAAAAAATAAAAACCTTCAAATGATTTTAGCCTTGGCCCTTTATGGCTTAAAGCTATTATTTTTCAAATTTTATAGTTATTTTATTTTATGTTTTCAGTGAGCTGTCTAAACTTAACTGTCTTAAGTCTTAAATATTTGTATATATATATATATGTATATATATATATACATATATATTTTTTAAAATTAATATAAATATTTTTTTTTCCTTAAATAATTTATCTCATGTTTATACTATATAATTTATATTTTCAATTTTTTGCTATATAACTTTGCAATCAACTTTCAGAATGAATTCTGAAATCGAATTCATTATTAATATAACATTTTAGCATTTAGAAAATTGTTTTATAGAGACTGTAATTTATTTTTATTTTTTACTACAATTACTATATGACAAAATTAATAATATTTACCCAAAAGTTTCTTTCCAAACCTCGTTTGAAGGTAGTTTCTTCATAAGAAGATTCATAGCCTCAATGTTATCTGAGAGAATAAAAAAATAAATAAATAACTCTGTTTAATTATACAGTTGTTTAGTAATTACAATTTAATTAGTAATATCAAATTTATTACTTACTGTTACTATCTTGAAGAGATACTTTGTAACGAAACACGTTGGACATAAAGTTTTCACCGACGTTGCAAGCGGCTGAAACGTCTAAACTTATAATTTTAGTCCCTGCCACTGACTTTCCCAGTATTTTCTGCAGAAATTTCTTTTCATTTTCAATTTGTTTACCTCCTTTCATCTTTATTTTCTGAAATATGAACCACAGATTATGAAAATAGTACTTATGAATACTTGTAAATTAAACTAAACTTGGTATATCTGTATCGTATACTGTATAAAGATATACAAGCACCCTCTGCTGCTTCGCTCAATCTCATAAGTAAAGAAAGTAGATATTTTTATTTAATTATTGAAGAGTAGTTTATTTATTAATTAAAACCTTGTGTTTTAGAAAGCATGCAAAAATGAGAAAAATTAATTAATAAGACGATTGAATTTCGAGTTTCGTCTCCCGATGCTATGAGAATGAATTGATTTTCGAGTTTCCTTTTCTGGAAAGCGCTACATATAATTAGCCTACAACTACAACGTTTTCTTTCAACGTTCATTGCAATAGATAATATTTATTAATTTAATAGCAAAATAAACTTTAATTGAACATTTAAATCATTTGAATAGAAATTGTAGGTCAGTAGGAAACATTTGGATTTTAGGAATTAATACGATTTATCCAGTCACTGTTCCAGTGATAACTTTCACACAAAGCTATATATGTATACCATTGCACATATAAGTTGGTTAAACATTACATCAAAAACTAATTCACATCCAACTTTTAATTTTTAAGGACGAGTTGATTGAAAATTTAAATTTAATTATCAATTTTGCTCTATATAATACCATAACATTGTAACCTCTCTTGCAAAATGGTGCTCGCCACCTATTTTTAGATTTTCAAACTTCACTAAAATAAATTTTTATCATCCTTAATTTCCTTAAAAAGGAAAGAATAAAGACAGCTGGAAGATGCTTTTATTCCCTCAAGACAGGGTTCCTAGACAAGAAAGAAGTTTCAAAGGCAACTAAGAACGTGGTCTTCAAGAATTTCCTCCCTATTCTAACTTATGCAAGCTAGTCTTGGACCCTCACTTCCAAACACAAAAGCCAAATCCAAGCCATGGAAATGCGTTATTAAAGAAAAATAGAGGGGAAAGCAAGAAGAGATCGTGTGAGGAACACTACAATAAGAACGAACTCAGACCTGAGGCCTGCAGAACAAAAAAATACAAGAAAACCAACTCAGGTGGTATGGGAACGTCTCGCGAATGAATGAAGAAAAAATTGCCAGAGTTAGCCATGAGGCCAGAGTAGAGGAAAGACGACCACAAGGAAGACCTGGGGGGAAGCAATCAACAGATTGCTTTAACAGAAGAGGAATGGACTGGAGGAGGAGAAGGCAGCTGGTGCAAGACAGGGCTTCTTGGGCCAGGCTCTATAAGAAGGAACCTCACACAGCTTAGCGGTAAAAGAGGGTCGGAGTAAGTAAGTAATTATTTATCGCTTTTTTTTTTTATAATTTTATAGAAAATTAGTAAAATTTTTTATTGATAAATTATTTATTCTTTAATGAAAGAGTATTTAATAACTCCTTATGCTTATTGACCTGGTATGTAAACACTACAAAAAAGAATATTCTGATGATGGGATATGTCCCGAAACATGTAACACATTGTTGAGTGATAATAAATAATGTTTTGAGGAGTTACGCTAAAAAAAAAAAAAAAGTGTATATAAAAATAAATTAAATTTATTGATAAACCTTTCAAGAACTACAAAAATTTGATCCAGATTGGTTCTGTAGTTTTCCTGGTTATTCATCACCATTGTCTCTTTATATAGATGTATGGATATCTGTTACTTAAAATTTAAAAATTAATTTCTTCATCAAACATTGTTGATGTACTACTAAAAAAAAATTACCTTAGCATCTGACTCAAAAATCTTTTAATGAATGCATGAAATTTGCCCGTTTATTTAAAAGGAAACAGGACCGAAAAAAGATATGGTTGCGTAACAGAATACTTCAAAATATTTTCAAGATTCGCAACAAATATTAGCACATGCTGAAAACGTAATGTGTTTTTCACTTGCCCCCTCCCCCCCCTCTCCTCACTATCGGTCACTCACCTTCCACTCGAGGTTTTTCCCAACTCAAGTTCACAAGCTGCTCAACAAGCTCCCACTGACACAGTGACCTTAAAAGATACTCACACTGAATTAAAATATTTTTGCTCTAACATTTTTATTTTTATTTTAATCTGAATATTACCAACAATTACGGAAAAGCGTAGAATGATTTATAAGCAAAATGATGGCCGAATGCTGTCAGTATTTAATTAACGGTATTCCGATAATTAACTGGATATGTGATATGGCTTTCAGCCAAACTCGCAAATATATCCTTCGTTTTCTGATAACCTATTTATACATTTTATTTAGAATATCAGTTTATCCGTCAATTAATTTCAGCCTCACTTAAGGTACGCATGCTGGTATAGAAGGATCAATACAAATAGGATCGATAAATTACGTACCATCAAAAGTGGCATAATTAAGTTGTATAATTTTTTTATTATTACTTTTTTATATATAAAGACTAGTTTGTATGTTAAACCCTCATCATCAGTTCTAAAAACATAAAAAAGAGAAAAAAAAGAGACATTAGCGCTTTGCTATACAGATTATGTATATTAAATTTTAAAAATATAAAGCCAGCTTCTCTACTCATGCCCTGAGTGAATGTATATAGCTGAGAGAGAAGAACTAGGACCTCTCTGTACCTGGTTTGTCCTGTAAGTGGAGGGACTGGTCTAGTAAGGGATCTCCAGGATGAATGTAAATTGTAAATAATGATGCCTTATTTTTTACTACCACTGTTATTTAATTATTTTTATTATTTTTTTTTGCATCTGTATTTTTTTTTTTTAATTTATATATTTCACCCAGATGTATATTGTATATTTTATATTATTTATGTATAGCATAGTTCTTTATTTGTTTTTATTTTTTTACTGTACATAATGTGTAAATGTAATCATTAATCCATCTATATTACTTATTTTGTGGCAGATTGTAATAATTACTGAACAAAAAGTTTATTTATAAAGAAAAAAAAATGTAAAACAAGTAATCAGACATGTTAATACCCACCTAAAACTTTTTGAAGTTATCATTCCTGAGATATTATAGAAGCCCTACCGTTTTGACTCATTAGTTGACTTTCAACGAGTTTAATTTCTTGTTTTACATTATTAAATCTATTCTATTATATAAAAGGACAAAAGTTATTTTTCGTTTGTGATCACTAACCGCAAAAACTAATTAACCGATGGATACCAAATTTTAACCACATCATCTTTATAGTTCTAGGAAGGTTTGGCAACAATAAAATCTACCGTTTTTCAATTAATTTGTTATTAAAACACGATAATATGTGGATAACAGAAAAGTTTGAAGATTAACCGATAAGTGGCAAGCCTCTACATAAAAGGCTTCAAAGGTACGGTGTTGTATTACGAAATCGAAAATCTAATGTACATATATTCAATTAAATTATTTAAAAAACAGATTTAAAAATGTGGTCCTGTAGGTGGAGTTTGAAAATCTACCGACTTGTGGTTCCATTCCGCAACAGAGTTAACACTGGTATAACTACTGCATCCATCTGTACCAAATTTTAACTAGACCATTTTTATAATTCGACGAAGGTTTAGTAATGATAAAATGTAGAAATATAAAAAAAATATATAATGTAAAGTAGACATATACTTTTATGGCCGATTTAGCAGCTAAAGAAGCGTGTAACAATAACAAATTTAAAAAAAAAAATTAGACCAATTCCAGGACCATGGAAAGAAGAACCAGGAACAAGAAAAGAACAAGTCATCTTTACAAGACTAAGAATTGGACATTCAAGATTATAACCCACCGTAACTCATTGGAAGACAAGCAACCCCCAAAATGCAACGATTGCCAGGTAAACCTGACTATAAACACATTCTTGTTGAATGCCAGAAATACCAAAAGCTAAGATAACAGTTTGATAAATAAAGACATTCCGACGTTGCTTGAAAACTCGTATCTCCGCAACATTATTCAATTTTTAAAACAGACAAACCTGTGCAAGGAATTGTAGTTCTTAACCTTAGTATGGTGCCTCTAACCAAATGCGGTGGTACATGGCACCAGAAAGTAAATAAATAAATATAATTTTATGGGTAGCAATTAAAGTTATTTATTTATTTATTTATTTATTGCCTCTACCCTTCAGGGTCATTGGCAGTTCCTCTTCGATTTTTTATCCCACCACTCCTATATTCGTCCATAAAAACTGATTGCCTTCAAGAAATCCATTAATGACTTCACTGATTTTTCATCATTTTGTAAAATTTCTTGCAGTGTATTTGAAATTTGAAATTTTTCTCTTAGAGTCGAAAACTGTGGACAATCAGCTTTCAGGGTTCCTGACAGTTGACGCAGGTAGGGGGCTCCAAGCCGCGGAGAAGGTAGCCATGTGAGAATTCACAGTGGCCGATTCTCAGGCGGCACAAAATTGTTTCCTCCTTTCTAGATGTCCGATATCTTGTTTCCCACTTTGCTGAGCAGTTCAGCTTTACTTCTAATAATTTAGATCTATTTATTTTCCACGTCTCATCCCACTTGGCTTGAATCGAGCTTCTCATATGTCTCACCCAGTCTTGCTTAGGAATAAGGTTGAGGTTTTTAACAACATCTTCGTCACTACTTCTTGCTAACTGGGCAGCTGAATCCGCTCTCTCATTTCCACAAATAAAGTTAAACCAGATGAAATCAATAAAATTATTCCTGCCAACTAAAAATTATTATCAAATCAAAATGTCGATCTTTTGCTTTTTTTAAATGCGTGAAAATATGATTCGTGAGTCTGTTGTCTTAAGCACTAATAATGCAATAGTATTTCTTGTCTGTTGATCCTGAGGAATTATTCTGTAGTTTTATTTCTAACAATTTAAGTGATGTTTTAATTACAAAAAAAGAAAAAATATATTTCTCTTAGTCTCTCTCTCGAAACAAAAAAATAAAACTGATAATTTTATAAAAGATTCTTGTCCGAATTCGTCGGGAATCAAAAACACGCAATACTGCTATAAACACTACGGATAAAACGTAAATTAAAATAATTTTTGTATAACTGTTCTGTTTAGCCCAGATTATAAACATAAATAATAATTTATCAATTAAAGAAACTTTGTTTAATAACTATTATTTCTGCATTAATTATTATTCAGATAATATTTTATATTCTATATTCGTGAAAATTTGAAAACTGGACAAATCGGGAATTACTTCACAAAAAAATAGGTTCAACAAAAAATTCTTTCTTTTGAAAAAATGCTAGAGGGTTTTGCTTATACAAAGTATAATATATATAAATTAACTATTATAATTTTAGAGTGTAGAAACCGCTAGGGTTTGCATAAAGACGATTCAGATTCAACTTTTTAAAAGTTTATTCTTTCTAAAGAAATTTAAAGTAAAATAAATTTTTTATACACAGTTTGTTTTTTTTTTTTTTCTAAATTTACATAGTATTACTCCCGAAGCGTTATATGGACTTTTCCTTATATGGTACCCCTTTATAAGTCGATTTTTCGTATAAATGTGAGTAAGTTAGTCTTAAATTTAGAAAACAAATTGTATTCTGTCTCTGGCCATATTCCATGTTTGAGAATAATACTTTTTATCAGATTAAATCTTTGGCTTTTAAAAGATTTACACTCGTAAAGTATGTGTATAAAATTTTGAATCTGTCCGGCTTTATTACATATGTCATACGAAATACGATATTTTCAATCGTTTGAGATATTGTTTAGAGTTACCGTGTTCTGTCATTTGTGGTGTTAGTTTTTTATACATAGTTGTAACTTCCAATAGATAAATAGAAAATTTATGTATATAATTTCTATATTTGCAATTTGTTACCTGTAGTAAGAGTAGGTGCTGGATGACGCTATCTCGATAAAAATGCAGATGGCAATGATGGAGCAAGGCAGCCCCACCGTAGCCTATATACTGCTCCTTGAGTGGCCACGCAAGGACGCAAATTATCAGTCAAAGACCTCAAGTAAGGTCGACTCCCTGTCTGTTTTTAAGATGACTGAATAAGACAGGGTAATATTAGTCTTATAAAATAGGGAGGGGAGGAATTGGGGGGTGGGGAGGGTGTAATCACGACGATAAACGACCAACCCTTTCTTTCCGAGCCCTAATCGTCTCCGAGTTGGCGAACGGCCAAGAAATGCCAAGAGGCTACAGAGTACACTCAATTAAAAGCTTGGACAAGCAAAATTTTCGGTAGTGTCTATTATGTTTTTATGTTTTTTCTATTTATCTATAGTAACGTATTTTTATTTGTTTTTATATACATTTTTTGAATTTTACAAGTAAATGTATTGACAACGATTACAAGAACATGTCAAAACTTGAAAAGAACTACTCATCAGTAGCACTTTATTAAAAATTCTACACTAGAAAGTGTGTCCTTCTCGGAGGATTATCAGGAAAGGATTGGGAAGCAAGTTGAGAAACTAACGGATTTGGGTGGTTTTAGAGCTCACTATGAAAGGATAGGTATCTGGTGTGGGCTAAATCAGCAACATATGGAACATTAAGATCTTTGTGGATAAGTTTATTGGTGACAAGGTAAGGAGCATAGAGGGTTTCTCGAAAGATTTTGGATAAGGATTGAAAACGAAATGAATTGGATGGTTTAGTGGAGCCCCAAAGCTCAACTCCGTTCGTCCAAATAGGTCTAATCACAGCCATGTACATGAGTCTTTTGTAATTTATTAGGAGCTTTGAACGTGTGTCTTGTAAATGTTGAAGTAGTCTGTAACGACGTGCAGTAGCTTGTCGTTTTAGTCTTGTATGTGGATTCCAAGTTAGACGTATGTCCAAGTGGAGTCCTAGGTGCGGATCTGTTCAACAGGAATTAGTGGAATATCATAACGTATTGTTAAAAAATAAACTAAACTAATGTGATAAATAAATAATGACCAGGGACCTTTATTATTATCTGTTGGTAAATTACACATTTTGCGCTTTCTATTCAGAAACAGAAAAAATAGAAATTACAAGAATATAGCCTTGCCTGTAGCTCTTAAAAGGCTTGAGTACAATTGTGACTGATCGGAGCGGATTTTCCGACTTGATCAGTTACGTTGATTCGATAGTGGAAACGCACCAACGGCCATAGAAGCACATCTCAGTAGCAAATTTTCTATCTAACCAAAACTGTTAAAAATTCTATTCTATATGCTCCTATCCTTCAAGCCGCAATAACGTGTAACGTGTACGCTGAAAAAAATAACATTATCATATTTTCATAGGCAAGTACTAAATATAAAATTCTAACGTCTTCTGGGACGTCCTCTTCTTCTTGTGCCATACATTTCTGCCAGTAACAATTTCTTGGGTTCCGGTTTTCCAACGTTCTCATCACGTTTCATACGTCAAACGTCAAAGATTCATTTCTAAGCCTTAAAATACAGTTATATTAAAAGTAAGAATGCTTCTCCTAAAAAAAAAAAAAAAAAAAAAAAAAAAAATATATATATATATATATATATATATATATATATATATATATATATATATAAATATATATATATAATGCAAATAAAAAGTAATTCTAAGTAATTATTTACATATTTGTATACAGATTGATTGTCTAAAAGGAAAAAAAAAATTATTTTTAAAGGAATTTAGGGAAGCTGCTTTACGAATAGAAATGGGTAGAGAATTCCAGAAGGAAGTAGCACGAATGATGAAGGATTTGTCAAAAGAGGCATATTTATGTGAGAGAGTATACGGTTAAAAGATTGGGATTTAGTGTTCAGGAGATGTATAGAAGAGCGCAGAGTTAATAGTTCAAGAATATAGGAAGGTTTTTTGGTTTTTAGAGATTGGAATAGGAAAGTACCCAGAAAGTATTGCTGTCGGAATTTCGGAAAAAGCCACCCAAGCTCAGAATATCGGCAAGTAATGCGTGATTAATAAATATTTATGTTGTTTTTCCCCCAAAGAATTTTTTTTTAAGAAAATCATAAACGATGTTTCTATTATTTTATTTATTTTTTCAATTAATAGAAAATAAATTTCCACTATTCTTATTTTTTTACCAATTGAAAATTACGAAAAAGCTTCTTGCTTATTAGGGCTTCAAGTCCTTATATACTCCAACTAGGGTAGGAAGGACGGATTATCCAGGTTACCAACCTTTTCTAGCCAGAGTGGGAAGGCCAAGATTCATTTCGTGGGTCCCCTACGAAATAAATTTTAACCCACCTAGTGGGATTCGAACCCACGACCTTCTGTGCTGAGCGCGCTGAGACCCTCGCCCCAACTCACTCGGCTATCGAGTCCCCAATGAGAAAGCTTCTCTAACATATATTTGGTTTCTAAATTATAAAATTGTAGCGGAGAGATCGGAATTGAGTTTACAAATTTAAATGTGGCCATCTTTATACGGAATTAAGAACACAATACATATTATTTAAACTCAAGCTGTTATTTACTACCATTTGAGTACTTTAACTTCATATCTCTTTACGATAAGGCATAAAGTGTTAAAGGAAAATTTTCTTTTTTCATTCCTAACGTTACGAATCAATACCATTATTTCTATCGGTCGTTGACACCTGAATTTGTCTCGGGAATTTTTAGAAATATGTAATTTACTAATTGATATTGGTTATAATTAGTCTGGGATATAATTAGTAGAAATATATATTAGACAAGGTTAAAAAAAATCATTAAGATCTATTTCTTTCAATCTTAATGATTTTTTAAAATCGTATACCTAAATTTTTTCTGATAATAGATTTCATTTTTTTACAAATGGAATTCCGGCCAAACAAAGAATAAGAGAAAACTCTCGGCAAGTGTATAATCAGAAGGACTAATAACACTATAAAAACACAGAGAAATTCTATAATGTTTATAACATGACTTAAACGTTCATATTATTTTTGTTATAAAAAATGAAATGGTTTTATTGTATACTTAATTGATATTTAAAATTGTATACAGTATATAGACAATAAGTAAATTTGAGGTGAAATAATTACTCATTAACTTGTGAAGTACTACCCACTAGTAGCGCTTCAATAAACGCTACATTAGAAGGTCCCTACTCCATCTTCTTTTTAGACGCCTCGAAGGGTTATCGGGAATCGATTGGGAAGCCAGTTGTAGATTCGAGTGATTATGGAGCTTACTATAAAAGGATAGGTATCTGGTTTGGGCAAAATCAGCAACATATGGGACATTAAGATCTTTATGGATAAGTAAGTTTGTAACTTAAAAAGAAGCATTTAGGATTTTACGAAAGATTTTGGATTTTAGTGATTGGATACGGGAAACATTGGAAATTTAAGAAGAGCTCTAAAGTTTAACTCTTTATGTCCAAATGGGGTCTGTCATGTAAATTTATTGGGAGCTTTGAATACTTTTCTATTAAATGTTAGAAAAGTCTGAAAGGATGAGCAGTTTCTTCCTAGGTAGTGTATCTGTTCAACTGGGATCAGAAATAAATAAAAAAAATCATACTAAAAATATTTTTAACAATATGAATCATACAAAACAGTTCGTCTGTTGATGGACCGGGGCAATATTGAGGAATGATCTATGTTTTTTTATTTAATCATGTAATCATGTTGGAAGGGATTTTATTTATTCCTGTGCACACCATACTTAAAAGAATGCAATGTAATTTTTTTTGTTTTGGTTATGAATTTACATATACTTAGTTGGTGTATTGTAAGTTAAAAATAAAGAATAGAATAAGAAATCATACAATATTAAAAAAAAAACACAATAAAAATCTAAAAGCAACAAAGTGATTGTATCATCATAAATACTTCAGTAATATTAAAAAGAAAAAAAAGTATGAAATATCTGAATTTTAGAAATATTAATGGTATTTCAAATAGTTATTTTTAATTTTAGAAATGGAATTTTTAAAAAATATTTTCAGTTCTTTAAATGTTTTTCATCCACCGGCCAATGTCCTAGTCTCTGTACTGTTGTAGTCAGTGAGTACACCAAAATATACACAACATCATATATGAATGCAGACTTCATATATGATGTGGTGTATATTTTGTTCTGGAGTGAGATACCAAAGACATAAGAATGAATATCTTACTGTAAATCAATAGAAGTAACTATTCACTGCTGCGAGCCATATGATATAATTTATTGACATAAACATTTTTTTAAAATAAAAATAACATAGATATTTCTAAGGAATGATTAAATTAATGAATTATTTAGTAAAAATAAGTAAATTCGTCTATAAGTAAATATTTTTAACAATATGAATCCTATCATAAACAGTGTCAATACAAGAGTTGTAACCATATTCGTTTCCCCTGACCTACCGTAACAGATACTTCTATGTCTCATTACACGAGAAATTATCTCATTTCCCAAATACTACAAAATATTTTGACTAAAGATAAGTTGGAACCACACTGTTCGCTTGAAGTCAACGACCTGTTTCGAGTTACCTTATCAGTGAACTTGAAAATTCTGATACAATGAGCAGGTGTGTAATTGCAGTTTGTACAAAACACTCGACAGGGCGATGAACTAGTTGATGTCATACATTTTATTAGTTCTTACAATTTCGCAACAGGTGATTCAAAATTTAAAATGTTTTATATAAGTGTTCTCATGACCCAATTCTAGTAACACTGTTTCACGTACATAGAAATATGTTTCGGCTTTGGCCTAATCACCTTTATAAAGTTCAAACAGCAGATACTAGAGGGAAAAAAAAATAAAAATAGAAATATAAGAACTTAATGGGAAAAAACGAAACACCTATACTTGTAAACTGAAAAATATTTAAACATATACATTGCTGATAAACGGAACGTTAAAAGAGATACATAATAAAAAATCCAAATTTTTGAGACTCCCTCTTTTACGTAGGCAATATAACTCTACATAATCTTTATGCCAAACAAAACGGTCACACTAAAAACTATTCTTTCTAATCCTCCATTTATTAATTTTTTTTACAAAGAAAATAGGAACTTTTGGGAATGGTGACTTGTTTGGTTTTCGGCATTTGAAGATAAGTGTCCTTAAAAATAAAGATATCCTTAAGGATGAAAAGTAATTCTAAATGGGAAGGATGTCCTTCGGCATCAAAAATCGGCAGATCCTGGAAGATCTGAAAAAGAAAATCCTCATAGCAGGAACCATCTCTTAATCGCGCCCCGAATCCCCACCGCCACGTTTCTATATTGTACCAATTTGTTAAAAGATTTGACGGTAAAATACACTTGCCGTAGATTAAGTTCACAACGGCAGAATATCCTTCCGCCATCTTAAAATCGTTAAATATTCTAATATTTTAAAACAGTATCCTTAAGGACGAAAACTAATTTTAAGTGTGGAAGGTATCCTCGGCCCCATCCTCTACACGGTATATACAGCTGACATCCCAACTCATCCTACCACTGTCCTCACCACTTATGCTGATGACACATGTTTATTATCAGTAAACAATGATCCCTTCATTGCCTCCCAAACACTCTAATCCCATACCTTAAACATTCAAGAATGGTGTCAAAAATGTAGAATCAAAATAAACCCAAACAAATCTCACCAAATAACCTTTACCCTTCGTCGTAAACCTACGACTTCCTGTCGAACAATATCCTTCAATGATATTCCACTAATCCCTGATATACCTAGGACTCCACTTGGACAAACGTCTTACTTATAATCCACATACAAGACTAAAGCGACAAGAAAATGCTCGTCGTTACAAACTATTTCAACAATTACTGGACAAAAGATCAAACCTCCCAGTTAATTAAAAAAGACTTATTTATATGACTGTTATTAGACCTATTTGGACGTACGTAGTCGAGCTATGGGGCTCAGCTAAACCATCCAATTCATTCCGTATCCAAATCTTACAATCCAAAATCCTTCGAAAAATCCTAACCCTTACTTTGTCACCAATAAGCTTATCCATAAAGACCTTAATGTTCCATATGTTGCTGAGTTAGCCCAAACCAGATACCTATCCTTTCATAGTGAGCTCCATAACCACTAAAATCTGTTAGTTTCTCAACTTGCTTTTCAGTCCATTCCCAATAATCCTCCGAGGCGTCTGAAAAGAAGATGGCCTAGAGATCTTCTTGTGTAGAATTTTATTGAAGTGCTTCTGATGAGTAGTTCTTTTCAAGTTGTTACATATCATTGTAATCGTTATCAGCTGATTTACTTGATGTACATATTTGTATAGTTGTAAATTTCAATAAATTGATATATATATATATATATATATATATATATATATATATATATATTTTTTTAGTAAGGTTCTTGAGGTTCAGTCATAAAATAAAAAAATCAACTATTTTGGCGACGTTTCGAGACTATATTGTTCTCATAATCATGCCCTACAGTGAAAAAAAACAGGTTACAACAAAATTATATAAGTTATACAAGCTATCCCAAAACATAAAGTTAGCTACAGTACAGGTAGGTATATAACAACATGTGTAGGGTAATACAAATATATACAACTACAGAACATAGAGGAGCATGAAGCCACTTACAATGTTACTGGTGGATATGAATAGACTAATAATTCTAGTACACAACTAACCTAGGGGAGTGAGTTTAAACAGACAGTTACCAAGGGTTAGTGGGGAAAACCCTATTTCTTAAAAATTAAGTTAAAAGTACCGTGTGGGTATTCCCAAAGATGCAGGTACAAAAATATTTCAGTGTAATATACTAATAAATGGAAGAATGATTTGTATGATGTATAAACATGTAAATGAATATTATTGGTCTGAATGTATTAAGTTGGAATAACAGGTGTTAAGATTTAAAACGTCTGATTTTTTGTTTATTGCGCGGTTTTTTTAATTTTTCCTTGGTTATCATTTCTTTAATATTTCTTTTAAAATTATTTTGTTCATGGTGAATAATTTTGGGGAAATCAAATTTAAAAGTATGTTTTGTTTGCCTGTAATGTGTGGTGGAGGAGCTTCATGCTCCTCTATGTTCTGTAGTTGTATATATTTGTATTACCCTACACATGTTGTTATATACCTACCTGTACTGTAGCTAACTTTATGTTTTGGGATAGCTTGTATAACTTATATAATTTTGTTGTAACCTGTTTTTTTCACTGTAGGGCATGATTATGAGAACAATATAGTCTCGAAACGTCGCCAAAATAGTTGATTTTTTATTTTATGACTGAACCTCAAGAACCTTACTAAACATTTAATATTAACAGTCAAGAAATTTATCCATATATATATATATATATATATATATATATATATATATATATAAAAATCTGGAAGGAGAGTGGCCAAGGATGTCATTCGGCCTCAAAAAATCGTCAGATCCCGGCAGATCTGAAAAAAACAGTATCCTCATTAATTCCACCAAAAATCACATTCCTATAATATCACATTGGTGATTATTTTTCAGATACAATGAAGCAATTCTAAAACAAAAACATAGATTCTTAGAATCTTTTTAAAGATTCTTAATGAAATGAATAAATTCAAAAAACAAAACAAAAAACAACCTAATATTGATTATAAAACTATTCCTTCTCTGTAAAAACAATCACCAAAGTGTATACATTTTTACATGCACCAGCACGCTATATGTTGACTGTGTTAATAAATAGAACTAACGTTAACATTTACATATATTGTAGAGTATAAATAAAAAAACAATTCTACGATTATTTTAGGAAGAGAAAGAAAACACATGGGTAATACCTCAAACTACTTCAGGGTACGTTGAACTTTTGACCTACCGTAACGAATACACCTTCATCCTGTTTTGGGAACGAATTATGTAAAAAAAAAAAAAAAATGTAGTTCAACGACCCCGCAAGAGGAAAAATATCAATGAACTTGAAAGTGAAGTGAATCGCAGGCAGCCAGTGACCTAGTGCGAATTATCAACACTTAAAGTTCGTTCAACTTGTTACGTCGTTCAAGCGCTTGTCTTGAGTTCAGTCACACCGGATTCAGTTTTAATAAACCATATATATATATTAATGATATACTTGATTAAGAAACGGTCTTTACATCTAAATGTAATTTTATGTCAACCAGATTTAAATATACAGTTCTTTTAATTTAAAAAGTTTTAAATTTCACACATCAAATTAATTCCTTAAGATAATTTTTTTAATAATTAACATACCTTTAGCGATCATCTGGTCTCCAGGAAACAGGAGTGGAATGGCTTTTTAGGCAATTAGGTCCTGACTGGAATCCCCGTTGATTAATAGTTTGTTTTGTTTCTTTTTAATGTTCTTGGATTATTTTATGTCAGTCTTGTGAACCTGACACATTTCGTAAAAGAAAGAAATAAAAAAAACGTACGTCTATAGAGGTCTTTCAATCTCGAAAAACATACTAAGTAAGTATCCCGTCTGTAAAGGTTCACGTAGCTTTAAAAAAAAAGTTAATAGTTTTAATTTAAAACTATAAAGGACAAAGGGAAAGCAAGATTAAAATTCGCTTAACAGGTTTCTGTAAAAAGGGAGGGGGGGAGCGGAATCAAGAATCTAACGAGAGCTAAAAAGCAGCTTGAAAGGTATTCCTCCCTGGAGGTAATTAAGGTCTGAACCCGGGTTGAAAAGGTTGCAGACCTGAGACCAGAGAACCCAAATCGGCTTTGCTTATTTAATCCTCGACCTGACGAGGGTTCGGTAATGAGCCGGGAAAGGAATCCTTGCCGCAGGAAATTAAAATCTTTGAGCAGGAATCAATCCCTCCTCTCTCAAATATTTATCTTTTCCATTCGTAAAATTTCAAATTAAACAAGAATAACGAGATTTCTGAGGTGAGAATACGCTCTTAGATTGAAACGAATTATGTCAGTAATGAAGAAATTGTTTTTCAATCTCAAATAATATTAAAAAAATTTATAAATAAATAAACGAAACTTGGATTTTTGAAACTCGTTTAGGAATGGATATTATATTTTGTGTCAGATCATGGCTGGAATTATTGTTAAACATGAAGGAAAAAAACAGTTAAGCATTATTTAAGAGCTTAATGAATAGATGTGTAAATTAATCGAAATTAACATGAGAGAGTGAAAGTGATTTTTTTTTTTTATGACCTGAAGCCCTATCTTACAGACAATGCATATACACATATTAGGAGCTAGGGATATTACAATATTTTGATTTTGATAAATTAATAAAAAAAGTTCTTAAAAATATAAATTACAGATAAAAGAAAGGTTAGCAATAAAACTCTTATTATTCTATTAACTGTAATTGTTGTACATTTTAACCCTTTTCAGGCCAAAGTGTAATGTAGTATATTTGTATGCTTGACCTCATCCTAGTCCATCTCCAAGAATCGACATAGATAAGCTTTGCAGGAGAACGCCTTTTTAATCTTTAAGTTCTGATATGGACTATACACACACACACACACACACACACACACACACACACATATATATATATATAGAGAGAGAGAGAGATTAAAAGATAATCATATTTGCTTAGATTATAATTTAGTATTAATATTATTACTGAACAAAAAGTCAAAAAAACTCACTAAAGGGTAGAAAGGTTTAACCCCCCATATAACATCGTAACTTAAAACTGTAATTTCTATCTATCTATTAAAATATTTCCAAAACACATGATCGATTTTAACGAGTATGGAGAAGCAACCAACATATAATCTTTTTTTTTTTTTTTTTTTTTGAATTCATTGGATGTATTGGACATAGATAGAATAATAGTAAACACATGGGGAATGTCTTAACATACTTCACTGTACGTTGAACTCTTGAGAGAGGGAGAGGCAGTGAGGAATATTACGTTATAAAATAATCTTATTTTCTTATATTATTAGTGATAAATGGCATTATTACTGTATTAAGGACATCTGGAGACTTCTATTATAGAAAACTAACGGCCGAGTTCATCCCTATTCAGTGAAGATGTAGTCATAAAATGCAAACATCTTAATAAACTCTTGATTTAAAAGGGCGATGTTTTGCACTATTGGAGACAGCAACAGAGAGATAGAGAGAAAAAAAGAAAGCGAGAGAGAGGGAGAGAGAGAGAGAGAGAGAGAGAGAGAGAGAGAGAGAGAGAGAGAGAGAGAGAGAGAGAGAGAGAGAGAGAGAGAGAGAGAGAGAGAGAGTGAGTGAGAGAGAACCTTTCATTAAAGTTTTAGGAAACAAGAAGCAAAACTTTCTAGGTGCAAGATACCTAACAAAATTAATATACTGACAGGCAAAACATTCAAACCAATTTATTTTTTTAAATATTCTCAGCTAAAAGTTTTATTTTATTTTTTTCGGGGGTGGGGGGATTTTTTACGTAACCAAATCATATGAAACGTATTAGAACTATTGAAAATAATAATTAATTACAAACGATTCCAAGAAAAATTAAATGAACATCCTAATACACTTATATACGAGAGGGCCACAACACATATTCTCCACAACTGCCAGAGAAGGCTAAAAAGGAGCTGGATGAGAGACCTCCTAGACTAAAATAAAAATAAAAATAAAAACTGGAGGTGCCGCTGGGTTTATCTCCCCCTTATATCTTACACGCAATTTTCTTTCTTACAACAAATTCACTGGTTGTCTAATTGCTATTGACAGGTGTGAATAAAAATATAAAGCATTGTTTAAAATAATAAATTCGAAAATTTGGTTAGCATTTTTGCCTCTCAGTGTATATCAAAAATCAGTGCATCAGAAACACAATGGTCCGAATTGGACGTAACAAGTTGAATAAACTTTCCTTGTTCATAAGGAAGGTTAGTTACACTATGTCACACGCTCGCTGCCCATTGTGCTTTCAAGTCCATTGATAGTGATCCTTCACAGAGGTCGCTGACTCCGGGTTGGTTCTTACGAGATTTACCTTCTCACATGACTAACAGGTATCTGTTCCGGTAGGTCAAAAGTTCGACGCCCGCTGAAGTAGCCCAAGTCGTATTATTGGAGGAAATTATCTGCTCAAAGGTTGTTCAACCAATGGATATTTGCTATCACTCATTTTTGCATTGAGTTGCGATTCCCAATTTTGTTTACGAAACTCTGTGTTATGAAAGTATATTTTTATTTAAGATTAATGACATTTTAGATAAACTTTTTCGACCAAGCAATATCGGTAAAAATTAAGCATCTTCAATTTGGAACATACAAGAAATCCAAACATAGTACGGGTGTAGTTTAATACAAAAACACCTAGGAGACGTCTAATACATTAACTCGCAGTCGTGAATAGAACGATTTACCACCTGTTAAACATACCAAAAAAAAAATAAAAAAATAAATAAAATTAATAATACATACTTAACATCCCCAAAGAACAAAGCTACCCTGATTCCTGAACATGATTCCTTATTAGAGCCGAATATCAACCCAAGTTGAAAAGAAATTAATAATATTAGATTTAAATCCTGCATACAGGAGACTGACCATTACACACAGACTTACGAATAACCATGGTACCAGATCACTTCCAGACTTCATACAAAAGACTTCACGAATAACTCTAAGGACATATCAACAACTTGATACAAACTATGGCCTCAAAAAGCATGCTAGAGAATACCCGAAGAAGACTAAAAAGTAGTTGGTTAAGAGATCGACTCCGTTAAAATTGATTAAATATCATGTTTCATTTCAACAGTAAGTAGGTGCTCCGTGCTGACCTCCCTCATGGTCTGACATGCGAATTATTTTGCATATAATCTTCACATCTGCTTGTTGTCACAAGAAGAAGGTGTGGATTTAAAAATTAAAGAGAAAAAAAAATCGTGCTTTTAATATAGAAAAAAAACACTGAAAAAAAAATCGTGCTTTTAATATAGAAAAAAACACTGTCATATTGTTTCCCTTCACCTAAAGCTAGACTAGACCCTTTAAAAAAAAAAAGTATATAATCTAGAATGTTATGTGAAGCCAAATACACGCAAAAATTGGACAGTAAATCAAATATTAAGACTTTTAAATAAAAACAATAATAGGACGATGAATTCCAACTTCGCTCTTCATTTAAATGGAAATAATAATGAATTCAACGAAGACTTGGCAGTGAACCTTATAGATTAAATAAAAATATCTTAAAATTAAACATTTATGAATCATTACAAATTATCGTTAAAAGCAAATCCAGATTTTTGTTTAAATGTCAAGATAAATATTTCCATTAGTCCCATTTTATATTTGTTTCCAATAAGAACGGAAAAAAACCAACCAGCTATTGAAAAAACCGAACTACCTGTCTTTTACATTCAGACCGTTATACCTATCTTTATATAGTCTCGTCTTGGCCTGAAATCTTTTAGAAGTTATTTTCATTTTATTTCCTTAGGTGAGTACCACCATGTTTGATTTATTTTCTTAAATGTAGGAGATCCTAACGGTGTAATTTGCGTGCAAAAGCCAGTGGTGGCAGCGTGTGAGAAATAATTTCAGGGGCTCTAGTCACATAAGATCCACATTAATTGTTTCAAAATAACGAAAGTGACGTAAAATAATCCAGAAAATATCCAAGTAGACTTCTAAAAGCTATCAGAATCTTAAGTAGACTGATGCCCTTCTATTTTATCTCCTCAAGTGTGCATTAACCTTCCAGTTCCCAGGACCTGGTTGAACGATTTTCTAATTATTTTTTTATTTTTTTCTAAAATCCTTTATTTTTTTTTTATTCAAAAAGTGATATTTAATTGAAATCTAAAAAAAAATTAATGAATATTTTTTGCAAAAAAATGGTGGAACCTCCAGGTGCCTCTGGGATTTCAAACCCGGCACCTCTAGGTGCCAGCCTTTTTTTTAGTATTAGATTTCAGTTGGAAAATTTGGAAATATGAATAAGTATTATGTGCTTGAATATTTATTACTTTATTATATGTACATTTGTGACTCATACAGAATACGAATATATAATAATAAAAAAACAAAACAAATTAATGCATGATACATAAGATTTCAGCATTGGTTACAAATTTCAAATTCGAATTGATCGCATTATTATTATCATTGGAAAAATTATGAATTAGTGGAAATACACTAGAAAAATTTGGAAAATTAGGTAGTTTAGATAATTTATGAAAATAAAAAAGGAGGAAAACGAGAAATCTTGAGATAATCACATGGTGAATGAAGTGGCCACAATATCCCAGAGGCACCTCAGGGTGCCATCGGCTCTTTTTCCAACTAAATAATTACAATTATTTTCAAATTAAAGCCCCGAGACAATAATTAGAACTTTCTTAAATAGAACCCAATCAAAATATTCGTTGTAGCTTAGGTTTTGTACTGCCATAATAAATCCGAAAAGCACCAAGGTCCTGCACACCTGTATGATTGCTGGATAACCTCACTTTTAACTTGTAAACAAAAACACTAGCGAAACCAAGGTTTGGTTCAATGGAATAAAACTGCAAGTTAGTTCATGTGGATGCTATCAGAGAAGGAAGAAATTAGACCAAAAATATGATATAAGAAAATATTTTAAAAAGTAGGCACCTACAGGTGCCTCTGTGAACTGGAGGGTTATAATGATTACTTTTCTTACGTTTTAAAAATTTAATATATATAATATATGTAGAAAAAGGCTGATGCATTGAAAATGTTTGTATCTTTTCTTGAACTGATGATGAGTGTTTAACTCTTGAAACTAGTATTATTTTTTTTTATACTCTTTTATTAATTGAAATTTACAACTGTATTAATAAAAACACATTTAGTAAATATGCTGTATACAATACAAATAATGGCATGATTAGAACTTGTAGAGGAACTACCCATTGGTAGTACTCTAATGAAATAATTACAAAAGAAGATCACGAGGCCATCTTCTTTTCAGACGCCTCGGAGGATTGCCAGGAATGGAATGGGAAGCAAGTTGTGCTACAAGTGGATTCGGATGGGGAGTGAGTTTATTATGAAAGGATAGGCGAATGTGGGGTATTAAGGTCATTGTTGATCAATTCATTTGTGAGAAAGTAAGGAGCATTAAGGATTTTCGAAGGATTTTGGATTGGAGTGATTGGATGGGGGAAGAATTCGATGGTTTGTTGGATCCCCATAACTCTATACCGTAAGTCCAAATAGGTCTGATAATCGTCATATGGATGAGTTTCTTGTGGTGAATCGGGAGATTTGAACGTTTGTCTAGTAAGTGTTGTAGCAGTCGAAATCGACGTAGGAACTAGTATTCAAATTAAAAGAATTATAGTAGAAGTGTTAATTAATTTTTTCAATCCTAGCAGTATTGATCCTTCTATACCATAATGAGTACCTCAAGTGTATTGTTTCTTTGTTCTGTTTTAATTCACTCTAAGAATTAAAACAAAAAAATAAGTTTGTTCTTCTGAATTACCTTGAGCTTGGATAGAGCATCTTTTTCTATGTGGCCTTGACTTGACTCCCGTTAAATTGTATTCTTGTTCTTAACTAAGTCAGGTCGGGAGAATCCGTTCTGCCTCCTAGTCCCACATTTACTTAGTGGACCAACTGCTCAGAGCTGAAGAACAATTCAGTCTGCTATGTCCTAAAGACCTAACTTACCTCTTTTTAAATTGTAATAACTGTCACTTATTCTATGTTTTGAATATTCTTAACTTGTATAAATTTTTTGCTTGAACTTGAAAGTTCTATATTTCCATAGATTATTTTTTTTTAAATGGATATTTACTTTTTATGTACAATACTGCTTTGGTGTAACGTTTTGGTTCAAATTCATTTAGAGAAGCTATGGCTCTGTTAGTGTAGCTCGAATCGAAAAATTTAAACTGCACAGTAGATCGCTTTTTATAAGAAACTCCCTTAAGTTATTTTTTATTATATTACAAATATATCCCTTCACGGCGTCGCTACCATAAATAAAGAGTTTACATCGTTTTAACTAATAATTGAATTACATTTGTTTATGGATAAAAATCTTGTATTGAAGTATGGAATTCAGCATTTTTTCCTCAATGATATTCTCAAGCATGGAAGTAATTTTCAACCTGATTATAAAATAATTCAAAATTAGGTGTTTGAAGAGTACGTATAAGCATAATTAGACATCCAATTTGGCAGAAATAATTTTATCGATTCATCTGGTTGAATTTTAATTCCTAACTATAAAAGTATTTGAAAGTTTGGCAAACCTCGTTTCTGGCACTCAAGACTATATATTTTAATCATTATTATAGTAAAATTTATTATTAAAAACCTTCCTAGAACTATAAAGATGTTGTAGTTAATATACTCAACAGCAAAAAAAAAACCGGACTCTCAGATTTGGTCTCATAATTTTGTTAAATACATTAATCTTTTTAATTTATGGTAAGGAATGATTTATTTATAAGTTATTTACACAAAATTTGCCACAAATGAATAATTTGTATTAATCGATAAAAAAAGTATAGAAAAAATAAGAAATTAGCAAATTTTGAAAAAACTTTATTCTTCATTTTTATCAGGTTTTCTGACAAGGGATGTTCTTCTAATAGCGGGGATCCCCTCTTCTACGACGAAAGGCGCTAATCCTGTCAGGCATAAAAGAAATTAAAACAATTCAATAAATAACACAGAAGTAGAATTTGCGAAATTTTACTTATAGGAATTATTTTTTAAAATCAATTCCACATTCTTTCAAGATAGGAAGGTATGTATTTATCACAAAGAATTTTTTTCTGTGCCGTTTGACAACGTATTTAACAAATACGTGTCCGTTTTTTTTTTTGTTTGTTTTTTTTGCTGTTGAATGTATTTGCTACAGTTGGGTTTAATAGTTTTATCATTGCAGAATCTATTATAGAATGGGCACATATCTGTCGATGTTTAAACCACACTGAGATCCACATGTTGCTCCATATATTTATAGCTTTTTTAATAACAATTAAATTGAAAATAAGTAAATTTTATCATAAATTTGTAGCTCTATATAACACCGTACCTTAGCAACCTCTCTCGAATGGTGCCCGCCACCTATCTGTCAATTATCAAACTTCACTGCGCACCACATATTTATCACTTTTTTATGTTAATATAATTGAAGATCTTTAAATTTAATTATTGCTAAATCTTCCTTGAGATATGAAGATGGTGTAGTTGAAATTTGTTGATTAAAATGCTTGTCCTTTTATATTATAGTATAAATATTGTTAAGCTTTAATAAGAGTATCCGACTACATCTGAGGTCCCCCTAGGTTCTGCTTTCCCTCCATTCCTCTCACGCCATCTATATTAACTTCATGAAACTCATTGATTGTTAGTGTTATAATTGACTAATAAGTCAATTTATTCAGCAATAAGTGTGAATAAATATATGTTATTCTTTTTTTTTTTCAACTTTAAATCTCTTTTTACATCTGCCAACCAAAGTGATTAACAATTGGTAAATTTAATAAAATACTGAACTCCTTAGAGTGAAAGACATGAGGGGGAGTAGAACCATGTGCCAACTTATTGTTATCTCATGAGATCCCTTATCCTGCTCCTATTCAGCTTTATCTGGGTTTTTCCTGAACGGGAGTTGTAGCCATGTCGTTTATGAGTGTGTTGAATGGACATGTAAGTTTTAGTAAAATCGTAATAGAGAATCCATTAAGAATTCAACAGTCGAATTAGATGAAGTTAGAGTCCATTTTGCTTAAGAAAACTTAATGTGATAGTCCTAAATATTTTGACTGAAACTTTTGGAGTTTGCTAATATGTGTCTTTTTAGCTGTTCTATTTATCTATGAATCGTGATTATTATAATTAATTTTGTGTATAAGTTACGGCAGTGAATATTTTGAGAAAAGTGAGTATACAATTTTTAATCTTTGATTGAGAGTTTTTCTTTCTTTCTTAATATATGGGCTCCATTCTCCTATCAAATGTCAGAAGGAAGTATTGCACAAAGTCTCTCTGTCGAATCGGAGCGTTATTGAGGTAAACATAAGGACATGTTTCATTTAGAAGAATTACACATTATGTGTTGTGATTTTCTATAATTTAGGCGGGTGGATATAATGTTAAAAAATAAAGACAACAATAAAAAAATATATATAAATACATTTTTACACATACACACACACTCATAATCTTTCAGAAGTGGCAAAGAAAATAATGAAAATTAGAAAATTGAATTATCCAGCCATCTACCGCAGGTCTGGCAGAGGTTGAAGTCTGTCATCGATTTCTTGTTTCAAAACTTATAATGTCAAACTTGCTCCTTTCAGAGCCAGCTCTAACCAGCCAAATCTTCGTCTCTTTATAATTAAAACACGGCTCCCTCAATCAGGAAGAAACTTTATAAAGTTATTATTTATAATGTCGTTTATTACGGTTATATAAAAAAAAAGAAGGAAAACAAGACTGAAAAAGCTATCACAAAAACATTTGAAGTCTATTATTATTTTTTTTTTTTTGCTCCCTTATCAGTTTTTTTTAAATTTAATCTTCTTCTTTTTTTTTAAGCACTTCAACATATTTTTTTGTGATCAAGTGCTATAAATGTGTTGTCGGATGTTGATTTAAATATAAACATTCTGACATACTTAAACTAAACATGGCTATTAAATGTTTCATTATAATTTGTTAGGTGAATTAAACAACTAAGGGGGTACTCTTTGTTTATGGAAACTATTAAAATATAATTTTTAAATTAATATATTTTATATTTATATTTATTTATAAAAATAACTGTACAAACACACTATCAAGAATGATAAAAAGTTGACTACCTGGCCTGAGAACCAGACTTGCCCCCTATTACTTTGTGTATAGGCAATTCGCAAAGCAGTTAGGCATTGCGTTTAATCTGGCAGACATTGAAGGCGACATAATGTTTTCTTCTCTCTATGACATAATAATTTTCTAGAGAATAGCCCACTATTGCTTGATGAAAGGCCGACTCGGGTGACATCGGAAATGTTCGAGGCACTTGTAAATTAGTTCATCTCATATTTTGATTTCTGTTTTTGCAAACGGGCCGGAAAGTAACAGAGTATTTCTTTCTAGCTAAAGTATAGCAAAAAACATCAATTTACTCTACTTAGCTTAGATAGTAAATTGTAAAATTTAGAATTTAATCATGCCGAAAGAGACTTAGTGTTCATAAACTTATATATGTTACACAAAATGTCTAAGATATAATTGTAAATAAATTGGTAAAATGGCAGGTTTAGTATTTTTTTTCGTTTACTAATCTTTATATTATATTTCAATTAATAACTAATATTTTTTATTTACAGCACAAAACTGAAACTGTAATTTTAAAAAAACTAGATTATGTACGTTATGTATTCAGTATTGTAGAAGTAATAAAATTCACCTATTTTTGTTAATGTTTTGACCTTCTTAAAGTTAGATATTTAATTTTTTTTTTAATAATCATATTCTATAAATAATAAGCTGTAAAGATGAATCTCAAATAAAAAACATTAACAATAAAGGCCATATTTTCATTTCAATCAACTTATTTATAAGTGTAGAATTTTTTTTTTTTTTTTTTATTGAAATATGAAAAACTGTACAAAATATATACATCAATTAAATATGTTCATAAATATTAAAATAACATGTCAAAACTTTAAAAGAACTACTCATCAGTAGCACTTCAATAAAAATGCCCCACTAATTGATCTCTAGGCCAACTTCTTTTTAGACCCCTCGGAGGATTATCGGGAATGGAGTGAGAAGCTAGTGGAAGTTGAGAGACTAGCGGATTAGTGTAGTTATAGAGTTTATTATGAGAGGAAACGTATCTGGTTTGGGCCTAATCAGCAACATATGGGACATTAAAATCTTTATGGATCAGTTTGTTTGTAACAAAGTAAGGAGCGTTAAGTATTTTGTATTGCAAGGATTAGATACGGGAAGAATTAGAAGGTTTAGAGTCTTTTGTAGTAACTTGGAAGGTTTGAAGGTTTATCTAGTAAATGTTAAAGAAGTCGAAAACGACGAGCAGTTTCCTGTCGTTTTAGTCTTGTATGTGGATTAGTGTATATCACATAGGTCATCGCACAGTGGGACGAATGACCAATCTAGGAGGAAAAAAGTCTGTATCGCTTAAAAAGACCTGGCAACCTAATTTACATAAACAATAGAGTTTAAATAAGGTAAAATAATATAAATAAAAATAAGGTAAACCACTCAAGTCACAACCATAAGGAAAATACTTACAGTAGGCCCCATTATCCGTGGTTCCGATTTTTTTCTATGAGGTTTAATTTTTCACCATTCATTTTATTTGTATCATATTAATTTAATAAAAATTAGTTAGATCACATCTAGTTTTCTTATTTTTTTCTTGGTTTTTGCTACAAACCAGCGATGAAAAAATATCAACAATATTATACAGAGTGTTCAATTGAAAGAATCAATAATTTTAACTAAATGAGACCTGTCGAGTTAGATATTACTTACATCCATGTTTTTACTTAGTAATCCCGCAGCTAAAACAAAAAAACGTTAATAACATACAGCAAAAACATGCATATATACATCCATTCTTATGTATTTGTGTATTGTAACTTTATAAACGTATGTAAAATAATTTTTTCTTATAAAAGTGATTTTCTATATTTTAATTATCTTTTCAGTGCAGCTATAGACGTTGGTATAATATCCTCTAATTTAAGTGTTTTAAATATAGTAATATATATCAAATCAATGCTCTTACAGTTCTGCCAAAAACGAAATAACTCTCTTTGAGAAATTGAAAATTCGTTTTCAGACAAGAAAGCAGATAAAAGCAGCTAATAAATGCTTCATGATTATTTCATATACCTTCTAAAGCACCTGTACCATGAATTTCAGAGAGGTACTTTGGGGTACTTTTTAGTAATAGATCTTTTTAGTTTAAAAAATGCTTTAGTTTACGGCACTTTTAAAAAAATTATATAATAGGTCAAATTATAAAAAACTTATTTTGAGCATGACTTCCTGGTACAGCGATCGTCTATATTCACTAATTATAAAAGAATAATGAAAAAATACCAATAGGATGATACACAAATTTAGATTAAAAGAATCAATAGTTTTAACAAAACTTGACCTGTCGAGACCTTGAAATCCACCTCTAAAAAACGAAAGAACCATTGATAATGTTCCGTAAACTACTTAACTCTACACCTATCACAATAGTTTTATTAATTTTCATTATGACTTTTTTTCTTAAAGATGGGCCATTCGTCCCACTGTGCATCGCCTTGCTACGAGTCATTGATAAAACCAGAAATCTGAAAAAATCGTTTCCTAGATATCTAACAGACAAACAGACAGAAAGGACGAACGAGATATCATCCGAAACACTGACAAGAAACCTTGTTTACGAGCCTGTAAAAGCTGGAATTCGAAAGTAAAAGCGTTAGAGAAACCCGCCGTTATCGGCTTAGCGGTTCTGCGGGAAAATTATAATTAGCTGTCGTCGAAAGCCGTGACCATGAGCACTTAGCTGTTCGAAGAAGTGCATTCCTACCTTAATGAGGAAAGACAGTTTTTCTTTGAATAGAATAATTAAGTTTAATAATATAAATAAAACACTAAACAATACAAATTAAAAAAATATATACAAACACTAGAACAGAATCCACCTTTCGCTATTCCGACTCTTCGGGTAATCCGACCCTCCCATACAGTCCCATGGGGTGCCCAATATTTTTGCGGAATCCTAAATAGTCCTGTTAAACACTATCCACAAAACGTCAAATCTCACAAAAACTTAAAAATTTAATAAGCTCTTGAATGATATGTTAAAAGTGATGATTCTGTTTCAATTTCATGGAGAAATTTACTTTTAAAACGGAAAAAAAATGGTGTTTTAATTCGGCATACAAATCAGTTACTTGTGTAAATAAAATGTAATGACAATTGCTTGATGGAAATGTGCATTTTCTAACATAATAAACTCTTTATTGGAATTAAAAGCAAAGAAAAAAATTATTGTTTTATTGAAAATAAACGAAAACTGTCAATAAAGCGACTCCAGATCAAATGATCTTATGTTATTACATTTATTTATTTAGGATTTATTTTATTAGATTTTCAATGTAAGTTTTAAAACCCAATGATAATGAGCATAGACTTCAATTTGAATTGCATTCAGAAGCTAACGGCAAAATTGAAGTCTGTGCTCATTATGTATGCCGAATAAAAACACCATGTTTTTTTCCGTTTTAAAAGTAAATTTCTCCATGAAATCGAAACAGAATCATTACTTTTAACATATCATTCGAAAGCCTATTAAATTTGCAAGTTTTTTGTGAGATTTTACGTTTTGTGGATAATTTTTTCGAGATGAGCAAAAAGTAATATAAGACATTGCAACTTCCCTAAATAAGATGAAGATCAAGCTGTTCTTTAGAACCCAAGTTTGTAAAATTCAAGGTTACAAGTACTCTTCTCTTATAGAAAATTTAATGTTAAATCTAAAAATATGGTCAAAGTTTGAAAAATATTTAAACAAAATGGAGATATTACAGCTTTTATGGTAAATAACGTGGTTTCCTCAAAAAAGTCTTTGTTTTATCATAAATCTGCAACGGATTGGAATAGAAAGACGAGGTCTGCGACATTTTTGATCTAGTTTTACCCAATCCTTTTTTTACACTAAGAGGTACTCACCCTGTATATATTTTAGTGCTTGTGTGCTGAAATCCAAGTTTCCAACGTTGACCCGCCGACGCTCGCTAATTGGTAGCGTCAAAGCTTCAAAACTGCAAAGTTTTCACCAAAATATCCACCACACAGCTGGTTCTGATGAAAACATTTTTTTATTCAAAACTAAACCACAATTTCTGCAATTTGAGCAAAAAATAAGCTCAGTAGCTTAAACGGAGGCTAAGATACAAGTTCTTAAATTTTCGGAACTGTCTCACAAAAGTGATGGAAACCGCTTTTTTCCTAGTTTTGCTCTACGCTTTCTTAAAAACGACATTTAGATCATACTTCACTATGAACGATTTTACCATAAAGGTGAGTTAGCTTGCAAAGAATCTATCAAAGTAGAGTGTTACCATGTCCAATACTTCTATTAAATATAAATAGCTCGCGATGCGATCATAATAAACATAATGGCTATTAGTGTGTATAACGTACATTCCTATTTCCTTTATTTTTTTATAAATATAAAAATAATAACCGCGATCGATGAGGTGAAGTAGAAAGGGAGAAAATGGATATATATAAAAAGCGTATCTCTTTCCTTAAAGAGAAATTTTACGAGACATTTGGAAATAGAAATTTCTCTGCGAAAAGATTTTGGTTCTGGAGTCATACCAGGAGAAACAAGGAGCTTCTCGGAGGACCTTGGTGTGGAGGCGAGGGATATTGCTGTAATGGCCAAAAATATTTCACCTTTTTTCCTTTCAACGTACCCCTTTGAAAGGACCGTTTATTTAAATTGGCCTTTTCCATACAAATGTATACTACGTACCTTGAGAAACGTTTAAAATAAAATTAATAACATAATTCAGAAAATTGAACATTTTTTCTAGAAGATAAAAGAAATGAATGAAACATTAGAAAACGATTAAGATAATTGGAAAAAAAATATATAGTCTATGGTTGATTTTAGCACAAAATTTTAAATTTTCAAAGAACTTAATACGAAGACGTCCTTCAACCTTCTCAGTCATTGGTCAGTTTATCAAAGTCCAAGCTATAGACAAATTTTGTAAAGTCAGCTCTGTATTTGTTATACAAATCATATCCTGCCACTGGCCAATTTTCACCTTTAAAAACAGAGTCATAATTAGTTTGGATCTTTGTCTGTCATAAAATAAGCAGTCGTAAATTATGTGTTTAAATTTATGTTCTCGTCCATCATAAGTACATGTGTTACTATTTATCAAATGAAACCATTGTATGTATATACATACACACAGACAAATTTCTCCTAGATTATACTTTACTTTTAGAAATTAAAATGAAAAAAATATACTTATTTTCCTTTAAAATCCCTTGGGGCAGAGCATAAGAAAAGACAAACGTGTCCATTAAATCTTCCTTACATCAAATCAGTATGTTATATAAAAACAAAAATTATCATACATACAGTAGAATTGCTGCCGAATCAAGGAAAAAATTGCCACTTATCCTGCTGGAAAACAATGAAATAAAATCAAGTATTTCTCTCAAAAAAAGAAGATAATTATAAATGAAAACTATAACTTGGAGAGCCTCCATCTCTTGCCCCGATTAATTGAACCTTAAGTTATTTAGTCTTTATAATATTATTCATATTTTTTAATTATGTTTTAAAATAAAAAATAATTCCAAAGAAAAATAAAAAAGTTATTTAATAGTGCTCTTATTCAGTATATATTTCAGCATGAAAGAATGCAACTTTTGTTGAAAATATTAGTGCTGTAAACTGAAATACGATGTGGATGTATAAAATATTTTGGACATAGGCTGGTCAGATTTCAGTGTAGTAAAAAAAGACACATATAAAAGGATTCTGATGTATCTACGTTAATTAATTGTAATTATTACCTTCCTTGATACAGTGCTAATAAATCATTACATTATCGTGTTTTGTACAAATTACAGTTAATTAATACATATATAGAATAGAATAGAATAGAAAGAAAACTTTATTCTGGGACAAAGTCCCTTAAGAATAACATTAAATAACACAAAGTAAGATCATAACTGGCCGAGAGGCTGTTAAAAATAAAACAACATAGATAAAATTGAATACAAATATGTATGAAAAAAAAATACAGAGAAAAACTAGAAAAACTAATAATAAAATAAATAAATAAATAATAAAATAAATATACAAAATAGAGGCTAATATTGTAAACAAAATTGCAGAAGAAAAAAAAACTAAACAGAAACTTAAAGAAAAATAAAAGATAGAAAATCAAAAATTATCATTACAAGAAATTAAAACATCATCATAGTCAAGCTATAATTTTTGCTAATGGTTTATGTCTGACGGTCTTAGTAATTAAAATACCCGATTACATACAAAGTACATACATCCTTATAATTAGAGAGCGTCAGGTTGGAGGGAAAGAAGATGGTGAAAGAATAGTGTTTTGAATGTTCCAAGGGAAGAAGCATTGCAGACAGGTGGGGGGGATTCTAAAGAGTAGAGGATCAGACAAGGAAGGAACGTTGGAATGCAGGACTTCTGTGGGATGGAGTATAGAGATCTATAGAGATATAGAGTATATATGGAGTATAGAGATATATGTATAAATAAATACATAAAAGAATTATTAGGTGTTTTCATCACAGATTAATAGGGACTGACATTAATAGGAACTATGTCCGTAACATACATTCCTTAAAACATTAGAAAGGAACTAAAAAGGGTTAAGTAAGAGATATAAAATATTTTTTCAACATTTATAGGAAATCATATCATATGACTGCTACTGTCAATTAGTATTACGTTGTAATAAAGTGTATAATTAGTGTGTATGAGTTGAACCTCATGAGCCTCACGACCTCAAAAATCACATTTGTCGTCTTTTTTCTTTTTAATATCATGAATATTTTGAACAAAAACAAATTTTTATTGAATCCATATGTAAGAAAACTTCTTGTAACATTTAATGGTTTGAGTTTTTTGAAATTTTAGATTTATTTTGTTCTGACACTTTCTTAAACAGCTTCTAAGATTTGACCAAGGAACTTTCAGTGTATTCATTCGTCCCACCATCAATTATACAATAGTATGTGGAGGATTGTCTGGTGAGCTCGAAGTAAAATATACGAAATTTATTAACTGCGTTATTATATTTATTTTTGGGGTATGCAAACGTTCTCTGGTATTCTTGAATCTTTGTTTTAACTTTATGTCATACACTACAAAAAACTCATCTATATGACGATCATCAGAACTATTTGGACTTACGGAATAGAGTTATGGGGATCCACCAAACCATCGAATTCTTCCCGCATCCAATCACTCCAATCCAAAATCCTTCGAAAAGTCCTTGATGCTCCTTACTTAGTCACAAATGAATTGATCCCAAGCCTTAATATCCCATATGTTGCTGAATTAGCACGAACCAGATACCTTTCCTTTCATAATAAACTCACTGCTCATCCAAATCCACTTGTTGCACAACTTGCTTCCCGTTCCATTCCTGGCAATCCTCCAAGGCGTCTGAAAAGAAGATGGCCCCGTGTTCTTCGTATGTAAATATTCATTAGAGTACTACCAATGGGTGGTTCCTCTACAAGTTTTATTCATATCATTATGTCTCATATATACCGCATATTTACTTGATGTGTTTTTAAATACTGTTGTAAATTTCTATTAATAAAAGAAATTAAAAAAATAAAAATAAAAAAAAACAAAAAACTTTGTCTTTTTTTAGCAACTTTAAAAGTTGCTGGGCACATTCATATTTCAATTCTACAAATAATCAACCTATACCTTTGACTTCCTTACTCTGAGTTCCTCCATCCGTCATTCAAGCAACTCATCAAACTGTACTCCTTTTGGAATTCACGCCCATTTCACTCCGAAAACGCTTCTCTCTTACTCCTGAGTAAAATTAAAATGTGTGTTTGTACATTATATATCTTGTCATTAAATCTTACCAGTATAATATGCTAAGGGGACTAGTTGTCCTAAAATAATGTTTAAGTTCTTCTTAAATACCGTTCAAGTTTCAAAATTTGCAATTTGTTTTTATATCATAAAATATAAGAAATTTTCTGTTACATTGAAAACTTTTCTATTCCGACTGAAAGATTACAGAACTAGACTAGATCGGTGCACTAAGCCTACTTCCCTAGTTCTTACTAGAGAAACTTTTGACTTTCTTTTCTCCTTTTTATTTATTCTGCGTCTTAGAGTTATTTTTATTTTATTAATGCCTAACAACAGCTTTCTTTCGCCAAACTGAATATCATCAATTATTCAAGTTATATTTTTTTATAAATAATTTTGCCATTTTGTTTGTTTTTAAATGGCATCATAATTTACCTTTTGTTCTTGTTTTTTTTTTTTTTTTTTTTTTTTTTTTTTTTTTTTTTTTTTTTTTTTTTTAAATATGGAACGGATGTGTACTTTAGAGCAGCTACTCATTGTCCTTAGTTATGGCAGATTTAATTTTGGCAAAAATATTATGAAATATGAGTTATCAACTTCAAATAAACTCCTAAAAACTAATCGTAGTACTCTAGAAGTGGGGTTTGGTTTTCAACTTTCCTATATTTATGAAAGACCTGGTGGTGTGCATTGTTCTCCAGCTTACTGATTTATCCGCACACCTCTACAGGGTGTCCCAAATTGAAATGGCAAAACTTCAGGAACTTATAGGGGACTGAAAAACTAAGACAAAAAGTCCTTTAGAGTTTTGCTTGTTTTTGCTTAGTTTTAGAGAAAATCGCAAAAAAAGAAACAAAACAAGTTTTCATTTATATACTTATTTATTTACATTTATATTTATGTTATGTTCTTTTTAATGTAAATATTTCTCAAAATGTTGTCCTCTTTCACCATTGCAACCATTACATCTAGCGCTCACTTGATAAATTGCAGCTAAACATTGTTCTGATGATATTTGGTGCCCTGCATCTATGTTTCGGTCTCATAATTGCTCCCTTGAGTTGATTGACACCGAATAAACTTTCTGCTTCAAGGTTCCCCATTTGAAGAAATCCATGGGTGTCATTTCAGGTGATCTGGGTGGCCAAGGTACTACTCCTCCACGTCCAATCCATCGTTGTGGATAATTTATATCCAGCTAAGCTCGAACAACTCTGCTATAATGAGCTGGACATCCATCGAGTTGGAACCACATTTCAATCCGCTGCTGTAAGGGAATGTCATCTAAATAATTAGGAAAGTCGTTCTCCAAAAAATGTGTAAATGTGATACCATTAAATCTTCCAGGTAAAAAATATGGTCCCACCAGTAATCCGTTCCAAATTCCAAGGCATACGTTAATAGCAGATTCACGCTAAAACCTATTCTCTCTAATAGCTCTGGGATTTTCAAGAGCCCATAGATGATAATTTCTTTGATTAACAATTCCTCCTCTTGTAAAGGTAGCTTCATCGGTCCATATAATTTTTAAAGGAAATAAATTATCATCGCGAATTTTGTCAAGAAACCAGTTACTAAAATTCAATCTCTTGACATAATCTTGAGGTAATAAATTCTGAACTTTTTGAAGATGATATGGGTAGCGATTATCACCTTTCAAAGTTCGCCATATTGCTTGCCGCGATATTGCTAATGCAGCAGATGCTCTTCGGATGCTAGTCTCAGGATTGTTATCGAAGTGGCGTTGGACACAATTTCTTCTCCGATAATCTGCTCTTATTGCTGCCTGGAATCGGTCGCCTTCATTACGTATTAGGAATGACCCAGTCCCTCGTAGTCTATTAAAAGTTAACGAAACGACTCGTCGATTAGGCACTCTTCTATTTGGAAATCGGCGCGCATACTCCCGCACCGCTTCTAAAGCATTACCGTTGCAGAAACCATACACAAAAATCATATCAGCGTATTCAACATTAGAATATGTATGCGGCATTGTGGCTGATGCTATTCACACAAAATTATCTGAGTAACTCATTGAAGACTGGGAATTATAATCCAAGAAGGAAACCAAAATGTAAACAAATAAAAGAATGTAAAGGATAACATTAAGTGTTTACATATCTCACTGTCTAGCATGACGAACTTTGAAAGGTGATAATCGCTACCTGTAACATTTTCGTTTTGTTTCTTTTTTTTCCGATTTTCTCTAAAACTAAGCAAAAACGAGGAAATTTCTAAAGGACTTTTTGTCTTAGTTATTCGGTCCCCTATAAGTTCCTGAAGTTTTGCCATTTAAATTCGGGACACCCTGTATATGTGTAATTTAATTTTACAATAATTTGTAGGATAAAATGAGAATGTAATTCAACGATTAAATGACTTTGCGTATTCCCTCTAGTATACAACAATGAAAAAATGTATTTGCCTGAATTTCTATCATTTCATTTTACGGAACTATGCTTAGTGCTACTGAATAATTAATACATTTAGTAATTGAATAAACATAATTCAATAAGTTGAGAGTTCGATAAGATCATATTATCCAATATCATTCAATTGTTACTGGATCCAATTGAAAGTGAGTACGATTTCACCAATACTAGATAAATACCAAAGTAGGGTAAGTGTTTTTGTTGCAGAATTTTATCTGATTTTGGATTGCGTGTAAGTGCAATAAAGTGTTGCAAAGTTCCGAGGTTGAAATCTTTTTAATTTTTTTCTTCTTTAGATCGGAACGACTATTTTGAAACAATTGTCAAATTTGTCTCTTTTAATCTTATTTACAAATCTTTGTTTTGATAATTGATCTAAATCATAAGGGTTAAGGATCATGTTTCTCAAATTAATCTGTAAGCAAAAATGAACAAACAAATTTTTTGTCTTTGTAAACTTACTCTTTAACTGTCGCTTGATTTAAAATTAAAAATAAATGCAACCAAGACTTCGCAGGGTCACCAGCCAAAGAAGTTCATTAATCCAAATCTTTTTCATTTTTTTTCTATAATAGGCAACCAGTATATTCCGATATGTTATGTAAGCTGTGCTATTAATAGTTTTAAATCCTTCTTAACCCACTGAATATGTTTCATTAATTTTGTGTGTAGCTAAAAACACTTTACCCAGGAACACAGTACTATCACTAAACAAATTTTCTATTATTATTAAATATTCTTTTATCCTATATCAGAATCTAGCTATTTCGAAAAGAAAAATTTAATGAGAAATTTCAAACAAGATCCTAAGAATTGCTGTAGATGGTCTCTGGTTTATAAGAAATAGTCAACTACATCGAGAATTAGGCATAGAACCAATAGACGATTTCATCAAAAAATGCTACACCAGGTTTCATTGCAAGTTACCAGCGGTTAAAGGCGCAGTAGCTTTCAAGATAGGTGCTAAAACAACATCCCGCAGATTGAAACCAAGACTCATGCAAGACATCCTGATGTAAACACCATGACTATTCTATTCACCATGACTAATTACTTCTTAATTACAATACCAATTATTGTTCTTATTACAACAATTTCTTCTTATTATTTTTGTACTCTTTACTTTATTCATTTAGTTTTTCTTTATTATTATTTTCTTATATATACACATATTCTTTCTTTTCTGTTATTTTTTATTTATGTTTTGTTTTTTTCTATTTTAATTTATTTTTTATTATTATTATTTTAATTTATTTAATTTAATTTATTTTTGTTTATTATTATTTTATTTTATTTTTTATTTATTCATTTGTATATTTTTTAATTTTATTTTTAATTTTAGCCCCTGATTTTGCCTTGTATATAACTATTATTTATCTATTTTTTCCTATTTATTTATTATTATTAATTTATTTATCTTTTGTTATTTTTAGTTCTTCGCATTTTTTTTCTTTACATTTAATTTATTGTTTTTATATAGTTCCTCTAAAGTTATAATTATTCCAAAAATATTATCGAACTTATCTGTTATGGGTGTCTCTTGCACGAGACTATACCCTTCCTTCTACTGTTGTTAACTCATTATTAATATTGTTATACTTCCATGTATGGCTTACCAGGCCGATCTGCAAATAAATAAATAAATAAATAAATGAGAAATTTCCAATTTTATGATAGAATTGATTTTTCTCAAATGTATCTCATATAAAATTCCTGGCATGATTGATCATTTATCAAAGTTTTTTTTTTTTATTATAAGGTACATTTCTTCGCTTGTTACATTTTTCTATTTCATACCTTCTACTTTCGGTTAAATTGATAAACTTAACAAAATAATAAGGATATACAAGTTTATGTAAATTTTTGTTTGTTGGGGTTTATGTAAATTGTTATTGAAATGTTAATTAATTCGTTAAGTATGGACAGATCAGCGCTTGCATTAACTAATATTACTTGATGACTTAAATATTGTTTCTACAATACGCATTTTTTTTTTTTTATTAATAATCTAAAAATGTAGTTAATAATACTATTAACATATAAGTGTTCGTAATATTTCAGAGTTAGATTTGAGTTTTATATATGTATCTTTTATAGGTGAAATCTAGATTGTTATTGCACAATAGAATTATTCCACTTATCCAGGTTCTACTGTACTTGAAAATGTGTCAAAATAAAGAAAGTATCAGTTTATTTTTTTAATAGAAAAATAAATTAAATTTTTATACTTGTATTTTTAAGGCATTGAACCAGAGGCAATAAATAAATCTTTTATCTCGGCTGTAAGTAAATAGAGGTTGCGTAAGTTGAACTCGGGAGTCGGTCACTGGAGTGTTGGGGACTTTCTCTGCGGAGGGGATCCAGCCTTCTCAACTCCTGCGCCTTCCTTCAGTCGCGGCTTAGGAGACTTCAACGCCGCCTCGCTGTGAGTACAATCTTAATCCCTAATCTTAATAAATTTGTATCGATATTTTACTATTAATAAATTGTATTAATATTAATATTTCCACCTTGATTTGTAAGGCTTTTCCTTAACAAATATCGGAATGTAATTTTACACTTATATTCGCTATTATCCATCTTCATCTTTATGAGTCTGTTTAAAATTTATATTTAAATAATCAATGTATAATTAATAATTTTTAACCAATAGTTCTAGTTGTTACACAATAAGCCTCCTTGGAGTTAGGAATGTCTTATATAAACATAAACAAAAACAATATTTTCTTTTATATTATCATTTTAATATAAAATATATAATCGTACTTTATTTAATTATTAAAAATCTATAAACAAATATTTGTCATCAGTTAATAACCAGACAGTTATTAATTCCCTAAAGCAAATATTCGGAAATATTCATACTAAAATTATAGAAAGAATAGTTTAATAAAATTAAAATTTACATTATTTTCCTTAATTACTCTACTTTAAGCAAGAAAGTTCTTACTAAACATTATTCCTAGAATGTATTTTACAATATAGTGACAATAAATAATGTGGAATTTTTAAATACGGACAGACTTGAAAGTACTTTTACACAGTTAAGTCGTAGAATTTTAAAGGAATTTTATGATTTATTTTTTTTAGCTAAATATTTTACCCAATAAATGTATGGTTCACTCTATTTTCTACTTTTGGAAAATATATAAATAATATTTTTTACCTAGGGCTTGGCATAGAAAAACAGAAGTTACGTGTTTAAAATACAGATTAAATAAACTAAAATGTTTATTTATGTATTATTTTTATAACTATAACTTTTTCTTCATTTATCCGTATCGATTAAACAATAAATACAGAACCATCCGTTGGTCCATATATTATAATAAAGAACATTTCAAGGATGTAAAGAATATTATCCAGCGGTAACTTTTCCGGGCTTTGGTTATTTTTAAGAGATTACAATACTAGATCTCTCGTCCACATCCTTTTCAATATGCTTGTGTTTTCAGGCATATATTTATTTAATTTTTTTTTTTTAGATCATTATTTTCTTGTTTTGTTATATTTAATAATTTAATATTTTTCTTTCTTTTCTTTTATACTATAACTCAGTTACATTTTAAGGTATTTATGTGTAAGTAATTTAGATTCAATAAAATTAACCTTATTAATATGGACGCCACAATTTATTATTAGTTGTTGAATTAGGTACTCTCAGACAGTGATAATTTTGAATGAAAATTTAGGTTTTTTAAGCTAATAATTTATTTTATTGTCGGCAATTGAAGCTGTTCATTTATTAATGATAAAAGTATAGTTGACTGTTATAATGCATGGAGAAGAAGATGATCAGGGATGGAGTCAAACAGGAAGCCACTTCTAAGAAGAAATTTTTTAATACGTGCCAACGTTTCGACCTACCTTGCGGGTCTTCTTCAGGGCCACTGAACCACCCTTGTGAGGAGACAAACGATGACTCAAGTCAACAAGACAAAAGTCATCGTTGGCCTCCTCACAAGTGTGGTTCGGTGGCCCTGAAGAGGACTTGCAAGGCAGTTCGAAACGTATGCACGTATTGAAGAATTTCTTCTTAGACGTGGTGTTCCTCTTTGTCTGTATCCCTGACCATCTTCTTCTCTGTTCATTTATTACCTTTGTTATTTATTACCTTAACTATTTGTCTAATAATTTCATTTTTGAATGGTTCCAACTATTTGGTCGTAGCCTTTGCTAGATAAAAGAACATCGGTGCTCTATAGAATGCCGTCCTTAAAACTCTATGTCACACATTGTTTACTTTACGTTATCCTGCACTTTTTCTGCCTTCTTCAGATATTTCCTGATATTTATGATTTTGAGTGTTTTTAGATGTCTCGAGTTTTGGTAAAATCGTTTCTTCGCAATAGTAAGTAAGTTCGCAATAGTTCATGAAACTGTTTGTGAACTAATGTGAAACCAGGAGGTCCTCATACAGCTCATTTTTTTTTTTTTTTTTTTTTTTTTTAATATATTTTCTAGTATTATGTAGTGGTCATGTCGTTTATGATTGTCATGGGATGTCCATGTAATTTTTCGTGGTTGTAATCGGTTGTAATGGAACCGTATTCGTTCATTAACAATTGACATGCAAAGGTCAGTACATACTCGTAGGGTAATGTTAATATTACATTACTTACGTATCAAATTGCTTTCATGATAGTGCTGAATGCCTGAAAATTTGGAGTCCTTAATATGTATCTTTTTATCTTTTGTTTATCTCTTTTTCTATGCACCTTTTTCGGAGCGTACATCAAAATAGTTTCCATTAAGTATATGTATTCATTTTTTGCTTATGTTATAGAGTTGAATGTATGGAGAAAAGTGATTACAAAAATCGTTGTCTTTGGTTAAGGATTTTCCTCTTTCCCTTTGTGTTTGTGGACTGCTTAGTCTTGGGCCATGACCATATGACATTCTCTAATAAAACTTCAGACCATACTAGATTTATTAATTTTTTTTACATTTTATTATAAATTGCGTAAGTTTATTAAAAGAGTTTATTTGCATGTATAGAGTATTTCGATTATTGTAATTTTTCTTCGATGGTACGTTGAGGTCTGTTACTACGAAAATAGTATGTCCAGTTATTTTGTTTAAATATATCTACTAAAAGTAGATTGTCATTAAGAAATTATTACTACCAACCCTCGTACATTTTAGTATTAGTATCGAAGCTCGTTTTGAAATTATGTCACTGAAATATGCATCAACTAATTAACCGCAAATAAAAGTTAACAGATTCAATTAACAGTGAAATTGAAATATTAATTAATTCCGTGAGAAGCCTACAACGATAGGGCTCATTATATTAGATTCAATATTGAGGCAATCTGATAATTTCCACAAACAAAACAATTACATAAATCTCATGAATTATTCCACGTCGTTCTCAAAAGGCGTGTTATAACAGGTTACCCGGAACAGGTTACCTGGAATCCCAATTGACCTAGACATTATAAATATTCAATAACTATAAAAAGAAACTGCTACATACATTTTTTTTATCTATTTAGTGAAGTATATCGCTGTATAAAATAAAATACAAATAGTAAATTTAAGGGATTATAAATGTGATTACATGGTTATAAATGATTGAGATAGTATACTTTAGTAGCTCCAATTTAATGTTGTTAATTAAAAGGTCTATAAATCATATTCTTTTTAAATTATTTGGATCATTGTCAGGAATAGAATCGGCAGTGATTTGAAAAACTCTTGATTTTAAGTAGATGCGGAGTATAGGTTCCTCATTCAGACTAAATCAGTAACATAAGGTCATCGTGGGTGAATTTGTTTCTGACAGGGTTTGAAATCGATAATTAAAAAAAATAATAATAAAAATCAAATCAAATCCGATCAAGATTTTTATCTGTAATTTTTAAAATCATTTGATGATTTTTATTAAGATTGATTTTTATTTTTGATCATAAGTGATAAAAATCAAATTCTGATCATTATTTTTTACAGTTAATGCTAATAATAATTTTTGAGTAATTCCTTTCTAATTCAGAAAGTTAAATTTTTTGAATTATCTCCAAGATGTATTTTGAGTATTTTTTTTTAACAGACATATTGATCAATTTGTGTGTAAAAGGTGATTTTCATTTTCTGATCAATATTTTTTTGGTCGCAATTTAATCATTATTATTTATGCAATACCGTATCACTCAGAGAGTGATCATAATTTTTAATCAAATCAATAAACATCAAAAATCAATTGAAATTTTTATTTATAAATTAGGGATGGTTTTTAAATTAAAAATCAAATATAATAATTATTATATGATCTATCGGGAAAAAAAATTATTGATTTCAAACCCTGATTTCTGAATTTATAAAATAGTTTTTCAGCTGAGATACCGTAGGCTCTGTAATATTTTAGTTCGTGTACACGACTTTTTTTGTAAAAGATCTTTTCTTTTTTTTTTAGCTGGGAGTCATAATGTTTTACTCAACGTTTTTTTCTCATTCATAATTGTACCATTTTGAAACGATCTAGCTCTGTTAGTGTTCCTCGAATCGAAAATTTTTCGACAGTTTTCGTGTAAACATTTTTTGGAAAATATTTTTGGTAATATAACATTTGTCGCTAGGATCTACCTTTTAGGAGCTATATTAACAAAAAGTCACAGTTTGCTCACATTTAATAAGTAATGGGTTTTTTTTCGACACACTCTACCTCTGTAGGTAGTGCTCGGATTAAATGTTTTCCAACAGAGAATATTTTTTGTTTCATAACATTTTTCGGTAGGACCTAATGTTTAGGGGACATATTGATTTGAATGAAAAAAAGTAACGTTTGGAAGAGCTGTGATTTCTTTAATTCAATATTGTACTTATTTATTGGTTGGCTCTACAGCCCTAGATGGGCCTTGGCCTCACGCAGAAGAGATGACCATTGGAGTTTTTCCATAGCTTTTCTTCACCATCCTCTACTTGTACTTATTATTAATTTAAATTAATTATTAATCGAAGTAATTTCATTATTTTTAAATGTAGGCTGGGAAAAACAATATATTGCAGATTGCTATTTCCATGATCAATTGTTTTTCCAGGGAGAAATTGAGATTTTTTTTTTTTTTTTAAGGTGAAGAGAAATGTTAAAATGGTTTTTCTATTTTAAATGTAGGACTTGATATTAATTTTGTAATTTCATTGCAGTTATGTTGGTTATCGGACCTAAATATGAAATCAAAATTTATTTCTTCAATGTTGGTTACCGTAATAATATTATAAAAACGATTTTTTTAAATTTATTTATTTTATATATATATATATATATATATATATATATATATATATATATATCAAAATTATATTTTGGTCGACCCTTAGAAACTATATAATTAACTGTTTAACAATAATCGGGTTTTTGGTCCTTTATTATTAAAAAGATTGATTATTGTTAAACAGTCCTGATATATATATATATATATATATATATATATATTTTTTCAAGGTATTCTATTATCTTGTCTGATATTGTATAAAGATTGATATTCTTGTCCTGATAGAATTTTTTATATCATCTTTTTTATATCATATTTTTAATTTATTTTCATAAATTTAAAAGTTTGATTTAATTTACTACAATTATAACAAACAAATTACTATAAGACTATAACAAATTAATTTATTTTTAATATATTTCTTTCATTTTTTTCTTCTTCTTTTATAATTTTTTTTAGGTAGATTTAATGGATTGGATGTTACGCTAGATACTAGAATATATACATATTTATTTACTTATTTTTTTTGTAAGCATTAAAATCAATAAATTTATGTATATATATATATATATATATATATATATATATATATATATATATATATATATATATATCAAATCATACTATCAAATCATGTTATAATTTACAAGAAAAAAGTTATTTTAGCTTTCCATTACTTGTTAACAACTCCAGTAGAGTACGTGGAAAAAAGCACTGAAGATAAGACTGCTCCTTAGAAACTGGAGATGAGATGAATGGGTTTGAAAAGAATTTCTCCAGCCTTAAATGCCTCGCGGAGGGATACAGCTGGTCAGGGCACTCCAGATCTATTAGCCTCTGGAAAAGTAGTCCACGAGAAAACGGATTCGACTCCCTTTGAGTAGCCCATTGATATCGAAGGTTGTATTGAAGTCGATTCTTACTTCGCCCTCGAGTCTGACATAATAGTGTTCAGCCGATACACTTCGCTTATAAAAGAACCCAAACCTTTTATTAAAAATACATATAAATACAGAAAAATACCTTTTCGTATATAAAAAAAAAAAATAAATAAGCAAGCACAACTAAATAACTTTTCTTACAAAAAATATATATGAAATACATTACAAAACATGTTATATTGTTACAATTTTTCGATTGTGAAAATTTTTCTTTTTACCGATAATAAGAGCGTGATTACTTCTTTCACATTATTAGATATTTTTATTTTATTTTTCAATTCTTCATTCATAATTATAAATACAAAAATAAGTGGATTTAGTGAAAATACATTTAAAAATAGAGGACCTTTAGACTTGATGGAGAGAAGCACTGAACATTCTGGCACGGATCAGATTATATTTAAACAAAAAAGTATTTGAGCAGATCTCTCATCCAGCTTCTTTTCAACCTTCTGAGAGTATTTCCGAATATGTTAGTACAGACCACGTCATTAATGAGCATATATACAGGATATTTCATTGTAGGTACCTACATGTTATGTTACTCAAATATTTTTTTTCATTTTTCTTTATCATTTTGGTCTGTCCCTCTAATAACAAATGTTATTTTTCTCCATACTTCACTAGGAGTAAATCCAGAAATTTTATGTTTCAATCAAATTTGTATATAATATTTTTTTTCCTTTACCGAATGTACATATGGTTTTGTGTTTATATAAGTGTTGTTTGTTTATATATTTTTTATATATTTTCTTTCTTTAAACAATCTTATTATTAACTTGTATTTACTTTATATTATATTATTTCATTATTTTATTTAAGATATTTTGGTCAGATGTGATGTACTTTCTATAATTCATTTGTTGTTATTCTTAAGAGAATTTGTCCCAGAATAAAATTTATTTTCTATCTATATATCTACATAAAAATATTGAGAATAAAAAAAAAATGTTAGTGATTTTATTTATTTAATTTTATAATCGTACAGATTTTTTTCCCTTGCATTATTACGGATAATTTATTTAGTAATATTTTTTTTTTTTTTTTTTTTTTTTTGGATTTCTAACTTTTTTTTAAAGTTTATTTTATTTTTTTATTGTTTTGTATTAATCTGTTAAAGTTAAAAAAAACTGTAATGGCGTCATTTTTATTAATAAATTCTGAATTTCATTTTAACTGAAGACACTCTCAACCTTGTTATAACACGTGTTATAGATTATAACACTATAGAATAAATGGATTAAAAATGTATAAGTTTTTTTTCTTTTAGAACAGTAACTCTATGTTTTTTACTTGTAAATTATAATCTAGAATAATTTGAATTGGCTTTATAGTCTATTAAAAGGTTTAATTGGCTAAAACAATTTTCCTTTTGAAAAGATAATAACTTCTTTTCAAACCTCTTGAGAGGTAATTATATTAAAAGCAAGGTCAGAAAAGAGTGGTTACGTGTGAAATTCAACATGAAAGGAAAGATAACTATAACTGGTTTGAGCCAAAGTTTAGTTTGTTATTAAACTAAATAAAGGTCAAAATATCTGAGAACTGGAATTAGTTTCTTGTTTTAGTCTTATAAGAGGTTGTAATAAAATGTTTGTCCACATAAAGTCCCAATTAGCATCTAGAAAAATTGTAGTAATTGAATAATTAAATATGAAAGTCTTTACCGTATAAATTAAAATAATAATAATAATAACATATGCAACTGAGTGCATAATTGGGTATTGACTAAACTATCAAAATTAACAAGTCAGAGACAAATAAAATTAATTTGTATTAATTATTTTCTCCATATTTCTTCTCTTTATCACCCAAACCGCGACAGTAAGGGGATTTGATACAAAATGTAATATAATTGGTGTGTCAACCATATGGCAGATCAGCACCCATCGTTGTCTAATTCAGTCTTGCATTTACTGGTTTATCTTAAGAGATCTCTTGGCCAGCTCTTCTTCAGATTGACTCAAGCATATCCATAGTCACTAGTATGGTACTGAGTGGGTATGGGCAAGTCTGTGTGCAATGTCTAATATTGACATAGTAGGGCGAACGTGTTTATGATCCCTAATACTTTTGACTGAAAAGTTTGTAATTTTTAAATATGAGTCTTTTTTGGTTTGATCAAAATTTGTGATAAGGAGGTCCATAAAGATTTCAGTAAGTAAGTATAAGTATTTAATTGTTATCTGATATTTAGAGCCCGAACTGTATTTTTTGTTGAATAAGCCTTCCTCTGTAAAAACAGACACATCTGCCCATAAAATTCACCTCAAAAAGTAGTATTCTTTAACACAATCTGCTATCAGCAAAATTGAAGTCTATGTTGAATATCATTGGATTTTAAACCTTACATTGGAAATCTAATAAAATAAATCCTAAATAATAATAATAAATAAATAAATAAATGTAATAACATAAGATCCTCTGAGCTTTATTAACAGTTTTCCTTTATTTTTTATTAAACAATAATTTTTTTCTTTGCTTTTTAATCCTATGAAGAGTTTATTATGTTTAAAATCCACATTTCCATTAATGGATTGTCATAATGTTTTATTTACACAAGTAACTGATTTGTATGCCAAATGAGAACACCATTTTTTTTTCCGTTTTAAAAGTAAATTACTCCATAAAATCGAAACAGAATCATCACTTTTAACATATCATTCGAAACCGTATTAAATTTGCAAGTTTTTGTGAGATTTGCAGTTTTGTGGATAGTTTTTTCGAAAAACGGTGAGCGTTGAAGTAATTAAGACATTGTGACTTCCCCAAATAATGTAAAGATCATGCAGTTCTTTAGATCCCAAGTTTGTAAAATTCAAGGTTACAGGTAGTCTGCTACTATAGAAAATTTAATGTTAATTCCGAAAATGTGGTCAAAATTTGAAAAATATTTAAACAAAATGGATATATTACAGCTTTTATGAAAAAAAAAAACGTGGTTTCCTCAGAAAAGTTTTTGATTTATGGTATATCTGCAACGGATTGGAATAGAAAGGTGAGGTCTGCGGCATTTTACTACATTTTCAATCTTGTTTCACTAAGAGATACTCACCCTGTATAATATATATTAAATATATAAATAATAATAAATTTAAAAAAATAACATGGAAGATGTTTCATGGGTTGCCACCTTGCTCGCCAATGTCATATGTTCTCTATTTATTTATATTTTTTCATTTGATTCACTTTTCCGTAGGAGATAAATTTTTAAATAAAATAGCTTAATCCTGGTGACCGTATATGCCCTGATGTTTTCTATCATTTTCCGCTCACCTGTACGATTGCATTGTTTATTTTTAAAGGAAAGTAATTTTGTACAATAGACGATAAAGCGAAATAAAATTTGGTTATTGTATTATATTACATGGATGATTCAATAATTCATATTCTCTCATTCAAATTTAAATAAATTTTCGGTGCGAGCAACACCAACCAAGATAGAGCATGTCAAAAAACAACTAACTCAATTTCTCCCTGATTGGGAGAAACAATAAATCATGGATATTTCAAACTATTACCTTCTGCTCTTACGAATTAACATTTTAGAATTAAAATTATCAAATTAGTTCAATTAATAATTAAATAAAATTGACAATTAATCTTTTTTTTAAAAAAATAAACAAAGTGAGGATGTAATGGTTTCCTATGTGACTTTTTTCATTTAAACCAATATAGCTCCTAAACGGTATGTCCTAGCGAAAAATATTAGGCCCAATTCAAAAAGACGTAGCGCGGACGTGGCGCTTTTGTCTCTTCCACATTAGTCCTATTAAAAAAAGTCCGCGCCACGTCCGTTCCGTGTGAATTGGAACGTTTGTTTAATAGGAGAGGCGCGGAAGAGACAAAAGTCCGCGCCACGTCTCTTTGCCGCCACTCCTGGCGTACAAGAAGGGGCACGCCACTTCCTCGCCCCTCGAAAAAAAAAAAATTAAATGTGATGATTCACCCCTATTAAATTGTTGATATATATGTATGTAACTTCAATATCAAATTTTATCAAAGTTGTTTATATGTCCGATTCACCCTCGCCCCCCGAAAAAAATAATAAATAAAATCAGTGATGTTTCACCCCTATTAACAAATGTTCCAATTCACACAGACGTGGCGCGGACGTGGCACTTTTGTCTCTTCGGACATAAAAACAACATTAATAAAATTTGATAGTGGAGTTACATACATATATACCTACAATTTAATAGGGGTGAAACATCACTGATTTTATTTATTTATTTTTTTCTTTCGGAGGGCGAGGGTGAATTGGATATAAAAACCACTTTGATAAAATTTGATATTGAAGTTACATACATATATATCAACAATTTAATAGGGGTGAATCATCACATTTAATTTTTTTTTTTTTTTTTTTTTTTTTTTCGAGGGGCGAGGAAGTGGCGAGGTAGTGGCGTGCCCCTTCTTGCACGCCACAAGTGGCGGCAAAGAGACATGGCGGAGACGTGGCGCGGACTTTTGTCTCTTCCACGCCACTCCTATTAAACAAACGTTCCAATTCACACAGAACGGACGTGGCGGAGACGTGGCGCGGACTTTTTTAATAGGACTAATGTGGAAAAGACAAAAGCGCCACGTCTCCACCACGTCCGTTCTGTGCGAATTGGGTCTTATATATCAAATGACACTGCACTATACACAATTTCTTACCGCATCGACACAATTGCAAATCGGTTGCAACAAAGTTACAAAAAAATTAATACATATTGCCGGAGATGGAAACTGAAAGTAAATACAAGCAAATCGGAGGCAATCATCTTTACAAAACGTAGACCTTTCATAGACCAGCTTATCTTTTTAAACACAGAAGACATACCTTGGTCTAAATCAATAAAATACTTAGGTTTAACACTGGACAAATCATTAACATACACCGAACATATAAACAATAAAACTGATAAACCTAAAAAAATTTTATATAAAATGTTTCCCTACATCAATTAAAAATCGTAATTAAGCCCTAAAAATAAACTCATTCTATACAAAACAGTTATCCGAGCACAAATCACATATGCTTCACCGGTGTGGAGCTCAACATGCTCCACTAACTATAATAAATTGGAAAGGGTTCAGAACATTTGCATGAGGATCATCAATGATTATCCTTGTTATACTAAAAAACCAAACATGCTCCACGACATAAACTTACTCTTTCTAAAACAATATGTCTTCGAACAAACAAAAGCATACTTTGAAAAAAAAAAACAAATTAAAAAAATCCCCCTTTCGGTAACAATGATAAAAATTCCCCCACAAGATATTCGCACAAAAGAACCAAACATGTACTTATAACATAAACCTCCCTTTGATTACTCAGCTGCTATGTATACAATTATTAATTGTATTTAATTTATATGCTATATTTTATTTTATACTATGTAATTATTTTTCTTTCTTTACATTTCTTTTTTCTTTTTTTTTTTAATTGGGGTTTTCCCTTATTTTTCCCACTGTTCACAGATAATCATTTTAGTGTAAAACTATTAACTAAACTATAAAATTATGTTAATCATGTAGAGGACTTAAGACCGGCACTTGTATACTAAATGATTTGTAATTGTAAATATGTCAATAAAGCATTATTATTATTAAAAAATTTATAAATCAAAAAACATGTTCCATTCAATTTATGACTATAAAGCTATTAAAATTTTCGATTTGAGCGACATCAACAGAGATAGAGTGTGTAAAAAAAACCTAACACCTCAAAAATGTAAACAATCACGACTTTTTTCATTCAAACCAATATAGCTCCCAAACGGTAGGTCCCAGCGACAAACGTTATACAACAAAAAATATTCTCCATTGAATGTTGAATACGTGCGATGCCGTCAAATTTTTGATCCGATCAACATCAACAGAACTAGCGCGTGTCAAACTACGCTTATAGGCCGGTCTACAAGCTCATGCAATATTCGCAAATTGGTCAGCACAAGCCAGTTTTTGCAAAGAAATTATTAAACGCAGTAAACGCAGGTTTGAAGTTTGCACAAGCCTAAAATTTTGGCTTGAGTGAACTCTGTCGGGACTGAAATTCAACTTGAGGTTGGTGCATTGGCATTAGCACCTGTTCGACCACCTGTTCCATACTGTATTTTAAGTTAATATGTACGATTTTTGGCGGAAGAAGGACATCCTTGGCCATTCTTTTTCCCCATTAATTATTTCTCGTCCTTAAGGATATTTTTTTTTTAATCTTCAAGGATTTAGCGATTTTATTTTACGTCCTTAAAGATACTTTGTATTTTAAGATGGCGAAAAGACGTCCTAGTCCACATATATGAATTAGTTTTTGTCCTTAAGGATACAATTTTAAAGTATTCCAGGAAAAAAAGATTTTTAAGATAACGGAAGGATATCCTTGGCCACTCTCCTTCAAAACAAATCAGGTTCCATCCTTAAGGATACTACTTTTTTTTTAATCTTTCAGGATTTTTAAAATTTTAGTTTTCGTCCTCAAGGAAGATTTTAAGATGGTGTAAGGAAATGCTTGGACACATATATATTAGTTTTCATCCGTAAGGATACTATTTTCAGTTCCACCAGGATTTAACGAAGCCAGTTTGCGCAAATGGCTCGAGCGTGTAAGCCGGCCTTAACGCTCTCACATTCCCCAAAAACGTATCGCTTTTGACCAACTAGGTAACAGGTAAAACATGTTCCAAGTTAAAAAAAAAAATATGTATATATTATTAAAAATTGTGTAGGAAGTGATTGATATTTTTTTTTCTTAAGGATGTGAATATTTCATTGTTTGAGTTTCTTGCTCATCATGGTTATATTTATCTTATTTATTTATTGAAGGGCTCTACAGCTCTTGAAGAACCTTGGCCTCCTCCACTATTCGTAGCCACTCCTGGCGGTACTTGGCTTGGGTTTTCTACCTTCTGACTCCCATTTTTTTGGATTCCTTTTGATATTTTGTAGCCACGTTACCCTCGGCTCCCTCTTAGTTGTTGTCCGTCAGGTCTGCCGTATAGTATTCCCCTGGGAACTCATTGTTCTAGCATTCGTTCAACGTGACCGACCCACTTTAATCTTCCATTTTTGGCGTAACTTACTATTTCGATATCTTCATATAGTGTATTCAGCTCTCATTTGGGCGGATCCTCCAAATTCCTTCTTGACAAGTCGGACCAAAAATCTTTCTTAATACTTTTCTCTTCCACACCAAAAGGACTCTTTCCGTTTCCTTGGTGAGGGTCCTTGTCTCACAGCCGTAGGTTACGATGGGTCGGATTACCGTCTTATAAATAATTATCTTTGCTTTTCTTGATAGGTTCCGAAATTTTAACAATTTTTGTAGAAAAAACCTGCGCCTGCTTCCGGCTGCTATTCTTGTTTTTAGTTCAGAAAGTATTTCATTTTTGCTTGTCACCGTTGCGCCTAAGTATTTAAAGGATTCCACCGTCTTGAATTCATGAGTCGAAAGGTGGGTGGACTGCTCTCCCCTTCTTTTTAGCATTGAGGTCATCATGTACTTGGTTTTATCCTCATTTATCTCAAGACCCATCATGGTTATAATGATTACTTATTTACTAGTTAGGGAAGATAAAATAACAACTAATAACGCTAATAAACTATTACATCTAAATAAGGCGATAGCTCCTGGGGTGCCTGATCAGTAGGAAAGATTTTACTAGAAAAATTATTTTATTTCTTATATTTTCAAGCAATTTATGGTTGGCCTGTTCTGCGGATTTCACTTTTATAATATCCTTACCGTAACACGTTAGCTAACAATAATACTAAAAGACTGTTCTGCTTCTGTAACCTGCGGCTTTACGGCATTTCTCCATTATCACTATCTAGGAGTATATGTCATAATAGCGAAGAAGGCACAGGAAGGTTGCGGAATCACATCAAGATTCTAATATTTCTATTGTCAAATATGGTATAAATATAATAATTTCTAAAAAATGCCTATTTAGTGGTGCTTGGGATTAATCTAGTAATGAAATTTAATATTGTTCTTTTAATACTTTATTCTTTATTAATAATTTTGGGAAGAAAGCAACTTTTAATGGATTATGTTTGATACCGAAAATGCTAAATAGTCATTAGGACAACACTTCTTATCTCAAATAACATATAACATCAATATATAATTATGTTAAAACTAATTAAATTTAAACTGTTATCAGTTGAATTTACGTAACTATAAAATAGAAAAGATGTGTCTAACATCGAACAGACAAACTAATTCTAAATAATATTATATACTGACTTAAAATTTCGAAAATCCAGACTTCATACTAAAGATTCCATGGAAATCTTTACGGGTATGTAAACAATTTGATACAGACCATGGTCTCGAGATTCATGCCAAAGAAATCTAAAAAGGAGTTGGTCGATGGATCTACTTGTTAAAAATTAATGAAACATTAAGTTTGGAGTAAATACCGCTGGGTACTACCTCTCTCATGCCTGACATGCCATTCTGCCTTGCATACCATGATAACATCTGTTTGTTGTCACTGGTTAAGATACAGTTCAGTATTTTAAAATTAAAACGATAAATAAAAATTCTTAACAATTTAAGAACAAAAACTATTTTCCGAATAGTAACTTATAAGAACAGATAAATCACTTGAGGTACACCATGATGGTATAGAAGGTTCAATACAATTAGGATTGATGAATTAATTGCCACTTCTGTTGGGATTATTTTATTAGAAAACTAGTTTCGAATTCTAAACATTCATCTTCAGTTCTAAAAGATACAACATTTTCAACACATCAGTATTATGTTCCATGGATTATATACACTCAACTTTTCAAAAATGTAAGACAAGAAATCAAACAGTACTCACCTAAGGAGGTCTAAGAGATAACTGAAATATACCCATCGTGAGATGTGGAAAGGGGCAGGGAGGGGGGGGGGCAGGCAGGTTAAATTTTTGGTGTTTACTATGGGATTTCCTTATGACTTATTGAATTTTTCCGTTCCTATTCTAAACAAATTTATAATAGGTCAAAAATTTAAAGAAGTGGCAATTTATTCATCAATCCTGATTGAACATAGATAAATTACATTTCTTCATATATACATATATATATTATGTATACAAAACACTGCATGAGATTTATAGATTAACACTCACATTTACAAATTCTAAATACTAAAGCAATTTGTACTGAAATCATTAAAATTCTTTTAAAGTGAATATAGAAATAAGTAAACAAAAACAACATTTTAGTACCAGAGGTCACTGTCACTCTCTTCGAGGGGAAAAGCGAAAAAACAAAAACATGTTTTTTCCACAATATTCGTGTTTTCATAAACTTCAAAAGAAATAAATGATTCCATATTGATGATCAAAAGAAAACGAACTGACAGCAAAAAAGTGAAAAATAATCTTTATTCCGTGACTATTGCCCCTTAAGAATTGTACTATAGTGTTAAAGTGATTTTTTAAAAAATACAATAAATTCCACATTTGTTGTATCAGCCCCTAATTTTTTCGATTCCCGATTGAAACCAATAAATCGATTCTTGATTCTCGATACCGACACCTCGTTTTAATAATAAATTGGAATTACAAAAATTATTTTATTTTATTTTTTTATCATAATAATAGGACTCCATGTATCATGATTACACAATTAGGAATCACAAAACAATCAGTGACGTCAACAGTATCGATTGGTTCCTCAAGAATAGGTAGAAACGAGAATCGATATTTGGAATCGACATATTCCCAGTTGGATTTAACTTACAGTTATGGAACATAACAAAAACAGATGGCTCGCTAATTACCAATTACCTGTTTTTTTAACAGTCACTTGTTTTAAGTGATTTGACTGTAGTTAAAAATATAATAATAAACAGTGGAATTTCTCTTGTCTTAAACGGTAGGCTCCTTTCTAGAAAAAATCTAAGGAAAATACAAAATATAAATCTAAGAAGCCGGTTTGTTAATCATGGAGAGAGATTACCCGGTAGCACCCCTTCCTTGCCTTTGTTTTGCTTACCTTTATGCAAATAGGTATTCCAGATCATTTATATTTTTATCCTGTTATTCTTCTGAACTGAGAAGGGCATTGAATGGGTGTGCCGAAAAACATTCTAAGCGACAAACATAAAATTTTGAGTAATCTGTGAAATAAAATCATAATCTAAAGTTATTGTCAGTTTTGTAGGTCAGATTTTTTTTCACCTTATAATTCGTTATATTTACATGTATAATAACATTATGGATTGCTATATGATACTATGATGTACTATTTATTATACATTTAAAAACCTTTAAAATTGCCACTTAGGAAAGTTTGTCGCTTAGAACGTTTATCGGCGGATCCATTCAATCGTAGAGGAGCCGGGGTTCTGCATGGACCGTAACCGCCATAAGATAATGATGATGATGATTCTTCAGAACTAAAAAATGTTTAATATATTTATTTATGTACGTTTCACAGTCCCCTAAAATTTTAGTAGGATTAAATCTTTTCCGAGAAAACTACGAACAAGGTTATGTTTTTGAAAAAGTAATTAACTTTGCTATATAAAAACCATCCACTACTCTTTTGGACATCTTAACACTAAAGAATAGCAACTCCAGGTGAGAGTATGTCTTCTGTATTAATTATACAGAAATATTTTCTCTTCTTTCAATGTTTGAAATCAATATCAGGCAGTAATCGCAATCTTATTTTTCCCTCATTCAAGTTTCTTTCTTTTTTTTCCAATGTCATTCACTGATTCACAGCTATTTTCAAAAATACAATCAGCGAATGTGCTGAAAAAGTACAAAGTAAAAAAAAGAGAGACCAGCACCCATCCGTACCTTTTTCTGACATTATTTTAGTTTTTTAACTTAAAGGAGGTCCCTCATCCAGCATCTTTTTTAGCCTTCATTACCTGTTGTCGGAAATATTTTTTGTTGTCCTATGTTGTAAGAGTCTGTTGGAATGATCATAAAGATTGTCGTAAAATATTCTGATGTGGTTCAGTCCTAAGAAGCAATTTCTTTAATTAAATTTAAAAAAATAGAAATCTGAATAGGAATGAAGCGTGGTTTTGAATGAGATCTTGAGAATGTCTTCTTTTCTAAAATGTTTCCATTCTTAGCTTCTTCCAGGAATTTTCTCGGTCTTTCTTCACCTCAACACCTTGACCTCACTCTGTTCAAGAGTTTCAGTTGAATAGAGTTAGGACTGGCAGCCTTGGATTTACAATAGAAGTCAGGTAACAAATGCTTGTTGAAAAAAAAATGTTTTGTATTCAAGCTATTTTTATTTTGTTACCTTCAAGTGATTTTCATTCGGTTATTTTTAAATTCAGTTTAATTTCGATCTATAAAATATTTTATCATAATTAAACATAATTCCTGAAATCTTGAGGAAATGTTGCTGTCATGAATTGAAATTGAACTCTATGGCCATAATAATAGTCAATAAGTGTTGCCCACCATTAGTCAAAATTGGTAACAAGAGTTCAGCATCGATAAAAAAATTAAATTAAAAAAAAAATCTACTTGATTTTTTAATTATCATTATTTTTTCAGTTTAATTTTTTTTTTAAGTCCATGGAATTAATAACCTGGGTATCTTTTAAAAAAGTTAAGAAGAAAAGTCGATTAAAAATATAAATTAAAATAAAATTTTGGAAAACATTTAGTAGATTTAGTTTTTTATTGAGGCTTAACGTCCTTACGTTCTCCATCCAAGGAAGAAAGGTTATCCTACTATTAGTATCCTCTTCTAGCCAGAGGGGATGTTCAAGATTCAATTCGTGAGCTCTAAACGAAATTAATTTTAACCCGCCCTGATGGGATACAAACCCACGACCTTCAGTACTGAGCTCATTGAGACTCTCACCCCAACTTGCTCAGCCATCGTGTCCTTTATATTAAGTTTTATCAAATTCAAAAGCATTCATCATCAAAAGATTCTTAGCATTGTAGAAGAAAAAAATCTAAACAATTAAAGAGCGTGTATTTACTTGAAGATTCATTTCTCTAATCCATACATTTCGGGATATCCAATGTCATGAAAAATAATTTAACCTAAATGATAAATGATGTAAAATGGCTTGATAAAAAAAATAATTATATATATATATATATGTGTGTGTATAAAGACTTCTATAAGGACACTGTTTTACAGATCTGCCAGGATCTGACGATTTTTCGAGGCAGAAAGACATCCTTGGCCACTCTCTCCTTCCACAATTAGAATTAGTTTCCATCCTTAAAGATGCTGTTTTAAGATGGCGGAATTTTATTAGGTTTTTTTTGTTTCTTAAGGACGCAGTTTTAACGGTTTTTAAGTTATAAGAAGAATAACTTCCGCCATTCTTGTCCTTGAGGATAGCCCAGCAAAGGAGGCTGGGGCCCAACCTCACCTAGGTGAGGGGGGAGACCCCCAGTCTCCAACTGCCTATCTCCACGTCCGTGCCTTCGGGGCACACGTGCGGGGTGGACATCTTCGCAGCAGGATGCGATGATGACTAACGGAGAAGGCATCTCGTGGGACGGTTATCGGCAGGACCTCGGTCCTGTCGTCCGACTACCGCATTGGCTTCATGGGCGTCCTCTCATGGGACAATGCGTGTTAGTAAAGCCGTAGGGGCTGTGTAAGTGTTATCACTTCCAGTCCCGGGCCGGTGACCATTCCTGCCTTTAAGGTATTTATACCAAAATGGTACCATGGAGGTGGCTCTTATGAGCCACCATGAGGTGGTGGCCAGGAGTGCTTGCACTGCCTGGTCATGGATGTGGTGGTCTGGTTAGATCCCTTTCGAGGGGGAGCTAGGTAGGGGTTATGCCCCGGCCAAACTGACATGAGACACAGCTGACTAAACGTCAAAAACCTTCGGGTTGGAACCTCTGCTACCAAAGTGTCTTTCTATATATATATATATATATGTCCTTGAGGATACTGTTTTGAAATATTTAACGGTTTTAGTATGGCGGAAGGACAACTTCCACCATTGTTGTCCTTATAAGAACACTGTTTTGAAATATTCGATGGTTTAACTGTATTTAAGATGGCGGAAGGATAAAAAATGCCTTTGTTAACGCATTCAACGGGAGGCTAACTTCCACCATATTAAAATCGTTAAATATTTCAAAAGAGTGTCTTAAAGGACAACAATAGCGGTAGTTATCCTTCGGGTAACTTAAAAATCGTTAAAACATGTTTTCCTTGAGGACGAAAAATTAATAAAATTCCGCTATCTTAAAACAGCATTCTTAAGGACGAAAACTAATTCTAATAGTGGGAGGAGAAAGTGGCCAAGGATGTCCTTCTGCCTCAAAAAATCGTCAGATCCTGGCAGATCTATAAAAAACGAGATTGCAAAAGATAGACTTAGCATTCCACTCAACTAAACCTATATACAATAAAAAATCACTGTCCAGAAACTTTTAAAAAGTCGTCATTACAAAACAGTAATTCAGCCAGAACGTTTACATGATTATTATATGTATACCTATTGACCGATAGTGTATCTCGATGCGTATAAGGGCTTAAAACAAATATAACATGAAACTCAAATCTGTGATAAAAATAGGGTTTATCAAGAGGTTGTTAGAAGTGGGAAGAAGCATTCTGGTATCCAATTTCACTCGCTAACAGGTTTACGGGGAGCGCATGTTCTTTTGAGTAATCACAACACATTTGTGTTCCCTGGCAGAGCAACTGCGCTTGTCAGTGACGAAGTGGGAATGACTGATGAAAGTGAATAATTCTCCAGTGTTTCACAGCCGCTGGAACAGATGTCGCTTGTTTCCCACTGCTTACCTTGATAACTTCCACACGTTGGAGTATATGTATATATTTTAGGTAGTCGGCGGAAATTATTTCGATGAAATACATTATACATGCAATTATCGGAACATCAAATCGATTATTCTTTAAAAATGTATTTTATCAATTATAGTACCAATAACAATGTACACATTCATACAATATAGAGTCAAGTGGGGAGCAACGTTACTAAAATGTCATTTTTATATTTTAAAATAAATAAAAATGAAGTTTATTACCAGGTCGTTCCAAAACTCTTAACGTTTTGTTTATTGATTAAGATTTATTTGGTCTATAACGTGTTTGTTATAATTCAATATTATGTTATTAACAATTTATTGAAATTTACAACTGTACAAAATATATACATCTAGTAAATGTGTTAAAAACGTTTACAATAACATGCCCAAAACTACTCATTAGCAGCACTTCAATAAAAATTCTACACTGGAAGGTCTCTGGGCCATCTTCTTTTCAGTCGCCTCGGAGGATTATCAGGAATAGTGTGGGAAGCAAGTTGAGAAATTAGGGGATTTGAGTGGTTATGGAGCTAACTATGAAAGGATAGATATCTGGTTTGGGCTAAATCTGCAACATATGGAACATTAGGATCTTTATGGATAAGTTTATTGGTGACAAATTAAGGTGCATTGAGGATTTTTCGGAGGATTTTAGATTGTAAGGATTGGATACGAGATGAATCGGATGGTTTAGTGGAGCCCCAAAGCTCAACTCCGTACGTCCAGATAGGTCTAATCACAGTCATGTATATTAGTCTTTTGTAATTAATTGGGAGCTTTGAACGTTTGTCTAACAAATGTTGAAGTAATCTGTAACGACGGGCAGTTTCTTGTCTTTTTAGTCTTTTATGTGGATTCCAAGTAAGACGTTCGTCCAAGTGGAGTCCAAGGTAACGGATCTATTCTACAGGGATTCGTGGAATATCATTAAAGTGTATTGTAGGGCAGGAAGTCGAAGGTGTACGACGAAGATTTACTGTATTTGAAATAGGGATTACAATTTAATCCAATCACAGCTAAACGTAAAAAATATATTAAAATGGTGAGTTGTGAAATTCAATGATTTTTTTTTTTTTTTAACGCAACTGAGGCATCTCGAAAAATATGCTCCGTGTTTGGTAAAAAAGTACGCTCAGAGCTCAATTTTGGTTTTCTAAATTTCGTCAAGGCGATGTAACGGTTTAAGATGATACTCATTCTACGAAACCTCAATTTGCCAACGAACAGATAATTCAAGAACTAATTGATTCGGATGAACGCCAAAATTGTGCCGAAATAGGTAAGCAGTTAAATATTTTATTAGAAACATCCTGGAGATACCTACGTCAAAAGAGAAAATTAAAAAAAAAGTGAATAAATAAGCCCCTCACAAGGTGGAAATGTATAAATATAAATAACTAATATAGTATATATATATATATATATATATATATATATATATATATATATATATATACTATATTATTTATTTATATATAATCATATTTATACATTCATGTTAGTTGTCATTTCTACACTCAAATATAAGCAATTTGATAAACGTTGAAGAATGGTGAGTGGTGAAATTCAAATACCGTTAATTTTATTTAATGAATTTTCATTTTTTTAAACGCAACAGAGGCCTCTCAAAAAATATGCTCCGTGTTTGGTAAAAAAGTACGCTCGGAGCTCAATTTTGGTTTTCTAAATTTCGTCTAAAGAAAAGTGAATAAATAAGCCCCTCACAAGGTGGAAATGTATAAATATAAATAAATAATATATATATATATATATATATATATATATATATATATATATATATATATATATATTATGAATAATTCTCCAGGATTGGATGCAATAAAAATTAGATGGTTCAGTGGAGTCCCAAAGCTCAACTCCGCATGTTCAATATATATAATATATTATTTATTTATAAATAATCATATTTATACATTCAGTTGTCACATCTACACTCAAATATAAGCAATTTGATAAACGTTGAAGAAAACAAAGAATAATATCATGTAAATAAATACAAGTATTTAACATTAAAAGAGTAACCCATGCCATAAGTAATAATAAAAAAATAACGTCGTTGTTATATATAGCAAATGAGAATTTAAATATTATTATAAAAGGGGACAAAAAATATAAAAATTTAATTTAATTTAAAAAATGAAAGACCTTTTTTATTTGTTTTGTAAAGCCATTGACGATAATATCAATTGATTATTAATGAATTTTCAAAGAATATAAATTTAAAATAATTAAATATTAATTTAGACTTACGTTTATGTCAAAGTGATAATTTTGAAAAAGAGATTCCTAGAATCAGACATTTTCAACAATTCTTGGGATCTCTTTATAGTTGGGCTTCATTTTCTAATGAGTAATTTGTATTTTTTTAATAATTATTAATTTTCATTCATTAAATAATGAAAATATTGGCTGCTATATTAAATTAAAGTTTTCTTTTTAATATAAAATATGTTTGTTAGTTTTATTGTAGTCTATAAAAATTATTATCTATTGAAATAAACATTTTGTAAAAAAAAAAAAAAGAAAAACAGCAACTAAACATGGTGATAGTTCTTAAATAATAGTTATATATCAGCAGTTTTCGAGGCCATCTAATAAACTTATTAGGCCTTTGAACCTGATAGGTTTATTGGAAATCGATTGAGAAGTACGTAGAGAAACTAGTGGATTTTAGTGGCTAAGAAGTTGGTAATGATGAGATATACATCTGGTTTGGCTCAAATCGGCAACTTACCGGATATTGAGATTTTTATAGGTGTTTGTTTGGGATATAGTAATGAGTATTTAATATTGTTCGAAGGGTATCGGATTGTAAGGATTGGATACAAGAAAGATGGGATGGTTCAGTGGAGTCCAAAAGCTCTACTCCGAATGTTCAAATTGGTCTAGTTATAGTCATGTAGTTGGATCTATTGTATTTTATTGGCATCTTAAATGTTGTATGCCTAGTAAGTTTTGATGTAGTCGAAAACTTGAATCTATTTGTTTTCGTTTTAAACTTAAACTGGAAAATGTGGTTTCCAAGTATCTTATAAATTATGTAATATATAGTATTTATACATAAATAATTATGTATTTCTGGTTTAGTAGAGTTTTAAATATTTATTTGAAATCACCAATGTTTTATATATAATTTTAAATTTATTTTTTTATTGAAATAAATGTACAATCTGCCTCAGAATTTTAAAATCTGAGGTTGTGTTGCCGTTCGTTAGTCTAGATATGCTAATAATTGTGTATACTTTCGTAATTTCCTAGAATTATGACGAATATTGCAACAATTAATTCTACTTTTTTTGGAACAAGTTAACAAATTTTCGGTAGCTAGTTTGGTAAAATTAACCCTTTGCACGGTTTCCTCTATCCCGGAACACCCTTCCACATAACACATTCTTTATTTACTAAATATAAACATTGAACCGAAAATTATTTACTTACTTTGTAGGCTTTATATTTTCAAATGTTTCAATTTACATTGGAATTCCTTAATAGAGTTACGTCATCAGTCTAATTATAGATACAGCCAGAAATTTATACACTTCCCTCTCTGTTTAAACTTAATTGCATATTCCAGAATATTTAAAATTACTTTATAAATATTAAGAACTTCAGTAGGTGGATTTGAAGTTGATTAATCCTCACATTAAATAACCGAATTAGTTTATCTTGGTCTTGTTGCTACAGGGGAAGCTAAGCCACGAAAGCTTCTGGAGAGATTGAGTAATAATCTCTAGGATTCGCTTCGACACTGGGCCACTGAACTTCTTGTCGTCGGAGGTTGCCCTTATCTATTATAACGTGAATAAATGCACTGATCACACAGACATAGACACACACACACACACACACACACACACACACACACACACACACACACACACACACACACACACACACACACACACACACACACACACATATATATGGATAAAGTTCTTGACTGCTACTATTAAATGTTTAGTAAGGTTCTTGAGGTTCAGTCAATAAATAAAAACAACTATTTTGGCGACGTTCCGAGACTGTATTGTTCTCATAATCATGCCCTACAGTGAAAAAAAAGGTTACAATAAAATTATATAATTTATACAAGTTATTTCAAAACATACAGTAGCTACAATATAAGTATATAACAACATGTGTTAGAATAATAAAAATATATATATAATTACAGAATATAAAGAAGTATGAAATTACTTACAATGTTACGGGCAGATATGGTATAGACTAACTAAATTCTAACAATTCTTGTACACAACTGACCTAGGGAAATTTTGAAAAACAGTTACAAGATTTATGGGGGATTTCCAACTGGTGGTATTCCCAAATATGCAGGTATAAAAAGGGTTTAGGTGTAATATACTTATAAATAGATAAATCATTTGTAGATGTATATTAATGTGAATGTATATTATTGGTCTGAATGTATTAAATTGGAATAACAGGTGTTTAGATTTAGAACGTCTGATTTTTTGTTTATTGCGCTATTTGTAAATTTTTCTATCGTTATCATTTCTTTAATAATTTGAATAATTTTGGGGGAATCAAATTTAAAAGAATGTTTTGTTTGCCTGTAATGTGTGGTGAGAGCTGTTTGGTCAGGTTTATTCGGGTTTTTATTTATAGACGTGCAACTGTATTTATGTTGATAAACACGTCTTTTAAGAGACTGTTCTTAGACTTACCACAACTATCTTCACACGGTATTTAGTAAACAATATTAGACTGTAATTCTAACTTATCTCTATCTTTGGTTTTGGTGAATTATTTATCAATGGTGGAGGTACTTTTGAATGTGATAGTGTAGTCAGTTTTATGGTTATTTGTGAGTGTTTTTCTGTTTCTTTCTGATAGTGTTTGTTTAAATGAAACAGTATAATTTCTTTTATTGTTATTTTTATGTTGTTTATAAAGTCGCCAAAATAGTTAGATGGCAGTTTTTAGTTTCTGGTTAAGGAGAGATGTACTTGCAGAGAGAACGTAGTCATCACCACTTGTTCAAGTAGAGGTCACTTATATATAATACATATACACATACACACACATATTTTTTTTACAATTAATAATTTTTTATGATCCCTTAAAAATATTCGATAAATTAAAAAAAAAAAAAAATTATTTAAGTTCCCTTAGTAATTCTAAGTTTAAAACAAAACATTATAATTAAAACTAAGAACTGATCTAACTAGCACTAAACAATCACTTGCCACTTCTTCCTTGATTTTTTATTCAATGTCTAGTTTTTTTCCAACTCATCCTACCACTGTCCTCACCACTTATGCTGATGACAAATGTGTATTATCAGTAAACAATGAACCCCTCGTTGCCTCCCTAACACTCCAATCCCATATCCTTCAAGAATGGTGTCAAAAATGGAGAATTAAAATAAATCCAAAAAAATCTCACCAGATAACCTTTACCCTTCGTCGTAAGCCCACGACTTCCTGTCCTACAGTATTCTTCAATCATATTCCACTGATCCCTGTTGAACAGATCCGTTACCTTGGACTCCACTTGGACAAACGTCTTACTTGGAATCCACATAAAAGACTAAAACGACAAGAAACTGCCCGTCGTTACAGATTACTTCAACATTTAATAGACAAACGTTCAAAGCTCCCAATTAATTACAAAAGACTAATATACATGACTGTGATTAGACCTATCTGGACGTACGGAGTTGAGCTTTGGGGCTCCACTAAACCATCCAATTCATCTCGTATCCAATCCTTAAAATTTAAAATCCTCCGAAAAATCCTCAATGCACCTTAATTTGTCATCAATAAACTTATCCATAAAGATCCTAATATTCCATATGTTGCAGATTTAGCTCAAACCAGATATCTATCCTTTCATAGTAAGCTCCATAACCACTCAAATCCCCTAATTTCTCAACTTGCTTCCCACACTATTCCTGATAATCCTCCGAGGCGTCTGAAAAGAAGATGGCCCAGAGACCTTCTAGTGTAGAATTTTAATTAAAGTGCTATTGATGGGTAGTACTTTTCATGTTTTGTCACGTTATTGTTGCACATTTATTTGATGTATAAATTTTGCACAGTTTTAAATTTCAATTAATTGTTATTTAAAAATAAAAAATGTCTAGTTTTTATGTTGAACATTTATCATCAATTCTAAAAAGACAGGAAACATTCGAAATTATATAGGTAATATACATATTATATATGTATATTAATTTTAAAAATGCAAGACAAGAAATCATTTTAATATTTACCTAAGGAGGCAAAACGTTAGCATCTAGAACTTAACAGTTTCAAGAGTAAACTGGGATGTAATAGAAAGAAGGGGGTGTTTTTTTTTTTTTTTTTTTTTTTTTTTTTTTTTTTTTTTTTTTTTTTTTTTTTTTTTTTTTTTTTTTTTTTTTTTTTTTTTTATAGGTTTTCCCTAGTTTTTCTAGTTCCTACATGCCTCTCATGCCATCTATTTTCTTCATTTTATTGATTCTAGTTATATGATTGAAAGGTGTAAATAATGATTAAAAGTTAATAATAAAAATAATGAAACAACATGGATAAAAATAGCTCATCAAAAATATAATATACTCAGCAAATTTTGTTTATGACTCCAACATGGTTTATAAGATAAATGTCAAAAGTTGGGCTTGTCCTATGCAATTTAAATGACACTACATGCTGTGAATACGAAAGTAGCCTAGCCTAAGTCAAATGCAGAAGCAGAGAGGCAATTTAAAACGAAACAAGTTTTGAAGTTCATTTCTCACTTGTCGTCGGGTGATACTTTATTAAAGATGCCTAAACTTTGGAAAGGAAATGAAGGAGCGTCTATCATGAATAATGGCTAGGCTATTCACTATTGATATTCGAAATATTATCATTAAATACCAATGCTACCGATACCAAAAAAAAAAGTTACAAAAAATTATCCACAATAGACCCTAAGAAATGGGTACGTAGACACCTAAAGAAATAATCAATTTCTCCCTGACTATGAAAAACAATAGATCATGAATATGCCTTTCTACAAGGCTTTTGTCAATTTACATTTTAAAAGAATGAAATTACATAAATTAATAATTAAATTTATTAATTAAACCGAGAAATATCATATAACAAAAAATATTTTCCTATTAAATTTCTGACAAAATAATAGTTAAAACGTTTCGGTCCAACCATTACCAACAGACCTAGGTCGTTTCAAAAAGGTACAATTTTGAATGTGAAAAAAAAACTTTACAGCAAAAAAGTAAAGACTCCCAACTAAAAGGAATAAATATTAAAAAAAAAAAAAAAAAAAAGAAGTTGTGTATATAAACTAAAATAGGACTGGGGCTAGGGTACTTCAGCTGAAGGGACAGTTGAGTTGGGCATGATGGTATTAATTATTAATGGTATGAATTAATTGCCACTTCTGTTGGAATTATTTTATCAGAAAACTAGTTTCGAAAGCTAAATATTCATCTTCAGTTCTAAAACATACAAAATTTTTAACACATCACCACTATGTTACATGGATTGTATATAATAAAGTTTTCAAAAATATAAGACAAGAAATCAAATATTGGTACTCACCTGAGGAGATCTAACAGATATCTGAAATATATCCATCGTGGAAGGGGGTGGAGCCAGGTAGGTTAAATTTTTGGGATTTTTACCTTTGTAATTTCCCCTATAACTTATTGGATTTTTCCGTTCCTATTGAGACCAAATTTAAAATGGAGCTATTGGAAATGGGATTATTTGGTTATTTAAACTAAAATCTGGATCGGTTTTAGACGATTATACTATTTCTAATGATTTATAAGTATTTAATTTTTGGCTATTTGTTACTTGACGTATTATTTTTATACTCGAGTCTTTATTGAATTCATGGTTATTTTCATTTAGATGGATAGCGAACTTAGAATTTTGGGTTTTATTATTGTATAATCTTATTTGTTCTTTTACTCTTCGAACTTTTTTGAAAAAACTGGACGATTGGTGAATCAAAGAATAAAAGAACACTATTTTATAATAGAAAACATGTATCTTCAAAAATTTGACGTTTGGCTTTCAGTAGAAGTGTTTGATTTTTGCAAAGCTTTTTTTCAATTTCTGTACGAAGCAGTTTTAACCAAGTGTATACAAAAAATTGCTAAGTTTTTTTAATCATTAAAAGAACTATTCTAAATAAGGATTCTAGTTATTGATTCTATTTTCAAGAACCAGTGAAATCTATAATGGAATCGACACATTCTTAATGTGCATATATAAATATATATATATACATTAAATAACTAACACTGAATAAATAACTAAATAAACGGAGAAATAATTACCAGAAATTACTTGTAAATTAGACGTTTATTAGGATACGGAGAATTCTATTTGAAATGTGAACCATCGAATTTACATTTCTTCTCTAAGACCTCCCTACCCCTCCCATTTGTAATTACAATGAACTTTCTGTTCTTATTAACATTCCTTTTTCTCTCCGTAACCTCTTCAACCGTCTATTTTAAAATTTCTTTTTGAATTTTAAGAAATAAATAAGTTTATTCCAAGAACTAAGACCATATTTTCAAATCCTTCTTTTCTATTATGTGATAATTTATTAAATGGGGCTACCTCAAAAAAAGTTGAATTATTGATATAATTTTTTAAAAATAATTAACAACTTCAAAACAGCAAGCAATAAGCTTCCTTTTTTTCGTTAAGTTTTCTGCTTAAAAGTGTATAAAAAAAAACATGAATACAAAAATGAACTTAATATTAATTTTTTAATCGATGTATTATATGACATGCATACTGAATTAAAATATAATGACAGTAAGAATTTAATGTAGAATAGTACTTAAATTAGAGTCCTATTTTAAAAAGTTCCGAATCCATCTTTTTTTTTTTTAGATTCCTCGAAGAATCGTCATGAATCAAACGGGAAGAACATGATTGGAAATTTTGAAATAAAGTTTGTGTTTGTTTCCGGCTGAAATTTGTCGCTGTTCCTATAACTGAAGGTATTTTAATTGGACAGTAGTGAAAGCTGGCAGGGTTCGAATGTTTAAAATGTTTTACAAACAATAGAACCCAGTGGGCTGAAAATGTCAGATTTAATACAACAGTCTGGAGTAATGCTTACGAGACATGAATACAGTTACGTTACAAATGTAACCTTCCTACGTATATTTTTACCGTAACCATATTCATGTTACTGGCTGACAGCTCAGGCCCTAGATAATGCACTTAAAATTCCAAAAGCCAATTTATTCGTTATGTAAATTTGTTTTAACTAAAAGATAAAGGTATAATATTACTTAAAAATGCCATAATTTATAATAAATTTTAGTTTAATAAAATATATTACCACATAATGTACTTAAATTATATATTTAATACAAAACTTTCTTTGATAGAATTATTCTAATGATAAATAAAATTTGTAGATATACATATTGAACAACTGATTACAGACATAAAAGTAATAAAATTTATATAATCTATTCCTATAATATGAAAATAATAAAATATTGTAGATACACATATTTCGTACAATATCTACAGATAAAACAATAAAACATAACCAATAAGCATTCAAAATATTTTAAGTATCAATTATACTTTCAGGATTATAATTATTTGTAACTGGGTAATATTTTTTACATAATGTCTGTGAATATGTTTTTTAATGGTCACGAAAACTTTGAAGGATCATTTAAAATTTTAATGTAAAATCAATATTAGTTTTACCTGATCCTCCACAAAAAAATCATATGGGTTTAATCAGAATTATCCGAATCCGTAATATGAAGCTCCCGTGATGATGTTTAAGCTAGATGGTGCAATCCCAATGTTAACAAGCCAAAAACATCGGGCTCGAATGATATCTTTTTTTATGTTATCATTTTTCTGAAGTTAGTTTTCAATTGATTGGAAGATATTAACAGCCGATTAAAAACAATTATGAATACTAGAAGTCTTCGGACTAAAATGTTTCCTGTAGATCTTATAATCTTTATTCCGGGTGTTTCATTAAATTCAAAATTTTTGATATATTTTTTTTTGCGCAAAGGAATTCACTTTTACTTTCACAAAAGCTTCTATCATCATACTATCAGTTTTGCAATCCCCTTGTGCTAAATTGAACTAATAAAATTCAAAGATTAAAAATTTTAATTTTCAAATTTAATGATTTAGGTCCAGTTTCATCCATAAGACTTTATTAATGGTATTTTATATTTTGCATACGTTCACTCAAACACCATATAAAAAAAAAAAAAAACACCATATAGGGTGTGTACTAGAAATAGAAAATTTTTACAAGGGTCTCCCGACCTCGAAAAAAAACAGAAAATTTTTCTGCCTTCAGTCGGGACTCGACGTTGTGAACTGCGATTCACCTAACTTATAGGGATTAAAATTTTGAAAGTAAACAAACTGGAGCACGTATCGTAAAGTAGTTGAATTGCCATATTATTTACTTTCTTGCAGTCACAAACAATCGTCGAAATATTTATAAATCGAAAATAGGGTTTTGGGCAGAATTACTTATGAAAGAGCACCAGTGAGTGCCGCTACAATAATTATAAGTATAATGTTCTCCATATTCTTATCCTCCAAGAAATCTTTTTCTACCAAAAAAAAAAAAAAATTAAATAAATTCCATTAGGTTATTGTGCATATTTATATAGTAAAATATGAACAATGTTATGTATATAGAAGTAAACTAGGATCTCCATAAAAGAGCATAAATAATTTTAACTAATTGTAAGATCAGTTTTATTTGTTTATCGATAAAACAATCTGGTGTTGAGGTATGCAATTGAGTATTACTTCTTCAATGATATTTTTCAAACATAGCAGTAATTTTTAAAATAGTTAAAATTGTATTGATTAGGTGGTTGAAGTTTACGTAAAATCATAATTGGATATCCAATTTAAATTTTTTTTTTCCATTTATTGATATTTATAACTGTACAAAATAATATACAAGTAAATGTGTTGACAGTCAATACAATGGCATGTAAATAACTAGTGAAGAAATACTCACTAGTAGCACTTCAATAATATCTACACTAAAAGGTCTCTAGGCCATCTTCTTTTCAGACGCCTCGAAGGTTTATTAGGAATGGAGGGGGAAGCAAGTTGGGAGACTAGTGGATTGGAGTGTTTATGGAGCTTACTATGGAAGGATAGGTATCTGGTTTGGGCTAAATCAGAAACATATGGAACATTAAGATCTTTATGGATAAGTTTATTGGTCACAAAGTAAGGAGCATAGAGGATTTTTCGAAGGATTTCGGATTGTAGGGATTGGATACGAGATGAAGCGGATGGTTTAGTAGAGCCCCAAAGCTCAACTCCGTACGTCCAAATAGGTCTAATCACTGTCATGTAAATGAGTCTTTTGTAATTAATTGGGAGCTTTGAACGTTTGTCTAGTAAATGTTGAAGTAGTCTGTAACGACAGGCAGTTTCTTGTCGTTTTAGTCTTTTATGTGGATTCCAAGTTAGACGTTTGTCCAAGTGGAGTCCTAGGTAGCGGATCTGTTCAACAGGAATTAGTGGAATATCATTAAAGGATACTGTAGGGCAGGATGTCGTAGGTTTACGACGAAGGGTAAATGCTATTTGATGGGGTTTATTTGGATTTATTTTGATTCTCCATTTTTGACACCATTCTTGAAGGTTTAGGATATGGGATTGGAGTGTTTTAAAGGCAATAAAGGGATCATTGTTTACTGATACCACACATGTGTCATCAGCGGAAGTGGTAGGATGAGTTGGGAATTTTAAATTTAAATGTGTAAGTTGGTAATCCAGATGTACAGAGAATATTAAGAAATTCTTAATGGTCAGCGTTATTAGTGCTTACATCTAATCCCCTATTTATCGACATTTTTATTTTCTAATGTTTTTTTCAAAAGACTTCATCAGGTTAGATTTTAAATTTTATCAATAAAAGCATATGTGGCAGTGTGGAAAACCTCTCTTCTGCCACTCAACACTGTACATTAAAAATCTTATCGTAGTAAAATTTACTTTTTTAAACCTACCTGGAACTATATAGATGATGTAGTTAAAATTATATATGATTTGTTCAAAAGTTTGCAAAGTCTGTTGCAGAATGATGCTAGCCGATATCAATCGATTTTTAAACTTCGACTATTTTATTAATTTCTAGCTCTATATAACACCGTACCTTTGTAACCTCTCTTGGTGTTCGCCACCTTTTTCATTCGATTTTCAAACTTCACTGCTCACCACATATTTATGGCATTTTTAATAACAAAATTATTGAAAATCATTAAATTGTATTATTACTAAATCTTCCTTGAACTATGAAGATGATGTAGTAAAAATTTGGTATAGATTGGTTAAATAGTTTTCGCGGTTAGTGATCACAAACGAAACATGGCTTGTTCTTTTATATAATAGTATAGATGTACAATACAATACAATCTGTAGATCGAAGATACTGTAAAATAAAAATTTCTGTTAGCAGCAGACGGCTATTTCGTTTAAGAATGCGACGCACTTAGGATTTCTTGATAGTCACTGGGAAAGAATAGAAAGCCCTGCCATTCCCCACCGGACCTGGAGGAAACTGCTCCATGAGAAGGGAATAAGAAAAGGTCCTGGAGGCGAAGAGGAAGGATATAGGAAGAAGTGCAATTGCACCTGGAACAGACGGTAAAGAGGATTTGATTACGACAGGGACCCTTGGAGGTTTAACGAAGTGCGTGATAGGAAAGTGGGATGTCAGCCCTGCAACCGAGCCCTTTCAATTCCAATCTCCCCCCTCCCCAGTACCGCAGGGCTAAATATTCAGCACCCCTTTTTGTAGCTTATATTTATTCAGCATCTGTCAATGCTGATTTATTATATCTATATTTTTTTATATTATATTACTAATTGAATATGTTATTCAGAGTTACAGTTTGGAAATTTATAATTAAACAGTATTTTACCCTCAATTAAAGTATTTCTGCTTTAGAGACCTGGCTGTTACGTGTTTCGGTTTTATTATATTTTGAATTCGATGAATATTTATCACAGTGTATTTTACATGCTAAACAAAAGTTCGAATAAATTATTGATTTTTTATGAATAACCTATAAAATTTTAAAAATTTTACCCTTATTAAAGTCTGTGAATTCGTCCTTGAATTGCTGAAGTAGTTTGGTAAATTAGGTAATTATCAACTGAGCATGATGAAAGGCCGAAGAAGGCTTGAACATTCTGGAGTCTAACAGTCATATACTTGCTGTGGCAGCATGTGGGTTAGACCAAGAAAATGCTAACTCGCCTCAAAAATTATGAACAGATGTGTTAATTAATTTTAACATTGTCAATTATATTGCGGAATGCTGCTAACCAACGGTCGATTTTCAAACTTCACTCGGATCCACAAGTCGCACCACATATTAATTTTTTTTTTATCAATTTCAAGCTCTATATAACACCGTAGCTTTGTAACCTCTCATGTAAAATGGTGCTCGCCACCTATCTCAAACCTATTTTCAAACTTCCTCGTTATCTACATACTATTGCTTTTTTAATAACAAATTTATTGAAAATCGGTAGATTTTATTATTTCTAAACCTTCCTGGACCTATGAAGCTGATAAGGTTAAAATTGAATACAGATTGGTTCAGCAGTTTTCGTGTTTAGTGATTACAAACGAAAAATTGCTTGTCCTTTTATATAATAATGTGTAATATATATATATATATATATATATATATATATATATATATATATATATATATATATATATATAAACATACACTTTTAAATTGCTTTGAGAAAGATATGAGATTGACAATTTCAATATATAAGAAAGTTAATTTTAAACATTTTTTTGAAACGATATTCGATATTCACTGCAGATATAAATATCATAAATGCAGCAGCTTATATGAGTATATATGTAGCTGTGGTTGCATGTGCTGCCAAGACAGATTTAAAACAGTGCACTTTTTGTCATATTAATGTGGCTTTGGAATATTCTACGAATTTTAAGCTATTGGTAGGAAATCATAAAATCGTTCTTGATAGTATAAATTTCTCTCTCGGAAGCCAACGCTGACTAAATCAATTAGTTGGAACGGAAGATGGGCACGTAAACCCAAATGGGCAAGTAAGAGAAGGGAACATTTGAGAACAGAGCCCGCGGTAAACCACAACCAATCCTTTCGCTTCATTGGAGCATCCCAAACCGACAGTACCCCCGCAACGTTCTCTATAAAATAGATTTTGGCTCTTATATCTACATCAACTGCTCTGATATAACCCAATTTTTAAATTTAGCCTATTTCATACTTAAAATCTGTGGCACCTGTGCATAGTGAGCTAAGTGTGAAAATTGCGATTTTAGGAAAACTGAATTGAATGTTTCAAATTTTTCCCTAAATCGTCCAGTTAAAAAAAATTCAAATTTGTAGGGCTTAAATTCTTGATATTACATTTCTACTTATGTTGGTAAGGTATCTTTCAATTCTTGCCAATATTCTAATATTTAATACTAATCGTTCCAAAAAAATACGAACTCTAAGCCCGCATTACACTAATCTATTTTGTGTGAAATGAGCTAAGTGATAAATGTTAACGTGATTGATCTCTGAAAGCCAAGTGCTTAACTAATTTTCAGAGTTGAGAAAAATTAGGTGTACAGAGTTGAGAAAAAAAAATTAGGTGTACATTAAATAATATTTTTTTTCATTTTTCAAAAATTTATTTTTGGTGATGTAGATAGCTCGATTATTTATTTATTTTTTTTTACATAATAGAAAATAAAATAACATACACAGCTTGCTTAAAGAAAAAATAATTATTTTATTGGTAGATTTTAAAACACAAACTTGGAAGGTTTCCCCCGAGAAGCTCAAATCCTCTACAAGCCCGTGATGAAACTAATATCATTTATGTACTGGCTACGGTGGAAGCGTATCCTCATCGGAACGTTCGAGACTTGCTAGGGATATCCACTTAAGCATTGAAATGGTTTGGGCCTTACTAAAACTACACCGTATGAGGTTGTACCGCATTTCACTTCATCAGGCTTTAACTCCCCAAGATACTGAGAGACTGAGGCTAAGGTTCTGTCATTAAGTGGGTATTCCTGGCTAAGCCTGGTATGCTCCGATGAGGATACGCTTCCACCGTAGCCAGTACATAAATGATGTTAGTTTCATCACGGGCTTGTCGACGATTTGAGCCTCTCGGGGAAACCTTCCAAGTTGACCTAAGGGAAGGCCTTAGTTTCATATTTTTGTTCAAAGTTTATTTTATTTTTGCAATACCAGTTTTAGACTGCTTATCTCCTTAAAATGATTTTTCGCGATTTGCGCAAAAGCGTGCCCCGAATAAAATAAATTACCGGTATAAAATAAATTGGTTCAAAATATGATTTTCTATCCGAAAATACCACATACCATTGGGAATTCCAAAGTTATGGTAACTGGAGAAGAACTGGAGAAGGTTGGAAAGAAGACTATAACCTGAAAAGAAACTTTATTTGACACAGTTAAGACCGTGAGAGTTTCGCTTCAAAATTTCAAAAACTGTGGAAAAAAAGGGGGTGGAAATCGAATATTGAACACCCTGTGTATATATATATTAATATTGTAAACTTAAGGTTTCTTATGTAATACACTTAACATTCTAAGGTTTGCATGTATTCAAAGTTAATGAACAGATAACAACTCTATACAAGTAATTAAACAATTTCTATGGGCATAAATAATAACAAACACGTACAAAGCATTGCTAGCTGAAAAGAAGTTGGATGAGTCATCTTTTCAAACATTTGACGATCATTTATGCCAACAGAAAAGGTTTATTTTATGATAATATTGTCGGTAAATTTAATAGTTAACCTTTGCGATAACTGGTATCAATGATTAAATCAAGAACAGTAAAAATTGATGCATTTTTAACGTTGGATCCTAAACCTCCTATTTATGTATCTTCCAAATTATGTCATCTACTCGCATAATTTTAATTATTTCAGTTTATACCTTGACTTTACTGCAGTGAAATCAATCCCGAACTAGGGAAGGAAGGTATCACAAATAAAGCTGTGAATACAGAATACAGGTTGGGTTGCCAGTCGGGAAGGCCCTCGCCTCAGCCGGGCCTAAATCAAGCTCGTGCAATCAACCCGCTAAAGTGTTCCTTGCCTTTGACGCCGCCGAATCAGGCGTGCCCCTGTTTAGCGAATAACTAATTCCAATATATCCCTCCTCTCTCCTCTCTCCTCGCTCCTTCAAGCACTAATTAACTATTGTTAAATTAATATCTAATCTACGTCAAGTCGAAATTAAATAATTCATAATTATATTGAATGGTTAGCCGCAATTGAATAGAGAAGATGGGTGAGTGATCATTAACAAGTAGAACAAAATAAATCAATATATTATACGGCGTATCTGCTTATGTTATGTTATGTTATGTTACAAAAGCATAGAAATAGAAATATTATGAATATAAACAAAAATAAAAGATGTGTATGAAGCAGAGAAACTGAATACAACAAAAAAAAATTAAATATCATCAAAAATAAAATAAAGGTGTGAAAAAAAAAAAGTCGTAACTAACAAAATAAATATCTAAGACAAAAAAGAAAGAGAATTACTAAAAGAATTACAGTGATTCTCTTTTGTGTTATTCTATTTTTTTTAATTTCTTTTGGCACTCTATATTTATTGTTTCAGTAACTAATTAATATATATTATTTTAATTGTTTAAGTTATGATACATAAACCAAACAAAAACACCGATTCACCTTCTTCCTACCGACCAATTAGCCTACTTCCTTTGTGTTCTAAAGTTTTTGAAAAATTATTTTACCGACGAATACTAGACATACTGACAGATAAACAAGTACTGCCTACACATCAATTTGGATTCCGTTCATTTCACTGAACAGTTCATCAACTACACCGTGTAACGGATTTCATATCAATCTCACTCGAGAAAAGACTATATGCTACTGGGGCATTTCTAGATGTAGCTCAAGCATTTGACAGAGTTTGGCATGACGGACTTCTTCTTAAATTGAAAAATCTTCTTCCTTTTACCTATTATCTGATCCTTCAATCTTTTCTCTCTGATAGATTTTTTTCTGTCCGACAAGGTTCAGAAATCTCCTCTATTTATCCAGTAAAAGCCGCAGTACCACAGGGGTCAATACTAGCTCCACTGTTATATATTCTTTACACTCACGATATGCCACTTAGCCCTCAAACATTGAGAGCAACATACGCTGATGACACAGCAATATTAACTAGACATAAAGACCCCACAATTGCATCATTAACTCTTCAACACCGCTTAAAAATACTACAAGACTGGTTCAAACAATGGAAAATAAAACTAAACTACACCAAATACACATCACATAACCTTACACTCAGACAAGACTCTTGTCCACCTGTCTTCATCGACAATCAACCCATACCACAAACAAACGAAATTCATTACTTAGGACTTACATTTGATAGAAGAATGACCTGGGGCCCACACGTAAAACAAAAACGTCTCAGTCTATCCAAGAGATTAAAACCTCTGTATCCAATGCTTCATAAACGGTCGACATTAAAACTCCGACAACGACTTAATACATACACTTACTTACTTAAAACTATATGGACATACGCCTCACAAATATACGGGACTGCAAAAAATACACACCTTAAATAATTACAAATATTCCAATCAAAATTACTCAGACTAATCACGAAATCGCCTTGGTACATTTCAAACCACACACTTCACACTGATTTAGATGTACCCACAGTAAAGGAACATATACATGACCTTTATAGACGATTTCACGACAGACTTCATGGACATAACAACATACTCATTAATGACATGGCCACGACTGACATACCTGAAAATACTCTCAGAAGGCTTAAAAGAAGCTGGATGAGAGATTTGCTCAAATAAATCTCTTTAACCCATGCCAGGAGGAGGTACTATTGAGTGCTAGTCTCCCACACGTATACAAGGCCTGTAATATTACAATTTCATCACATTCACTGATTGTTACCCTAATAACAGGCGTGAATTAAAATCTGAAAGAGAAAAAAAAAAAAAAAGTTATGACTTGATTTATTTATTTACTAATTTTTTTAAAAATTATTATGGACTTGCATCCCCTGTCGCGGGTTCGTCCGCTCTCGTAAGTAAAGATCATTGATAATTTGAACTAACTATGAAAGTTTTATTTGTTTATTGATAAAAATCATGTACTAAAGAAGTATGCAATTGATCATTATTTTCACGCATAAATATAAGCATCATTTTACATGTAATTTCTAATTTTAATGTAAGAATTGGTAATCCAGATGGACAAAGACTACTAAGAAACTCTTGTCGATAATAGGCTTCATTGTCAGTGCTTACAACTAAATGCCCATTGTATAGGTTTTATTTTTAACCGTAATTTCTGACAATTTTTTAAGTTTCTGGCATTCAACATTGTACATTTAAATTATGATTATAGTAAGTCTAAACCTTCCTGGAATTATGAATTATATATAGTTAAAATTTAGTACTGATGGGTTAAGCAGTTTTACCATACTTATTGTTGCTAACCAGTTAGTTATTGTTAATCTTTACTGGGATCCATATGCTACACCACATATTAAAATCATTTTCAATTATTTAATTGAATTGAAGTAAATTTTATTATAAATTTCTAGTTGTATTAAACACTTTATTTTTATAACCTCTCCTAAATGGAGCTCGCCACTTATCGGTCAATTTTCGAAATTCACTACGCACCATGTATTTATCGCGTTTTAACGAAAAATTAATTCAAAATATGTAAATCTTATTATTACATAAACCTTCCTTGAACTACGAAGATGGTGTAGCTAAAATTTGGTACAGAATGGTTTAGTTTTTTTGGTGGTTATTGATCACAAAATATAAAATCTGTTTCTGGTTGAACTTACCCAAGTCAAGCTCAAACTTTATTACCACTTCTCATAAAATAAAAAAAGAATCCGTTAAATTATAATAAAAGTAATACGAATCATATCCACATAATTTTTTATACTCACTCAACAAAACCTGATTGCGCATTTAAACAAAAAAAAATACCTGCAAGGGTGCACTATAAAGTAATTTTTGTGGACTATTTTTCAAAATAGAAAAAAAAAAGAAAGTCCATTCTACATTGAAACGAAACAAAAAAATTGCCCTTGTAAATATTCATTGCATTACGTTCCGGTTTAAAGTTTATTCCTCAAGGAGTTGGATTATTCACACCTCATCTGTAGTAGCCTTGAATATCCTCTCAATACTATTCAAGCTTTTTAATATACATGGATTATATACATGAATGAATATAGCTCATAAAACTAAATATAAATGAAGGAAACTGATCGGAAACCTTTTGACTTCGGATAATAATAAGGCGTGCAGGTCCCGGCAACGAGGGGACCTTACTTTGACCTTACTACGTAGTTCAGGAGATCCTTCATCCAGTTTTTTTTTAGCCTTCTCTGGCTGTTTGTTGGATTATGACTTGAGGTCTAGTCGTTTATGAGTGTGTTGAGATGTCCATGTAATTTTTCGTGGAATGTTTTTTAGTATTTGTACAAATATGAATGTTGAATCAGCCTTAACCAGATATCTACCCTTTCATAGTAACCTCTATAACTTTGAAAATCCACTAGTCTCTCAACTTGCTTCCCATTCTATTTCTGATAACCCTCGACTGTTTCTGAAAAAAAGATGGCAGAGAGACCTTTTAATGTAGAATAAGTGATACCAAGTCTTTACAAGTGATTGTAATTATTTTTTTATACGGTTGGTAAAATCGATAAATCAATAAAAAAAATTAATAGAAAACCACTGTAACCTCAAAGTTAAAATGTCAACTTTCTGTTGACAGAGAAAGGATAAAATCGTTCTTTTCTCTGAACTTTGTCATAGTTCAGTTGTTTTTTTGTTTTGTTTTTTAGTATTTTTATTTCTTTAGATACAAAACCTGACCTAGCGAAGTATAAGACTCAATAAACGGCCGTAGGAAGGTGGAAGAGGGAGAGTTATTATGTTTGAGCGGGGATGTGTCCACAGCAGGAACCAGCTGCCCTTTACTAATAACTCAATGCCAATTGGAATCTAATACAAACACACACCGATCATAAGCATGGCCGCCATGTTTAATTTATCCCTGTTTGTTCGCCCTGTATTAATTTCACCCACTGACACTTCAAGAACACACTCGGCTATATCGGCAGGTTTATCCTTCGATCCCTATCGCTAATTCATCCAAGCTTATATTAGAACTTTTAATATATGTGGGTTCTGTATGATAAGTAATATAATGCCGATAAAATTGAAGAGATGTATACAATCTAAAATTAGTGTACAGTAAATAAATATAAAATACCAGCATCCCCCATCGCGGCTACGTAAGCTCGCATAAGTTAAGAATATATTAACTTATTTTTAGATTATTTTAAATAATAATGGAATTTTTATGTTTTTTAACGATAAAAATATTGTATTGAAGTATGGAATTGAGCATTATTTCTTTAATTATATTTTTTAACTGATTCAAAATGGACTAAAGCTTTTCATGATCACGTAAAACCATAATTAGCCTTCCCATCTATAGTTTTAATTTATGATTTTGTTGGTAATCCAGATGGACAGAAACAATTAAGAGACTTGCAGATAATGGACTGCATTATCAGTGCTTACAACTAAAGGCCTTTGAAACATATTTAAAAAAAAAAACGATCGACATTTCGATTTGGTAATTATTTTTATTAATCAGAAATAATTTTATTTATTTCATCTAGTGGAATTTTATTTTCTAACTTTAAAATTATTGGGCAGTGTGGCAAATTTCATTCCTGCCACTCAACATTTTACATTAAAATTTGTATTTCCGTAAATTTTATTATTGCTAAACCTTCCTATAACTATGAAAATAATGTAGTTAAAATTTGACATGATTGGTTCAGAAGTTTTACCGTTGTAAACTCTCTTGTGGAATGCTGTTTACCGCATAACAGTAGATATTTTAACTCCCTTGGGATCCACATGTCGCACCACATATTTTAATTTTTTTAATTAATTAATTGAATTTTGTTATCAGTTTTAAGATCTATATAATTCCGTAGCTTTGTAACCTCTCATGTAGAATAGCACTCGCCACGTATAGGTAAATTTTCAAAATTCACTGTTACCCACATATTATCGCTTTTTAAAAACGAATTAATTGAATATGAGTAGATTTTATTATTGCTATACCTTCCTGGAATTAAAAGATGATGTGGTTAAAATTTAGTAGAGATTGGTTCAGCAGTTTTCGTGGCTAGTGATCACAAACGAAAAATAGCTTGTCCTTTTATTCAATAGCATAGATACGTAGATAGTTTTAGTACGTCCTGTGTTTGAAAAGATAGATTTTCATTAAGGATTGATGAATTCATTGCCACTTCTATTGGAATTTATATTACTTGAAAACTACTTTTGAATGTTAAATATTCAATCAAAAAATCCAAAAACATACATAAAAAAAAAATGTGACAAGAAATCAAATGAAGGGACAGCGAAGAAATCCGCGGTTATCAACTTTTTGGTACGGGTCATCCTACAGGTTACCAATCTATTATAGTGGGAAAGTCAAGATTCATTTCCTGGGTCCACCACAAAAACAATAAAGGCTTAAAGCATTACAAAATAAATTTTTACGAAAAATATTTGGTAACTTTAACAAATCTATTAATTCTTTATAAATATATTTATTTTTTTAATGAATTAAAAAAGAGAAAACTGTACACAATACAAAAACATTTTTTAATCAATGTTAAAAATATTAAAGTCACTGAGCAAACTATCAACAATATTATAATCTATAATTTAGCATCTAGTAGTTTAAATATAAAGAAATTTAAAACAGTGTTAAATAAATAAATTTAAAATACTATCCTGATTTTGATGCAAAGGGTCAATTAAAATATAGATTTAATTTTAAAATAAAAAATCTATAGTTAATTATTTCTAATAAGTATATAATGAACCTTTTAGTGAATCATCTTTGTTTGTTACAGTATTGTCGTGCTACCTTTATTGCTGTTAAAGGACATTTTTTGTTTTAATTATTGTGTAAAAAAGTCAATTGAGATTTCGAATAATTGAACTTTACTTCCAAAGGATCGCTGATGAAAGGAAAACTGAAAAACAAAAAAACGTCTCTCTCTTTTTTTTTTTTTTTTTTCTCGTAAAATCTCGTTATCTGAAACAATCTTTACATCCGTAAAGAGACCGTCAAAGACTTTTAACGTCACACAGAACTGGCAAGGTTTATAAAGAGGGCAAGTATTAATTATAAATACAATTTAAAAAATAAAACAATTTTAATCATTATTTATAAAAATTTAAAATTTGTTAAAAAAAAAAAAAAAATAGATTTGATGATGTATAATTGATTTGCCATTTCTCTATTACATTTTTTTTTTTTATCAAAGGATATTTTGAATGTTAAATCTTCATTGTCAGACATAAAAACATACAATACATCGGAACTACACATATTGTATCGTCGCCATTATGTAAAACTAAGGAATGTGAAAAATGTTTAGCTGATGTTTTGAATTTCCTTTATGTTTTAAAATTAATGAATATAGAAGTAGAAAATGGTTCAAGAATCCTAATTTTATTGATACTTCTATACCACCATGCGTGCATCAAGTGAGACAAATATTGTTTATTTAATTCAAAAATTCTTTGGAAACAGTAATACTACATTATTAGAATCAAGTAATGTGACAAAGTACTTAAGATAGTGATGGCCTAGGTTAGCATAATAATAGTGGCACTAATGGTGCATGTTTCTTCAGCTGATTTAAAATAACTTGGGGATCTCTAACCCAGTTCTTCTTTAGCCATTGCCTAGTTACATGAGGGAATTCTGTTACCACTATATTCTTAAAAACAATTAAAGATCACTGCCCTTATGACAAATTGAATTCAGTTATATTGCAATGACATTTTGCTATGCGTCTTTGAAGGAATGAACTTGAAGCATGAAATGTTAGAGTTGGCGTGTGCAAGAGCATTTCACAACAAGTATCCCATTTCACTAGCCCGATTTTGCAACGTAGCAAACTGCAACAGTTCAATTTTCAACGGTATTTTTCAATATTTCATGCTAAAGGTATGTTGCAATCGTTTTAACAAATCAAGTTTGTTTCTTTTTTTGTAAATTTATTTTAAAAAAACAGTATTTATTTAAAATAAGTACATTATTCCAATATGAAGAATAATGATTACAATGATATGTAAAGCAACTAGCCATTGGTAACACTTCAATAAATGTTTCATATTAGATAATATCGAGCCCATCATCACCAAAGGAAATTCACAGGCTATTCAGTGGACATAACCAAAGTATCACTAAGCCGAGGTGACTTAAAAGAAATGTACACAACGAAAAAGAAAACCAGTTCAAGTAATTCAACCATTGGCCAGAAAAGTCACACCAAATAGAGAAAAGGAACAGTGCAGAAAAGAAAAGACGTTGCCATTCAGGCCAAGTAATATAATCATAAATTTGTTTTGTTGTTGAAAGTTCCCAAATAATTCAAAATACAATCGATCGAATAAATCAAAGCCTAAGCGATGGCTAACCAGAGAATACATCAATCCTCAAAATAAAACACCTTAAATTAGTACTCCAAATGATCCACATCGATGCTTTTGGGAGCAAAGCCCATTTTAGGTCAACTGCACACTATACCACACCTCCCTCCCGCCCTCCTCCCCCTCCCTCTCCCCTACCTATCTCCTATTGATGCCCCGTCACCCCTCCTCTTCGCTACTAATGTCGCAGTACGAGTTACTCGAAGGGCAAAGTAGAAATATCGGTAGGGGCCGGGATCAACAGGGCCGATGGAGCCACGTAGACCTCTTCAGAGTTCAACATGTCTTAGCTGGAAACCTAGATATGAAGATAACCTGGGTTTCATATAGACGAATAGGCGGAGTGCGCGGCATATGTTCTATTGATGACACAAGGTCCACAAATATTCGAAGACAACACGAGAGATCACGTAGCGTTAACTCGCGAAAAAACATATAAATTCAAAAAGAAAAACTAAATAGATATTGCTAAAAACCGCTCAGCTCATAAGATGAGAACCCGCAACAGGATACATAACATAATATTGTATATACTTAAATAGCGATGACATCATTACTCAAATTAAATAATCAATATATCACAGGAAGGATTAGAATAGCTATTAAACTTAAATATAATCGCCGGCGTAATAGACCTAAATCAAATGGATAGGGATGAGCGCCAACGTCAGGGCTATTGAAGTGTCGAAGAGAACCATAATGGAGCTACATCTGCTTGCTTGCGGATCTCTTAACATCTTTTACGTATTGCGCCAGGGATCATTTATCACCATAAACATTGTAGCTGAATCATTACCAACCAGCGCTTTTTTTAACCACTATGCTCACATTACCACTATTATTAAATAACGTCCGATGACTAGGTTTCTAACCATGTAATGCTTACTACAGACAATTATGGCTATTTATTCAAGTATGTATGCGTACTCGGGTGCTTTATAATGTTTCAAATCCACATAACGCGTATTATTATTAAATCTGTAGAACATAAACCGTAGCCGGGGGTCGGCCCGTATTACAAACATGTTCCAAGAACTTATGAAATACATTGTCGGCATGTTCCCAGTGTAGGTTGTAGCCCCTTATTACCTATCGTCGGCTGTCTTCTCGCTTTAAATATTGTTATCTAGTTATACTCCGGCTAATTGCATCGTGGATCGTTTCAATACTTATTTATTTATAGTTTTTCGTTTGTTTGTATATACTACAACATGTGGGCCCGCGAATCAAGAACAGGAGCTTTGTATTACTTTTTTCTCTTATCGGTAATAAATATTCCTGTCTTATAATGCCATAACTAAAAATTTTACAATATGTAGAAGATGGACTTCTTATTTATATTAGAACGACCATGCGTGTTTTTCACCTATCATTTATCATCGGCCAGCAACCTCATAGATCACAACCGACTCTTAAAATACGTTGCCGAACATTATTAGTGAAGAATTTCAATCATGTGATGCTGGTTTCTCAAGCGCTACGAATTTGTAATCATATAGTTCCTCAGAACTCTAGATTGAGGCACTCATTCACTTCTTGTATTTATCTTTATTCGTTTTAGATGGTTCAAGTGGTATTTACTGTGATAAGTTATGATTCATGTCTACTAACTGTTTCACATATTACAAATTATAACTTATGGTAAGATGTGTAATCTATGACACAGACTGATTTTGTAAGTATCGTCGTTGATTACAATTTCTAAAAACTCTTTCAACGTCACAAATAGCCCAACACATAGTGTCTCTTTTCATAGACACTATATTTACGAGCCAGCTGGTGTATTTATCTATCGACGTTATTTATGACAAGTATCGCATGGAACGGTAACGTGGTTAACATGCAGTTTGGAGAGAATGTAGAAAGTATAACTAATGTAAAGGAGCAAAACCCATACTGAATGCGCGGGCATCAGGGACACACCACCTAGGAACCCTGCAAGACGCGTACCGCCCGGAAGACAGTTGCAAAAACACATACAGAATGCAAACAACAAAAGTGCAGAAAACCAGGACTAAGCTAGTGGAAATGAGCGTCCCGGTCGACCGCCTGAAATGCACCAAGACGTACCAATTCAGAACTGCGTCGATTTACCTCAAAAATACTGAAACGTCAGGCAGTCGCAGAAAACTCATCAACAACATTAACCTTAGCATGTCCCATTACAATAAATGTAAATCTACATATCTGGCCTTCGCAACTGTAAACGCTATCAACGACCACATCTTATCAGCCGACTCCTTAATTCCATATTAGAAGATCGTAACCCTATATCGTTAGTTGGCGATCTCCAACGGCTCCCCCCCAACCCTGTCTCCTCCTGTCACGAGGACCAATCCCAGAAAAGAGCAGACATCATACACAAAGCAAACTATTGATAGCATGTGGAACTCAATTCTCCTACAAAAGACAAACACAAAAAGAACCGGGAACATAGTATCAGCCCATGCTTAGCGGCGGCTAATCTCTTGCAAGATAGATCTACAGCGATAAACCTGCACACCAACCTACGAACGCTTTATAATTATCATGGCAACATGTAGCAAGCAGCCAATAACGGCAGTGAGCCATTTTCCAACCATCTTAGCAGCCCACTCAAGACCACGAACCAAGAAAAAAAAATGCCGCTCAGAAAAAAACCAACTAAGTGGCTCATTGAAGAAGAAGGGCTGAATATTGTAAACGTGGCGTTTTCGAATAAACTACTGCTGCTAAAAAGTCCTACATTGAGATAATTATTGGCAAAATGAGAACAAGGAAAATAAGGGTACACCATGACATATCAGACTTCGCACTATAAAGGCAGGCGTCTTAACAACTATTATTCCAAAAACACGCGAAATCTCCCGAACGGACAAACTTACACCGCGCATGGTTCAGACTCTTGAATGTCCGGCCAAGCCGTAAAGAAAGGAACAACTGCAACTGAGGAGGTTTCTTCAACAAGTCCGAGCCTCTGAAACCTCTAAGTAACTACAACAATCAAAAGCCAGGAATTAAGAAGCCACATTTTCCAAACTAACAAAAACGCAATCACATGGATATACGTCTATTTGGGAGGCGCATCAATAAATAATAATGTACCTAGTAGAGATGTTTTGGCAAGACAATACGCATTATAATCGTGCTCAAAATTGCATGTAAAGATTCACTTCACCTACTGGAAAAAACATCAAAAGCCAATACGAAAGAATACCGAAGCGCCGCAGACAACTTTTCCCGAAATTGAAATTTTGCAGACCCTTTTCCTGAAATGCTCATGGCTTGCTTGTTCCTGCTAGGCGAACCGTTGAAGACACAAAAAATTGACGGCAAAATCAATAACTTTCCCGTTGTACAAAACTGCCGCAAATGAAAACCACAAAGCTTCTAGATGAATTCCAATAGCCCAATAACCGTCTGTTAACTCCAACTTCTGCATAAAGAAGACCGGAAAAATTCGTTCCCCTGGACAATGCAGACTCGATCCAAACACGGCTATGAGAAAAAAATTGTTCCACAAAAAAACGAGGCGACACAACCAAAATGCTTCTCCTACAGATTAAAATTCAAACACTATGTTGGTACACACAGATGAACATTCCTAATGAGTAGGCATATGAAGTGGTCAATTGATCCTCATAAACACTAACCCAGGAAAACAAAAACGACCTCACAAAGTCAATACATGTAACAGGCCAATAGCTTCGTTCACAACTGAAAACCAGTGTTGTAAACATACTACGACAAAGTATTAACACAACGCCTTCTGTGGTGGTCCTTGAAAAACAACTCCGCCTGAACAGGCGCGAGCTCATGTGGTTTGCGAGACAAAGGTAGAGTGCCACCGATTTACACAGCGGAAAAAGGCGTCAGTATTCCATTGTAAGCTGAAGTTCCTAGAACACCAAATTTATTGAAAACAACAGGAAGCCGAAGAAAATTGGAAAGATTCGTCTGAACAACCCGTTGAAAAGGCGTCTAATGAACACTAACAAAAAATCAGTCCCTACGACTTGCAACAACTGGTTTGAAGTGGGGCCGGGGAATACGGGGAAAACCTGGCTGCCCGAACGTCATTAAGTCCGTTCCATCAGCAAATGAGCCATACTGGCGTCGAATTGTGAACCGAACACTGTCGAGTAGAAAAATGTATATTACAATAGTATCCTCACTCAAGGACAGTGTATTAGGTTGCGGACAAGTTAATAAAATATAACCATAGGAGATTACTCAAAATCCACAATCCCAGACATCCCGCCAATAGTTAAGCGTTCGTTTAGTTAGGTGAGTGGGACCTTAACATATTGTTTTTAAGGGGCAGGCAATACAAGGGGGCCCAAACACGAATAGTACAGTCACACAATAAGACATTAACAAGCTACATTATTGGAAAACATACAAAGAACGTTTGAAGTTTTCAACTAACACAACTACTTTAGTGCATAGTATTACTCAAACAGAAAGACAGAATACCGGCAAGTAAAGCCCCCAAACCGTTCATCAAGGAGGAACTATCATATAAATGGAAAGTCCTAATGAGAAGCCATAGGGGTAGCCTTAGAAACTGATAGAGGTATATATGCAAACGCAACTGGCAAATACAGGCCACAAAACAAACACACGAAAGACAAGAATTGTAACAAAGAGACTAAATACACCCATAATAAAAGATACCTATTCCAAAACTTCCTGGGGTGCAGATAGACATTCCCAGTCCTTATGTGAGTTAGCGCGAACCAGTCATATGATCGGGCAAATAGACTACGGTATGTCTTGGAGGGAGCATAGGCTGCTGCAGGAAAAACAAACCATCTTTAATATCCTAGACTACCGATGGGCAGACCATGGACAAGTATAAACATATTAGAAGTAAGCGGTCAAAACGGGAAGGGCAAAGGCATTAGGAACCAAGAACCCCGGTTCACAGTCCTGGTGGTGCAAATAAAAGGTCTGGGAAATGGCCCGATAAAAAGCAAAGCCGTCCTACTGTTTCACATCCGAATGGGACACAGGTTAATCAGGTTCAGAAGAAACCTCATTGCCAAATAGTTTATCAACCCTTCACATAATACCGGCAATATTAACTATAAGTATCTTATCCAATCGCTTTTCTCCCGAAACAATCTGCAAGTATTATAGGATCCAACGTGTAACACCGGAACAGACAACAAGGGCCGCGTGGCTCCTCCTAGCTATATCCCGCCGAAAGAAACGCTATTGCTTTCTTTACCAATATGAATAAAAATATTGAGGAGACGAAAAAGAAAACAGGAAACGGCAACCATTAATATATACCGACAGAAAAAAGAAAGGGACAGTGAAAAAACCGAGAGCGACATCACCAATTGGAAAGCACGACAAAAGATAAAGGCCTTTGATAGAATCTCCAGTCTTACAAAACTAAAGAATGAAGATCTAAAAGAAGCAAACAGAAGATATAAAGCCATGAAATAATCCAGTCCTATTCAAACACACAAATAGTTTTACACTGTCACGGATCTAAGCAAGGAGACAATCGTCGGATTATCAGTTCGCAGTCTTCGGCAACAATACAGTTTTCCAACAGATCCACAGAGACTCACAAGGTAGACTCACACTCCAGGCGTTGCGTCTATTTTCACAGCAGAAATGCAGAGTGCATTCGCGTAGACTATCATCTTTTCATACACCTAGTTAGAAACAATTTGAGACTCTAGTTGGACCATATATGGGATTCTGTTGATAATGCTAATTTTTATTTTTATTTATTTAAATTTACCACTGCACAATATACATAAAGTAAATTTGCTAAATGAGAGTATTTCTGTGTATGTCAGTTATAGTCATGTAATCTGTTGATGGGTTCTGTCATGAAATCGATCATATAATACATATGGAACATGTATATGTTCTTTTGCTGTAGATACATGCAAATGTGAGTGAAGTAGTTGGTGTAGATTTTCTATGTATAAAATAAAGCTGAGCTGTCACAAAGTTCAAAGATAAGAGCGATTTTCACTCAAACGAGAGTTGATATTTTAATATACTGTTATTTTCTGCTAAATATTTTCATTAATATTACTATTTAAAGGGACTAGCCATTTTTCGTTTGTCATCACTAACCATGAAAACTAAAGAACCAAGCTGTACCAGATTTTAAACACGTCAATGGAGGAATGGTCCCTGGTTTAGGCAACATATGAGACAATGTGACCATTGGTACAATAAGGAGCAATGAGTAGTTTACGATGATTAAGTGGAGTCCTAGAGCTCTACTCTATATGATCAAATTGACCAAACTATTGTCATGTCAATGAGTCTCTTTTGTAACTAACAGAAAGCTTTGATTTTTTCAAGTTAAGTTGAAGTAGTTTATAACAGCAATTTTCATGTTATATTCTGGAGTGTGGGTTAAAGTAGGAACTTTGTTAACAAGGAATCCGATGTGTCCGATTGACATTGTAAAGAAATGAGAACATAAGGAAATATTTCGGATTGTAAAAATTGAACACGAGATGATTTGGATTGTTCGGTGAAGCTCTAGAGCTTGTTCCGTTAAATTAGGACTGAAACTAAGAATAGAAAATTTATCTTGTGTAAGAATATTTCGCCAGGACTAAGGATCATAAAGAAATTATATGAAAACTTGTTTGGATAAGAATTATCCTCGCTGTAATTCAAACGGTACGAGACTCGAGTAGGAGGGCTTAGTAGGGCTGAGGAACAGTCGGCAACGATAAGGGATCATAAAACCTGTTCTTGCCCTAATGTCGCAATAGAATCCTCCCGCAGTAAACTTCCCATACTTTCTCCTTCCGCAATATCCATTATGACCAACAGTATTACAGGCTATCTCCTTAAACAAAACTCTATTCAGTTTTACTTCCATCTTAAGGTATGACTATTCCCTAGTTATATAAAACCAGCTGTTTAAATAAACATTTAAGATAGAACTGAGAATTAATTATGCATAGATAAAACCCGTTACACCGTAACAAAGCTATACAAATATAAACCAACCATATACATGGATAGGAAGAAATGCCTTCCCCTGTAAAAACAGTCTCATCTTCCGACAAAATTCGCCTCAAAAAATTGTATTCTTCAACATGACATGCAATCAGAAGCTAACCACAAAATTGAGATCTATGTTCATTATCATTGAGTTTTAAACCTTACATTGAAAATTTAATCAAATAAAATACTAAAAAAATATAAATGTAATAACATAAGATCCTCTGATCTGGTGTCGCTTTTTTGACAGTTTTCCTTGATTTTATATTAAACAATAATTTTTTACTTTGCTTTTTAATCCAATGAAGAGTTTATTATGTTTGAAATTCATATTTTCATTAAGGGATAGTCATAATGTTTCATTTACACAAGTAACTGATTTGTATGCCAAATGAGAACAGCATGTTTTTTTGGTTTCAAAAGTAATTTTTTCCATGAAATCGAAACAAAATCATAACGTTTAACATATCATTCGAAAGCTTAATTAATTTTCAAGTTTTTGTGAGATTTGACGTTTTGTGGATAGTTTTTCAAAAAACGGTGAGCGTTGAAGTAATATAAGACATTGTGACTTTCCCAAATAAGGTGAAGATCAAGCTGTTCTTTAGATATCAAGTTTCTGAAATTCAAGGTTACAGGTACTCAACTATTATAGAAAACGTAATGCTAAATCCGAAAAAGTGGTCAAAATTTGAAAAATATTTAAGTAAAATTGAGATATTACAGCTTTTATAGAAAAAAAACGTGGTTTCCTCAAAAAAGAAAGGTAAAATCTGCGGCATTTTGCTACATGTTTGATCTAGTTTCACCCAATTTTTTTTTTTTATACACTAAGAGATACTCACTCTGTATATACTATTAATTTACAATAAACTAAGAAAATAATTCAATAACGACAGTAAGCATTTAGATATATCACATTTATTAAGTGGGTATATTTAATTGACATGGCATAAATAGAGGAACTGCGTAATTCAACAAAGGCTGTAGCCTGAAAATTGTAAATTAAAAATTGCTTCTCCTCGACAACCGACCTTAGGGAGTGAGAGAATGCGTACAATATCGTTTTTCTCAATTGAACTGATCTCATTTTGTGCTGAGATGCCCATCCCCGGGAGGGACAAGTGCAGGATATGATGCACTTCCCCAGGTTTTATAACGCACTTACCCCTTGTCAAAAAATGCATGGGGTAAGTGCATCATAGGTCTTAACTCCCTCATAAAAAGAGATAAAATGATTTTTTAATTATGTACACAAAGAAAAACTACATAACAAAATAACTTACCTTAGTAGAATATCAGCAATAAATTTTCAAAGGTGATACAGTTTATAATTCTAACTCCTTTAACTTTACACAATACCTAGATGAACAGGTTGAACTATGAAATTTCCTAGTGAGTTTATCTTTTACACTAGAGCACTCTGGTATGTTAGGTTTGGAGGGTATGAAGTTCTCTCTACATACAACTGATCACAGTTGATGTAACAAAATGGCAATAGAAATTATGGCGGATTAATGCTCTTGCCCCACTTCACCTTACCTCAGAACCAGAAGAGCATAAGTCACATAAGTCACAGTAGACTAACTTTTCAGGGGAATAACCTAAGTGGACTTACGTTTGTCTGGCTCAATATTATGTAAGGACTTCCGTTCATACCAACCTTACGATATAAAATGTAATATAACATTCTATATACAATGGTGCAATAATCTGAAAAATATAAAATTTGGAATTTACACTCTTCTGGTTCCGAGGTACAGATATATTCAAATAATAAATAAAATAAATTTTCTCAGCGCTGGAGTTCGGGAAGGAACAGCGTTATACTTTGTGTTCTTAATAGACTCTCAGGCTGTTATACAGTCAATCTGCAGTCGGCACGGTTAAAGTCATTCTTATGTATTGATTTCTAGAAGGATCATTTACAGTGTAATAACAATAAAAAAATGATCCGGGTGGACATTCCAAACAGTACCAGAAGTCATTTTGATCTTCCGGGAAATCGATCTTCCTCTTACTTATGACTCTGCAAAAATTACAAACATCTACAGCAGTAAATACAAGAGATAAATAGTAGCAGTTCAGTATGGAAGAAGCTGTCCATTGTTAGAACTTTAATGCTGCTTTTTCTTCATGGAAGGTTTAATGGATGAATTAAAAAATAATGACGATTCGGTCTAAGGGACCCAAGAACTATGAACACGTTTTTTGTTTTAAATGCCATTCACTAAAGAATTGTTGCTAATTTAAATAGATAGGGAAGAAAAAACAGAAAATAAATTTTGCCACATTATCATCCTTTAATTTGATTCACAGTTGGTTTCCATGAATATTAGAGAGGCACTGGAATTCCCAATCGGACAAGTGCGAAACTATTAGCAGCCGCAGCAGCACATTATTATAAATTATTTCAATCCTCTACAAGTACAATAATGGCTGGGATCTCAGTCAACAGGTGTGCCCGAGGTCGGGCTGAGGGATGAGTCCATGTTGGTGTGATTAGGGAGTGGTAGGTACCCTCAGGAGAGATGTTGAACGAGTCTGTATTACTCGCTCTGTCTCAGCCATTGGATCTCACTCTGTTTTTGTTATATCCTAGCTTTATCCAGGTTTTGTATTCATCATTAGCGAAACCTGCGTTTGAGACTTATCCTATTCTAACCCAGAATTCATTTAGTGATTTGTTTTAACAATAAACAATGTAATAACATAGTACTCTCCCCACTCTGACACTCCATATGGTGCCACACTAAGATGGCGTAGCTAATTTAATTAGGATTGATGAATTATTTGCTAATACTAAACATTCACCTTCAGCTATAAAACACAAAATTTTTAACACATGAGCACTACATGAATTATATATAATAAAGTTTTTATAAATGAAAGACAAGAAATCAATCATTGGTACTCACCCGAGGAGATCTAACAGATATCTGGAATGTATTCATCCTGAAATGGGAAAGGGGGCAGGTAAGTTAAATTTGTGGGGTTTACTATGGGATTTCCCAATAGGAACAGAAAAATCCAATGAGTCATGAGGGAAATCCCTTCTTCCCCTTCTCACGATGGTCTATTTCAGTTATCTCTTCAACCTAGTCAATAACGTGTATAGAACCACTTACTAATAGCTCTTAAATTAAATTTTTATATTCGAAGGTCTCTTGGCCATTTACTTTTCAGACACCTCGGAAGATTATCGGAAATGTGTGAGACAAGTTGAAATACTAGTGGATTAGAGTGGGTATGGAGCTTACTATTTAAGGAAATCTATGTAAAGAAGGCTAAGTAACTAGCTTGGACCAAATCAGCAACATATCGATAAGTTTATTTACCAATAATAAGGTGCATTGAAGATTTTATTAGGGATTTTGCATTGTAAGGGTTGAACACGAGAAAAGTTGGAAGATTTAGTGGAACGTCAAAGCACAACTCCGTATGTCCAAATGGGTCTAATTACTTTTAAGTAAATAAGTCTTTTGTAATTAATTTTGAGCTTTGTCAACTTCTCTATTAAATGTTGCAGCAGTCGAAAATGAGCAAGTTCTTTTCTTCTAAATCTCTTGTGAGGATTCCAAGTAAGTCCTGTCTAGATGGAGTCCTAGGTAGCAGGGATCTTGGGAATATTTAAACATATATATACAAATATATTTCTACTTGAAACAAATTACTAATACAGAGAGAAAGAATGGATTTTTAGAACATTGCTCGAGTGCATTTAATAGTGATGAACTGATGAGAAATATCATTATTAATTCAGATTTAATGCATATTTAGGGGGAAATATTTTTATTTAGGTGATCATATATTTTTATTAATTTTAATAATATTATTTGTATTTTCAGGCATCCTGATTTCTGATCCTGTCACTTTTCTGCTAATTAGCTTTAATATGTAAGTAACAATTAAAAATTACTTTCCACGTCACTGTTTACTATTATAATAATTTATTAATGATAATGCATGACTAGTTAAAACTTAAAGGAAAATTAATGGTCATTTATTATGTAGTTACACTGAAATATAAAATTTCTCCCACTAGTTAAATCAGAGATATTCTGATTTTATCATTGCTATTTTAATGATATAAAGATTTATTGATGTGGAAGCGACTCCCCTTATATCTCCCAAATTATCGACTCTAAAGTTATTGTAAACATGAATGCAAAAAAAATACATGAACTAATATACAAGCTCCTAGATTTGAAGTGAATTTAATATACCACTGATTCATGTTTAACAGATCCGCTACCTAGGCTCTGACTAGACGAACATTAAACTTGTAAGACTTGTTTATAGACAGTAATTAGACCTATTTTGACATAAGGAGTTGAGCTTTGGGACTCCACTAAACCTTCGAACTCTTCTTGTATCCAATACTTAAAATCCTAAATCATCAATGCTCCTTGTTATGTCACAAATAAAATAAACTTATTCATACAAATCATAATGTACTATATTTTGTTGATTAATTCACTAGTCTCTCAACTTAATTTCCATTCTATAACCGAAATACCCTCCGAGTCGTCTGAAAAGAAGATGGTCTCATGACCTTCTCATATTCTTTTTTTTAAGTCCTATCAAAGAGTAGTTACTTCACAAGCAATTGATCTGTTATTATTAATGTTATAATCACATTTTGCAGATATATTTTTATTATATAAAAAAAATTAATTAAATAAAATTATATTTTTATAAATTAATATTCACTTTATGTAACGATTGGCTAGAATTTCTCTTTTACTTTATTATTCTGGGATGATTCTATTTATATTTTTGCAATTTGCTTGGAAAGTCCCACTTGCTATAGAAATTCTCTTGAAAGATGCTGAATACTCTTCATAGATAGTAATATCTACCATTGTGGCTAGTTGCTGTCGGTCACAGAATTATATTGCATTCAAATTTTAATATAATAAAATATTATCTAAATATTCTTAACTAGTTTTACAAAAGCGTATTGCTTATAACTTATTACTAAAGGCTCAGATTCGTCTACAGTAAAAGGTATTAGACAACTAACAAGATAATTAGATTTTTTAATTCAGAACTATATAAAAATTTTATATTTTTAAACCTTACAAAGATAGCACTGTCACCTTTACAAAAACTCAATTTATCCCTAGCTTAAATTTAATTCTACTGCTTTTCCTCCAAAAACCGTCCAATTCATTTCCGAAATTCTATTAAAAATCCGGGAGTAATTTTTGATCAAAATCTTTGTTAGAACAATCTATATTTCCCAAATCACGAGGATATCTATTTTTATTGTTAAGTAACTATTACATTACCGCCATTCATTACCACTAAGTACTCGACAACTTTTGGTATCATTTCTTGTTTTTCCCAACTTTGACTACGGATGCAAAGTATATGAAGGACTGTCCGATGATCTCGAAATGAGTTATTAAATTTATTTTCGGGATCTCCTGACGTTCTCACATATCTCACAGATATTCTGATATTGGTTAGCTTTACCCCAGTTTCTGACATCAATACTTCCTAGGTGCTCTCATATTTCAATCCTTGAAAACCAAAACAACCACCTATATTCATGACCTCCTTACCCTGCGCTCCTCCATCCACCTCTTAAATACTAGAGCCCAACCCCTCAACCTGTACACTTCGAACCGCATCCTTCGAAAAATCTTTTATTATCCGTGCTTTCTCATTATAGAATGCATTGCTCATCTCAATTCGAAGATGAGCACTCTAACTTCCTTAAACATCTATTTCTTTACCTCCTGGTTCTTCAATCTTCCGAGCAAGTGTAAAACATGAATATTTATGTAATATATGTTATAATAGTATACGTAAGATGTATCCTTTTACAAGATTTCTAATTTGTTTTGTAATTTATAATTTTATTACTTATCATTTCTTATTATAATTAATTATCATAGCCAGATTATTGCCCTATGTACTGTAATCATATGTAGGGTGACAAGTTTTCCCAGAATAAAGTTCATTTTCTTCTTCTTCTTCTTCTACTACTTAACCATTTCACATTTTAGAATTAAAAGGATTAAATTACTTAAATTAATAATCTAATTGAATAAACAATTAACGATTATTCGAAATAAATAAAGTTGAGATAAAATAGGGGTTTTAAACGTCACTTTTTTCATTAAAACCAATCCAGCTCCTAAAAAGTTGGTCCTACCGACAAAAAAAAATATGTTTCATCAAATTTCTTCCGATGAAAATGATTTTCCGTCGGAAAATTTTCAATCCGAAAAACACCAACAGAGCTAGAGAGTGTTAAAAAAGCCCCAACAATTAAAAAAAAGGCAAAACGTTACTTGTTTCATTCAAACCACTGCAGCTGTCTCTTCTCTAGTAAATCCTTCATCTTCTTCTTCTTCTTCTGGCGCTACAACCTTTGGTAGGTCCTGGCCTCCTCATAAAATTAAATCCTGGATGGCATTTAGAATGAGTGTCTCTCTAATGAATTCATTCCTGACGATTTCGTCTTGTTTTTCCAGCTGTTCTAAGAAATTCCGTTTCGGGTGGGAAAATTTAACAATTCTAATATTTTAATAAAATGGAACTTTGAACGAACAGTAAACTTGTTTTCAACGTAATTGGACTTACGTCGAATTCTTAACGAAAAACATCGATTTTATCAAATTGTGAAAAAAAAGAAGCAATAATGACAAAATATTGTCTTGTAATTTATATAATTGTCATATTATATTCATATGATTTCATTATTTATACCGAAGGACAACTGGCTACACCATTTACTTTTTTAAATGATTTATATAATTTTGAATGCTACTAACTAATTCTACTTTTGAATGTGAATTGAAAAATTAAATATTGAAAGTGGATCTAGAACCGTTGATGGGGCTTGAGTTTAATCTTAATAAGGAGGATGTATTGTTTTTTTGTCTAACTACCATTCTAAACCGCAATGTATTTAGATCTGTGGTCAATCTTTCTTTCTTTTTTTCCCAACCTAATGAATATTTATGTACGAACATCTCAGTTTTAAGGAGTTAATTCGCGAGGTTATTCTAGCAATAGTGTCAATCCACACCTAGAATCCATTGTTCCATTTAAAAATATATATATTTCTTAGCCTTATATTAATATATAATTCATTCATTGAAAGGACATTCAACATAAATTTAATAAAATATTATTACAAAGAAATAATGTACAAATCCTCTTATAATTTGAAAAGGACGAGTCTCTTGTTTCAGAGAATTCCTAATTCAGTACCAATCTTCTGCTCAATTAAATACGTAAACAATAAGGAAAAGTCAACTTACCGCCCACCTTGCTTTAGGAATGTATATATTTATATTTGAATACATAATTTTTCCTCGACTCTGGTAGCGGTACAAAAAAAAAAAAAAAAAAAAAAAAAAAAAAAAAAAAAAAAAAAAAAAAAAAAAAAAAAAAAAAAAAAAAAAAAAAAAAAAAAAAAAAATCTATTTTCGCTTTTCGGTACCGATTCTTTAGTTTAAAAAGAAGTCATAATTAAACAAAAATCTATATGAAAACTTTTTTTGTTTAACTATTTATTGATATTTACAACTGTATACATTATATACAAGAAGTAAATTTGAGGGAAATTATTACAATGACATGTTAATAACATGTAAAGAACTCTTCACTAGCAGCACTTCAATAGTTCTACACCAGAAGGTCTCTTGGTCATCTTCGTTTCAGAAATTTCGTGGGATTATCAGGAATTGAGTGTGAGGCAAGTAGATTCGAGTGGGTACGGAGTTTACTATGACAGGATAGTTATCTGGTTTGGGCAAAATCAGTAATTTATGGAACATTAAGATCTTTATGGATGTTTGTTTGTGACATTATAAGGAGCATTGAGGATTTTGGATTGTAAGGATTGGATACATTGGAGCCCTGAAGTTCAACTCCATATTATTAAATGGGTCTAATTACCGTTATATCAATAAGTCTTTGAATTTAAATCTAGTTCTAAAAATGTTTTCTTTTGAAAAATATTTATATTATTTCAAAATTGTTCAGACTTAACGGGGCCATACGTAGACTGAGGTTTAATATTTCCTAATGCATTCTTCATTGCTTCGAAATTTTCTCCCTCTCAATATCAGTTATGTTAAATCTTTAAGTTTTTTTTTTTCTTATTATTTGATCCTACCTCAGTAGTAAACTAATTTCAAAGTAAACCATAATTTTTTCTATTCTCCCCTCTTTTCCTAATCTGCCGGAGTTCCTCAAGGTAGTATCCTAGGTCCCATCCTCTTCACGGTGTATACAGATGACATCCCGACCCATCCTACCACTGTCCTCACCACTTATGCCGATGGCACATGTGTGTTATCTGTAAATAATAATCCTTTTATTGCATCCCAATCATTACAATCTCATATTACTAACATTCAAGAATGGTGTCGAAATTAGAGAATTACAATAAATCCAAACAAATCCCATCAAATAACCTTTACCCTTCATCGTAAACCTATGACATCCTGTCCTACAGTTTAATGATATTCCTCTAATCCCCGTTGAACAGATCCGCTACCTAGGACTCCACTTGGACGAACGTCTTACTTGGAATCCACATACAAGACTAAAATGACAAGAAACTGCTCGTCGTTACAAAATACTTCGACATTTACTCGACAAACGACAAAGACTCATCTACATTACTGTGGTAAATAAATAGGTCTTATTATTTAGACGTACGGAGTTGAGCTTTGGAGCTCCACTAAACCATCCAATTCATCTCGTATCCAATCCTTACAATCCTAAATTCTTCGAAAAATCCTCAATGCTCCTTATTTTGTGACCAATAAACTTATCCATAAAAATCTTAATGTACCATATGCTGCTAAATTAGCCCAAACCAGATACCCATCCTTTCATAGTAAACTCCATAACCATTCAGATCCACTAGTATCTTAATTTGCACTCCAAGCTATTCTAGGTAACCCTTCGAAAAGAAGAAGATGGCCTATATAACTATTATTAAAGTACTACCAATGGCACACTATTTGAACTGTTCTGAGCATTATCTTCACGTTTACTAGATGAATTTTTTTTAAAATTGTGTATACAGTTGTAAATTTCAATAAATAGTTTCAATAAATAAAGTGTTTTATTAGTTTTTAAACGACCTTCAATTGGTTCCTGTTCACTAGAATTCAACTATTCACTTAGCAGATTTATTTTTCACATAACCTGCCTCAGCAGGACGAGCAAGTAGACATTGCGATGATGTTATAGCCAGGTGAAGGGTTTTTAATGTCCTTCCCCGAGGCATAGGGTTGACCTGTTCTGGCTCGATTCCAGCCACGTCCGAAGTTATCTCCTCACTATACTTGGCCGCTTATGTCCCTTCCGCTCAACTGCCTTTTATAACATTCTTCCGAGTCACATTTCCTGGAATATTTTTAAATGAAATAGTAATGATAAAGTACAGTAACAGATTAAAAGATCTGCGAGCATGCAATTCATTTTGATAACTCTAAACATTTCAGTGTTTTGTTCATCAACTTATTTATTGTTGTATATTCACCTTCGAAAAAAGAGCTAATCTTATTGACTCAGAGTAAAGTGGAGGCTAAGAAAACAAAGTAGTTCCGAAAAGATAGAGAAATTTCGTAACACTGAAATCTTTAGGTCAAGGATTAAATTCATGGATTCCATAACCTTTTTTATTTATTTATTTTTTTTTTTACTATAATCATAAATATTATTACTGATTTTTCAATAAACGATTTTGAATCGAATTTTCTCAAGCATATATTTGATTCATACTTTCTCCATAGTCAGTATACCCCAAAAATACTAATCTCCATATTTTCATTTGATTTTTCGATGTTTTAAAGCTCTATAAAATATTTGCTAAAACAGCTGAATCCATTAGTAATTATATTAGATAATTAATATTAGTCATTATAATTTCATCAAATAAATAAATAATAATAAAATATATCGTCGGGCATATGAAAAGGATGAAGAAGGAAAGACTAAATACAGAGATATTCGATAAAATTTGTAGCTATAAAAGCGTAGGTGGATATACAAAGCAAATGCAAGAAGAATCAAAGAACCTTAAAATATCAGAAACCGACTGTTTGGATAGAGAGGTGTTCCGAAAAACAATAAAAAATCTCACTACAATTAGCAGAGAGAAAAAGAGAGGTACAATGTGGTCCCGGGAAAGAAGGGAGAGACATTTAAGAATAATGAAGCTAAGATGGGAGGAAAGAAAGTCGAAAATCCCAAAGAAGCCTAAACCGTGATATTCGCGTGGTCCTTGGGGCCTATACGTGAAAAAAAAAAAAAAAAAAAAAATATATATATATATATATATATATATATATATATATATAAATATATATATATATATATATATATATCGTCGGTACCATGTAAAACTAACAAATATGAAAAATTGCTTACTGTTATTTTCTACAAAGCCTCATAGTGAAATTTCGAATTTGATCGTCTCTTAGAAGACCGAAATCAGTGATGTAATTTTTACGAATTTATAGCATTTTTCGATTAGGTAGGCCTAACACTAACAATAGAATACAACGGTAAACGGACGTAATAAAAACTACGTTATTCCACATTCGTTAGTTTAACATAGTGTCGACGATATGAAAATCACTAATATCTCTACTTAAAAAAACAATAACTTATTTTACATTTGTTATCAACCAGCTTCCCCCTCTCGCGGCTTCGGCTTCGAGTACAGAACTCAAGTAAGTAATAATTGAAATTATATTTATTTATCGATAAAAATATTGTACTAATTATGTACTTATGGTATTTTTGCCTGGTGCATCAATTTTTAACCTACAGGCGTTGATGACCATCCATGTTTTTACGCCCTTAAACAACACCAACCAACAAACCAATTTTTAACCTGTTGTTTGAAGGCTACGTAAAAGCATAATTAGACATTATAATTTTTAATTTTAATGTATGAGACGGTAATTCAGCTGGACAGAGACTATTAAGAAACCCTTGCGGATAATAGACTGTGTTATATGTGCTTACAACTAAAAGCCCGTGAATTATATTTTTATACACAATATCAAAAAGTGAAGAATCGACATTTTGATTTGGTAATAATTTTTATTCGGCATAAATAATTTTATTGATTTCATCTGGTTGGATTTTATTATTCTAACCATATAGGTATATGGCAAACATCCTTTCTGCCACCCAACATTGTTCTTTTAAACTTCTATAATTGTAAATTTTATTATTGCTGAACCTTCTAACACTATAAAAATCCTAGAACTATAAAAATGTTGTAGTTAAAATTTGGTACATATGGTTTCAGTAGTTTAATCATTTTAAACTCTATTGCAGAATCTTACTAACCACTGATTTTCAACTTCTCTAATATCCACATGTCGCATTACATTTTTATGAGTTTTTTTTTTTTTTTTTTTTTTTTTTTTTTTTTGAATTCAAGGTCTATATAACACTTTGTATTTACTCTTTTATGTAAAGTGCACCACCGCCCAATTTTCAAACATCAATGTTGTCCACATATTATCGCTTTTTAATTACAAATAAACTATAAATTAGATGAAATAATTGCGGCCCTGAAAAACAACAAAGTATCTGGTGAGGATGGGATTGTAGCAGAAATGTGGAAACTGACAAGGGATGACTTCAGGAAAAGAATCACAGAACTAATGATGGACATTTGGACTGAGGAAAGGATCCCTGAGGACTGGAAAACAGCTCTGATACATCCCTTACATAAAAAAGGAACATTAACAGATGCTAACAACTACAGAGGAATCTCTTTACTACCGGTTAACTACAAATTTTTTTCAAAAGCACTGCTTAATAGACTAACTCCACAATTAGACTCAAAAATTGGAGAACATCAGGGAGGGTTCAGAAAGGGAAGATCGTGTCCAGAACAAATACTTAGTCTCAAGTTACTAATAAAACATTACAGAAAGGACCCAAAAAAGAGCCTGTACATCTCCTTTGTCGACTTCAAAAAAGCATATGACTCTGTTGACAGAGTAACACTTATAGAAATCATGAAGAAGTATGGGTTAGACCAAAAGACCAGAAAATTGATAGAACTAACCCTAACTAACACGGTATCCAAAGTAAAATTCCAAGGAGCGGTGAGCAAACCCTTTCAGATTAATACAGGACTAAGACAGGGGGATGGATTATCACCAATGCTCTTCAATGTGGTTTTGGACAAAATTATGAAAGAACTTTGGAAGTCCAACAATGCAGGGGCGAAAATAGGTACGAAATACAACCACATCAAGGTTAAGTGTCTCGCATATGCAGATGATCTGGCTCTGCTAGCAGAATCAGAGGAAGAGGCAGTAGGCCAAATTAACACACTCAAAGAAATAGCTGAAAAAAAAGGACTACAAACATCTTTCGAAAAAACACAACTGATGACCACAGATACAAACTTCAGAAAGAAAATAGTGGAAACTAAATAGGTTCCAATCAAAGTAACACAGAAATTAAATACCTAGGGGAGATCATCTGCAGAAGAGGATTGGAAAGGGAGAGCTTGAATGAAAGAGATTGAGCTTTGTAACCAGTAACATTTACAATAAAACGAGCCTGTCCATAAAAGCAAAGATCAGGCACTACAATACTGTAGTAAAGCCAGTTATACTATATGGAACAGAGACCATGAACCTCCCTAACCTGGAAAGAATGCTGAAAGTAGAAAGAAAGATCCTAAGGAGAATTTACGGCCTTAGGAAAACCCAGGAAGAATACAGGTTAAGATCAAACGAGGAGATTTATGAAGAAACAACGAACATAGAGACGGATATAAGAATTAAGAGACTGAAGTTCTATGGACATATTTCATATAA